>CAMPDV010000083.1:0-600000 GCA_946699065.1 Loxodes magnus | reverse complement strand
TTTTAAGTTTATAAATATTTTTTTATAGTACTACTATATAATACATCTTTCGTATTATAATAGTTTTTTATTCTTTTCGTCTTCAATCTCTTAATCTTTTTAAATACTTCTAACAATATCTCTAGTACATAACTATCAGCTCTCTACTTTAATTGCTTGATTACTTGTTCCCAATTTCTAAAAAGTAAGGTATAATGCTTAAGCCAATAGAAGAAGCTTATCTATCTTTTTTCTCAATTGTATATCTTTTATTCAATTTGTCAATTTTTTCTAAAATCTAAATTATTTGAATTGTATGGAGGATTCAAATATTTTTACTCGTTGATATGGATTTTTTAAGATAAAATCACCTTCAAAACTATCTTTCTTAGATAAAAATTTAACAAATTATAAATTTATTCTTCTTTTGCTCTTTAAGGACATCGCTAAGGTTCCATACCCTTTATTAACTTTATTCTATTTTGAAAACTTTAAGTTGAGGTTTTAAATTCATCATCCCTTGAACGGAAAACCAATATCAAATTACTTTTTCTTTTATTTTTATCTGACCTGATCTTAAGTTAATTAAATCCTCTTAACCTTCAACTTTTTACATCTTTTATATCAGTTTGAATCTTTCAAAAAATTAAATTATAAATATGAAAAAATGATAAAGTAAAAACGGTAAAATTAAATAATTTAAGATAAATTAGCTTTTGTATCTTTATTGTCAAATCATTTCAGAATCATAATACTTTGAAATCAGAATATATTAGGACTAAAATAACTTATTCTTACTAATCTATTTATATCCTAATATCTATTATATTATTTTACTAAAGCTATCATATGAATAAACTTTCTTTAACATTATCATATTAATAAGAAATCTATTTCTTAGGATTTATAACTTCATAGTTTAATGAATTCTGAGTAATTTTTTATACTTAAAGAGTTAAAATATTTCTTAAAGTATTTTACAATCATAATATCATAGTTCTCAAGATCTTATTTAATTTTTAATGCATATTTATAGTATTAAGAGCTACTATTATCATAATGCTCAATCAAAGTTTTAATTTAAAGTTTAAATACTTAATAAATAAAATTTTAATAGTTGCTAGTTTTATTATCTAGGTTATTATAAATTTAATTAAATTTTTATTAATAAACTGTAAAAACATTTATATAACTAAAATATTTCTATATCTTTGAGATATAAAAGAATTTCTTAAGTAGGATTTATAAAAAATATTAATAATTAAGAATTTTGTTTGAAATTGTCAATAAAAATTGGAATTTTATTTTTTAGGGGGTTCATAAAAATTAATTTTATAACCCTTCTCATATCTTTCATATGCTTCAATAGATTCTTCATCTTCTTCTTCTTCCTTTTTTTTTAATCCTACTTTCTTTAGAATTTTAGAAAAGCCCTATTTACCAGCAAACTTAATACCACTAATAAAAATGGAACTAGTTTCTACTACAATATTGTAAATTTATTCTGCAGGCTAAATTATTGAATTAATAAACTTACTATTGAAATCTTCGCTTTTTATAACACTTCCGAACCCACTTCTCTTGTTTTGTCTATAGCTGCTTTTGTGCCATTTACTGTTGCAGTAACTGCATATATTGCTCCATCTTTTACTTTTTTCTTTAGAGATCTCTTTTCAAAGCTTGAAAATCCGTCATATTAACTTTCATTTAAATTATCCTCTAGATTTGACGGCGATTTCCGGAAGCAGCGAAAAATTTTTTTGAGCGTTGATTCTGATTTTTAATCTTCCTCTTATGAATACTAGTAGTTTTAATTATAAAAGTTGGCTTATGAAGAATATTAACTAGGAGCATTTAAATTTGTCAGCTTAATACTCTATTAATTGTTCTCTATAAGTTGTGACCCTTCATACTCTAGTGGAGAAGGTTCTGAAAATTATTTCTGCTCTGCTATAGCTTTTAATCATTTTCTATACCATTTTGCTGCTACAGTTTAGTATTTTTGAATCTAAGGATGCATCGTAATATTGTATCTATTTAAAAAGTCCATAAATTATTAATTTCCACCATTTGTCATCATCATCAGGTGATTAATACTCCATTAATCCATTACAATGCTTCTTACAAATGAGATGTGAACACCCAAATTTCTGTGAATACTCGAACAATCTCAGCATAAGAATATTCCATAAGATATTGAAGCCCATTAAACAGGAGATTTGCCACAATCGAAGCAGATTTGATTTTCAGGTTTCTACAAAAGCTGATTAAAAATTTCTTATGTAGTGTTTTTAGAAGAAACCATTTATCTAATAAATTTTATTTGAAATTCTTTAAATTTCAAGCTAAAAATAATCTTTAATTCAAACTCTATTTAATTTTATCATATAACTTTATATCATTATTTAAAAAATATCTCATAAGCCATTAAAGCAACCTCACTTCATCCACTGTAATAAATATCTAAATATATACATTTTATCTCTTATTTTCCCTAATTTATATAAAGTTTTTAGTCTTTAAATAAAGTTAATCATAAAATGCTTTGTAAACAAGAAATATTTTAATTTTAAACCAGATAAATAATTTTAAAATCAAAAAAGAACTCTAAATTATAGATTATTCCTTTAATTTCTGAATCTTAACATAAGAGACTTCTTTCATTAAAAAAATATTACAATTTGATATCAAGATACCTAAAAAAACTATCAATTTAATATATTTAAGTTCCTTTAGATTTATCAGAATATTAACACTTTAAAATTTATATAACTAGATTTCATAATTGACAACATTTATAAAAAAGATTTAGATAGATGTAGATAGAAATGTAAATTAAAGGACGAAAAAAAAAATTTTTACTTATCTTATGATTTAAAGAATAAATACCAATTCGGAAAAAACTCTAATAAGTACCTGATATAATATAAAGAACATTCAAATAAACTGAAAAAAACGAAAAAGATAAAAACATAAATACTAGGTTATAAAATAAAAAAATGAACGAATTTAGATAAATATTAAAGTTGAACAAAAGAATTAAAAAAAGCACAGTATCTAATAAAAAAATAAATAAAAAAACGATAAAACATAAAAAACATATTAAAAATATAAAAACTTTCAAATATAATAGCAAATTGCTGAATAAGTTAGAATCAGGTAATAAATAATTACTTGAAAAAAAGCATTAAAAAAAATATCAGATTTGTCTAATGAGAATGTTAACAAAAATCATAAATCAATATAAATATTAAAAAAACTATATATTAAAAAAAAGATAAAAATATAAAAATAATAAAATCTAATCGAGTACTTGAACAAAGAAAAAGATATATATAGAAAAAATACTAAGATTTTGCATATAAAAAGTAGCAATAAGCTTAATTTATATTTTAGTATCATATTTTCTTTTCTATACAAGAAATTAATAATACTTTTACAAATTTATTGCCTAAGATTATCGATTCTTTTATCTTTTTAATTTTCTTCTTATTTTCCGTTTATTTACATATTTTACATTTTTTCATTATATATGGAGGATCTCACTTCAACCATTCTATTTGGCTTACCTAGCCTACTATACGGAGAAAAAAAACTACACTTTTCTAATAGCTGACCAAACTTCGCTTATCTACCCCCACTAAATGAAAAGGTGCCTAATTAACCAAATTACGATCAATGGCTCGATACTATTCCACCTTTACGATATTCCAGCTAGGAGTAAATAGAGTAAGAAGAGCTGGAACAAAACAAGATAACGAAGTGTCCTCATATATATAGGAAACATTATGCGAAGTAAATGTGTAATAACTGTTATCACTCCAAAGCAAGGCCAAAGAAGGCCACAAAGTGTATTCATTAGGATAGCATTATGTATGCTAAAGGACTATGTCTGAAGTGCTATCACAGGGGGTATAAAAGACAAAAAAAGCTTCCTATATAAGAAAATTAAATATACTGAAAGTAAACAATTTAGAATTAAGTTATTCCTCTTTTTTAAAGTATATATTATGGTATGCTATTTTAAAGGCTATTAACTTTTGATAATTATATCATGTAAACTATATGAGGATTTTCTTAGCTAAATGTCTAAATAAACTTCTTTAGAAGACCTAAGTATTTTCCTATAAATGTTTGACATAGTTTTCTATCTTCTAACACATGGAATATTAATGTATATCACTAAATATCTTTAACGTTCTAACTTGTATTTTACTGCTTAGGTAATTTGATAAATTTAGAATGTTAAACTCTATACATATATATCTTCAAAATACTTGTTGTAAAGTCTTCTATCCTTCATCAATAGAGTGTGTAATAGATACTTAAAATATTGATAGGAGCTTTTTGATTTGTTCCCTTTAACTTTTTATAGTACTAATCTTATAAGCTGCTAGATAGACTTTTAAGTGTCTATAATATTCTAGAGCTTTATTATATATAGTTAGAAATTAGTTAATTATCTTTATTATTACACACTTATATTTATAGTGTTTACCAAACTTATCTATAGAGTTTAATTTTAAATTCTGTTTAAAGTCTATAAAGCTCTAAAACAAAAGTTACTATCAAACTATGAAATTAACCAACCTAATCAAATCTTTTATCATCAATAAATTTATTTATATACAGAGATACTTAAAAAAATGTTATTACTTCTATACCTTCATATATGTTCCTATTTATTAGGATAAAAAATCAAAGCACTAAGGCTTTTTTTCTTAAGTTATTTCTTAAAGACTTCAAATAGTCCTTTTATTAAGTAACCATAATATAAAAAAATTAAAAGTCTTCTTACTTAAGTTTAGCTAGCTACTTCAATTGATGACTCCTACGCCTTTTATAAGACAAACACATAGTCGCATAATACACATAAAATAGAAACATAAGGAATACTAACTCCTAATAATAATCAGTCTGAAAAATAACATTTAGACCTAAGATTTTGCATATAAAAAGTAGCAATAAGCTTAATTTATATTTTAGTATCATATTTTCTTTTCTATACAAGAAATTAATAATACTTTTACAAATTTATTGCCTAAGATTATCGATTCTTTTATCTTTTTAATTTTCTTCTTATTTTCCGTTTATTTACATATTTTACATTTTTTCATTATATATGGAGGATCTCACTTCAACCATTCTATTTGGCTTACCTAGCCTACTATACGGAGAAAAAAAACTACACTTTTCTAATAGCTGACCAAACTTCGCTTATCTACCCCCACTAAATGAAAAGGTGCCTAATTAACCAAATTACGATCAATGGCTCGATACTATTCCACCTTTACGATATTCCAGCTAGGAGTAAATAGAGTAAGAAGAGCTGGAACAAAACAAGATAACGAAGTGTCCTCATATATATAGGAAACATTATGCGAAGTAAATGTGTAATAACTGTTATCACTCCAAAGCAAGGCCAAAGAAGGCCACAAAGTGTATTCATTAGGATAGCATTATGTATGCTAAAGGACTATGTCTGAAGTGCTATCACAGGGGGTATAAAAGACAAAAAAAGCTTCCTATATAAGAAAATTAAATATACTGAAAGTAAACAATTTAGAATTAAGTTATTCCTCTTTTTTAAAGTATATATTATGGTATGCTATTTTAAAGGCTATTAACTTTTGATAATTATATCATGTAAACTATATGAGGATTTTCTTAGCTAAATGTCTAAATAAACTTCTTTAGAAGACCTAAGTATTTTCCTATAAATGTTTGACATAGTTTTCTATCTTCTAACACATGGAATATTAATGTATATCACTAAATATCTTTAACGTTCTAACTTGTATTTTACTGCTTAGGTAATTTGATAAATTTAGAATGTTAAACTCTATACATATATATCTTCAAAATACTTGTTGTAAAGTCTTCTATCCTTCATCAATAGAGTGTGTAATAGATACTTAAAATATTGATAGGAGCTTTTTGATTTGTTCCCTTTAACTTTTTATAGTACTAATCTTATAAGCTGCTAGATAGACTTTTAAGTGTCTATAATATTCTAGAGCTTTATTATATATAGTTAGAAATTAGTTAATTATCTTTATTATTACACACTTATATTTATAGTGTTTACCAAACTTATCTATAGAGTTTAATTTTAAATTCTGTTTAAAGTCTATAAAGCTCTAAAACAAAAGTTACTATCAAACTATGAAATTAACCAACCTAATCAAATCTTTTATCATCAATAAATTTATTTATATACAGAGATACTTAAAAAAATGTTATTACTTCTATACCTTCATATATGTTCCTATTTATTAGGATAAAAAATCAAAGCACTAAGGCTTTTTTTCTTAAGTTATTTCTTAAAGACTTCAAATAGTCCTTTTATTAAGTAACCATAATATAAAAAAATTAAAAGTCTTCTTACTTAAGTTTAGCTAGCTACTTCAATTGATGACTCCTACGCCTTTTATAAGACAAACACATAGTCGCATAATACACATAAAATAGAAACATAAGGAATACTAACTCCTAATAATAATCAGTCTGAAAAATAACATTTAGACCTAAGATTTTGCATATAAAAAGTAGCAATAAGCTTAATTTATATTTTAGTATCATATTTTCTTTTCTATACAAGAAATTAATAATACTTTTACAAATTTATTGCCTAAGATTATCGATTCTTTTATCTTTTTAATTTTCTTCTTATTTTCCGTTTATTTAAATATTTTACATTTTTTCATTATATATGGAGGATCTCACTTCAACCATTCTATTTGGCTTACCTAGCCTACTATACGGAGAAAAAAAACTACACTTTTCTAATAGCTGACCAAACTTCGCTTATCTACCCCCACTAAATGAAAAGGTGCCTAATTAACCAAATTACGATCAATGGCTCGATACTATTCCACCTTTACGATATTCCAGCTAGGAGTAAATAGAGTAAGAAGAGCTGGAACAAAACAAGATAACGAAGTGTCCTCATATATATAGGAAACATTATGCGAAGTAAATGTGTAATAACTGTTATCACTCCAAAGCAAGGCCAAAGAAGGCCACAAAGTGTATTCATTAGGATAGCATTATGTATGCTAAAGGACTATGTCTGAAGTGCTATCACAGGGGGTATAAAAGACAAAAAAAGCTTCCTATATAAGAAAATTAAATATACTGAAAGTAAACAATTTAGAATTAAGTTATTCCTCTTTTTTAAAGTATATATTATGGTATGCTATTTTAAAGGCTATTAACTTTTGATAATTATATCATGTAAACTATATGAGGATTTTCTTAGCTAAATGTCTAAATAAACTTCTTTAGAAGACCTAAGTATTTTCCTATAAATGTTTGACATAGTTTTCTATCTTCTAACACATGGAATATTAATGTATATCACTAAATATCTTTAACGTTCTAACTTGTATTTTACTGCTTAGGTAATTTGATAAATTTAGAATGTTAAACTCTATACATATATATCTTCAAAATACTTGTTGTAAAGTCTTCTATCCTTCATCAATAGAGTGTGTAATAGATACTTAAAATATTGATAGGAGCTTTTTGATTTGTTCCCTTTAACTTTTTATAGTACTAATCTTATAAGCTGCTAGATAGACTTTTAAGTGTCTATAATATTCTAGAGCTTTATTATATATAGTTAGAAATTAGTTAATTATCTTTATTATTACACACTTATATTTATAGTGTTTACCAAACTTATCTATAGAGTTTAATTTTAAATTCTGTTTAAAGTCTATAAAGCTCTAAAACAAAAGTTACTATCAAACTATGAAATTAACCAACCTAATCAAATCTTTTATCATCAATAAATTTATTTATATACAGAGATACTTAAAAAAATGTTATTACTTCTATACCTTCATATATGTTCCTATTTATTAGGATAAAAAATCAAAGCACTAAGGCTTTTTTTCTTAAGTTATTTCTTAAAGACTTCAAATAGTCCTTTTATTAAGTAACCATAATATAAAAAAATTAAAAGTCTTCTTACTTAAGTTTAGCTAGCTACTTCAATTGATGACTCCTACGCCTTTTATAAGACAAACACATAGTCGCATAATACACATAAAATAGAAACATAAGGAATACTAACTCCTAATAATAATCAGTCTGAAAAATAACATTTAGACCTAAGATTTTGCATATAAAAAGTAGCAATAAGCTTAATTTATATTTTAGTATCATATTTTCTTTTCTATACAAGAAATTAATAATACTTTTACAAATTTATTGCCTAAGATTATCGATTCTTTTATCTTTTTAATTTTCTTCTTATTTTCCGTTTATTTAAATATTTTACATTTTTTCATTATATATGGAGGATCTCACTTCAACCATTCTATTTGGCTTACCTAGCCTACTATACGGAGAAAAAAAACTACACTTTTCTAATAGCTGACCAAACTTCGCTTATCTACCCCCACTAAATGAAAAGGTGCCTAATTAACCAAATTACGATCAATGGCTCGATACTATTCCACCTTTACGATATTCCAGCTAGGAGTAAATAGAGTAAGAAGAGCTGGAACAAAACAAGATAACGAAGTGTCCTCATATATATAGGAAACATTATGCGAAGTAAATGTGTAATAACTGTTATCACTCCAAAGCAAGGCCAAAGAAGGCCACAAAGTGTATTCATTAGGATAGCATTATGTATGCTAAAGGACTATGTCTGAAGTGCTATCACAGGGGGTATAAAAGACAAAAAAAGCTTCCTATATAAGAAAATTAAATATACTGAAAGTAAACAATTTAGAATTAAGTTATTCCTCTTTTTTAAAGTATATATTATGGTATGCTATTTTAAAGGCTATTAACTTTTGATAATTATATCATGTAAACTATATGAGGATTTTCTTAGCTAAATGTCTAAATAAACTTCTTTAGAAGACCTAAGTATTTTCCTATAAATGTTTGACATAGTTTTCTATCTTCTAACACATGGAATATTAATGTATATCACTAAATATCTTTAACGTTCTAACTTGTATTTTACTGCTTAGGTAATTTGATAAATTTAGAATGTTAAACTCTATACATATATATCTTCAAAATACTTGTTGTAAAGTCTTCTATCCTTCATCAATAGAGTGTGTAATAGATACTTAAAATATTGATAGGAGCTTTTTGATTTGTTCCCTTTAACTTTTTATAGTACTAATCTTATAAGCTGCTAGATAGACTTTTAAGTGTCTATAATATTCTAGAGCTTTATTATATATAGTTAGAAATTAGTTAATTATCTTTATTATTACACACTTATATTTATAGTGTTTACCAAACTTATCTATAGAGTTTAATTTTAAATTCTGTTTAAAGTCTATAAAGCTCTAAAACAAAAGTTACTATCAAACTATGAAATTAACCAACCTAATCAAATCTTTTATCATCAATAAATTTATTTATATACAGAGATACTTAAAAAAATGTTATTACTTCTATACCTTCATATATGTTCCTATTTATTAGGATAAAAAATCAAAGCACTAAGGCTTTTTTTCTTAAGTTATTTCTTAAAGACTTCAAATAGTCCTTTTATTAAGTAACCATAATATAAAAAAATTAAAAGTCTTCTTACTTAAGTTTAGCTAGCTACTTCAATTGATGACTCCTACGCCTTTTATAAGACAAACACATAGTCGCATAATACACATAAAATAGAAACATAAGGAATACTAACTCCTAATAATAATCAGTCTGAAAAATAACATTTAGACCTAAGATTTTGCATATAAAAAGTAGCAATAAGCTTAATTTATATTTTAGTATCATATTTTCTTTTCTATACAAGAAATTAATAATACTTTTACAAATTTATTGCCTAAGATTATCGATTCTTTTATCTTTTTAATTTTCTTCTTATTTTCCGTTTATTTAAATATTTTACATTTTTTCATTATATATGGAGGATCTCACTTCAACCATTCTATTTGGCTTACCTAGCCTACTATACGGAGAAAAAAAACTACACTTTTCTAATAGCTGACCAAACTTCGCTTATCTACCCCCACTAAATGAAAAGGTGCCTAATTAACCAAATTACGATCAATGGCTCGATACTATTCCACCTTTACGATATTCCAGCTAGGAGTAAATAGAGTAAGAAGAGCTGGAACAAAACAAGATAACGAAGTGTCCTCATATATATAGGAAACATTATGCGAAGTAAATGTGTAATAACTGTTATCACTCCAAAGCAAGGCCAAAGAAGGCCACAAAGTGTATTCATTAGGATAGCATTATGTATGCTAAAGGACTATGTCTGAAGTGCTATCACAGGGGGTATAAAAGACAAAAAAAGCTTCCTATATAAGAAAATTAAATATACTGAAAGTAAACAATTTAGAATTAAGTTATTCCTCTTTTTTAAAGTATATATTATGGTATGCTATTTTAAAGGCTATTAACTTTTGATAATTATATCATGTAAACTATATGAGGATTTTCTTAGCTAAATGTCTAAATAAACTTCTTTAGAAGACCTAAGTATTTTCCTATAAATGTTTGACATAGTTTTCTATCTTCTAACACATGGAATATTAATGTATATCACTAAATATCTTTAACGTTCTAACTTGTATTTTACTGCTTAGGTAATTTGATAAATTTAGAATGTTAAACTCTATACATATATATCTTCAAAATACTTGTTGTAAAGTCTTCTATCCTTCATCAATAGAGTGTGTAATAGATACTTAAAATATTGATAGGAGCTTTTTGATTTGTTCCCTTTAACTTTTTATAGTACTAATCTTATAAGCTGCTAGATAGACTTTTAAGTGTCTATAATATTCTAGAGCTTTATTATATATAGTTAGAAATTAGTTAATTATCTTTATTATTACACACTTATATTTATAGTGTTTACCAAACTTATCTATAGAGTTTAATTTTAAATTCTGTTTAAAGTCTATAAAGCTCTAAAACAAAAGTTACTATCAAACTATGAAATTAACCAACCTAATCAAATCTTTTATCATCAATAAATTTATTTATATACAGAGATACTTAAAAAAATGTTATTACTTCTATACCTTCATATATGTTCCTATTTATTAGGATAAAAAATCAAAGCACTAAGGCTTTTTTTCTTAAGTTATTTCTTAAAGACTTCAAATAGTCCTTTTATTAAGTAACCATAATATAAAAAAATTAAAAGTCTTCTTACTTAAGTTTAGCTAGCTACTTCAATTGATGACTCCTACGCCTTTTATAAGACAAACACATAGTCGCATAATACACATAAAATAGAAACATAAGGAATACTAACTCCTAATAATAATCAGTCTGAAAAATAACATTTAGACCTAAGATTTTGCATATAAAAAGTAGCAATAAGCTTAATTTATATTTTAGTATCATATTTTCTTTTCTATACAAGAAATTAATAATACTTTTACAAATTTATTGCCTAAGATTATCGATTCTTTTATCTTTTTAATTTTCTTCTTATTTTCCGTTTATTTACATATTTTACATTTTTTCATTATATATGGAGGATCTCACTTCAACCATTCTATTTGGCTTACCTAGCCTACTATACGGAGAAAAAAAACTACACTTTTCTAATAGCTGACCAAACTTCGCTTATCTACCCCCACTAAATGAAAAGGTGCCTAATTAACCAAATTACGATCAATGGCTCGATACTATTCCACCTTTACGATATTCCAGCTAGGAGTAAATAGAGTAAGAAGAGCTGGAACAAAACAAGATAACGAAGTGTCCTCATATATATAGGAAACATTATGCGAAGTAAATGTGTAATAACTGTTATCACTCCAAAGCAAGGCCAAAGAAGGCCACAAAGTGTATTCATTAGGATAGCATTATGTATGCTAAAGGACTATGTCTGAAGTGCTATCACAGGGGGTATAAAAGACAAAAAAAGCTTCCTATATAAGAAAATTAAATATACTGAAAGTAAACAATTTAGAATTAAGTTATTCCTCTTTTTTAAAGTATATATTATGGTATGCTATTTTAAAGGCTATTAACTTTTGATAATTATATCATGTAAACTATATGAGGATTTTCTTAGCTAAATGTCTAAATAAACTTCTTTAGAAGACCTAAGTATTTTCCTATAAATGTTTGACATAGTTTTCTATCTTCTAACACATGGAATATTAATGTATATCACTAAATATCTTTAACGTTCTAACTTGTATTTTACTGCTTAGGTAATTTGATAAATTTAGAATGTTAAACTCTATACATATATATCTTCAAAATACTTGTTGTAAAGTCTTCTATCCTTCATCAATAGAGTGTGTAATAGATACTTAAAATATTGATAGGAGCTTTTTGATTTGTTCCCTTTAACTTTTTATAGTACTAATCTTATAAGCTGCTAGATAGACTTTTAAGTGTCTATAATATTCTAGAGCTTTATTATATATAGTTAGAAATTAGTTAATTATCTTTATTATTACACACTTATATTTATAGTGTTTACCAAACTTATCTATAGAGTTTAATTTTAAATTCTGTTTAAAGTCTATAAAGCTCTAAAACAAAAGTTACTATCAAACTATGAAATTAACCAACCTAATCAAATCTTTTATCATCAATAAATTTATTTATATACAGAGATACTTAAAAAAATGTTATTACTTCTATACCTTCATATATGTTCCTATTTATTAGGATAAAAAATCAAAGCACTAAGGCTTTTTTTCTTAAGTTATTTCTTAAAGACTTCAAATAGTCCTTTTATTAAGTAACCATAATATAAAAAAATTAAAAGTCTTCTTACTTAAGTTTAGCTAGCTACTTCAATTGATGACTCCTACGCCTTTTATAAGACAAACACATAGTCGCATAATACACATAAAATAGAAACATAAGGAATACTAACTCCTAATAATAATCAGTCTGAAAAATAACATTTAGACCTAAGATTTTGCATATAAAAAGTAGCAATAAGCTTAATTTATATTTTAGTATCATATTTTCTTTTCTATACAAGAAATTAATAATACTTTTACAAATTTATTGCCTAAGATTATCGATTCTTTTATCTTTTTAATTTTCTTCTTATTTTCCGTTTATTTAAATATTTTACATTTTTTCATTATATATGGAGGATCTCACTTCAACCATTCTATTTGGCTTACCTAGCCTACTATACGGAGAAAAAAAACTACACTTTTCTAATAGCTGACCAAACTTCGCTTATCTACCCCCACTAAATGAAAAGGTGCCTAATTAACCAAATTACGATCAATGGCTCGATACTATTCCACCTTTACGATATTCCAGCTAGGAGTAAATAGAGTAAGAAGAGCTGGAACAAAACAAGATAACGAAGTGTCCTCATATATATAGGAAACATTATGCGAAGTAAATGTGTAATAACTGTTATCACTCCAAAGCAAGGCCAAAGAAGGCCACAAAGTGTATTCATTAGGATAGCATTATGTATGCTAAAGGACTATGTCTGAAGTGCTATCACAGGGGGTATAAAAGACAAAAAAAGCTTCCTATATAAGAAAATTAAATATACTGAAAGTAAACAATTTAGAATTAAGTTATTCCTCTTTTTTAAAGTATATATTATGGTATGCTATTTTAAAGGCTATTAACTTTTGATAATTATATCATGTAAACTATATGAGGATTTTCTTAGCTAAATGTCTAAATAAACTTCTTTAGAAGACCTAAGTATTTTCCTATAAATGTTTGACATAGTTTTCTATCTTCTAACACATGGAATATTAATGTATATCACTAAATATCTTTAACGTTCTAACTTGTATTTTACTGCTTAGGTAATTTGATAAATTTAGAATGTTAAACTCTATACATATATATCTTCAAAATACTTGTTGTAAAGTCTTCTATCCTTCATCAATAGAGTGTGTAATAGATACTTAAAATATTGATAGGAGCTTTTTGATTTGTTCCCTTTAACTTTTTATAGTACTAATCTTATAAGCTGCTAGATAGACTTTTAAGTGTCTATAATATTCTAGAGCTTTATTATATATAGTTAGAAATTAGTTAATTATCTTTATTATTACACACTTATATTTATAGTGTTTACCAAACTTATCTATAGAGTTTAATTTTAAATTCTGTTTAAAGTCTATAAAGCTCTAAAACAAAAGTTACTATCAAACTATGAAATTAACCAACCTAATCAAATCTTTTATCATCAATAAATTTATTTATATACAGAGATACTTAAAAAAATGTTATTACTTCTATACCTTCATATATGTTCCTATTTATTAGGATAAAAAATCAAAGCACTAAGGCTTTTTTTCTTAAGTTATTTCTTAAAGACTTCAAATAGTCCTTTTATTAAGTAACCATAATATAAAAAAATTAAAAGTCTTCTTACTTAAGTTTAGCTAGCTACTTCAATTGATGACTCCTACGCCTTTTATAAGACAAACACATAGTCGCATAATACACATAAAATAGAAACATAAGGAATACTAACTCCTAATAATAATCAGTCTGAAAAATAACATTTAGACCTAAGATTTTGCATATAAAAAGTAGCAATAAGCTTAATTTATATTTTAGTATCATATTTTCTTTTCTATACAAGAAATTAATAATACTTTTACAAATTTATTGCCTAAGATTATCGATTCTTTTATCTTTTTAATTTTCTTCTTATTTTCCGTTTATTTACATATTTTACATTTTTTCATTATATATGGAGGATCTCACTTCAACCATTCTATTTGGCTTACCTAGCCTACTATACGGAGAAAAAAAACTACACTTTTCTAATAGCTGACCAAACTTCGCTTATCTACCCCCACTAAATGAAAAGGTGCCTAATTAACCAAATTACGATCAATGGCTCGATACTATTCCACCTTTACGATATTCCAGCTAGGAGTAAATAGAGTAAGAAGAGCTGGAACAAAACAAGATAACGAAGTGTCCTCATATATATAGGAAACATTATGCGAAGTAAATGTGTAATAACTGTTATCACTCCAAAGCAAGGCCAAAGAAGGCCACAAAGTGTATTCATTAGGATAGCATTATGTATGCTAAAGGACTATGTCTGAAGTGCTATCACAGGGGGTATAAAAGACAAAAAAAGCTTCCTATATAAGAAAATTAAATATACTGAAAGTAAACAATTTAGAATTAAGTTATTCCTCTTTTTTAAAGTATATATTATGGTATGCTATTTTAAAGGCTATTAACTTTTGATAATTATATCATGTAAACTATATGAGGATTTTCTTAGCTAAATGTCTAAATAAACTTCTTTAGAAGACCTAAGTATTTTCCTATAAATGTTTGACATAGTTTTCTATCTTCTAACACATGGAATATTAATGTATATCACTAAATATCTTTAACGTTCTAACTTGTATTTTACTGCTTAGGTAATTTGATAAATTTAGAATGTTAAACTCTATACATATATATCTTCAAAATACTTGTTGTAAAGTCTTCTATCCTTCATCAATAGAGTGTGTAATAGATACTTAAAATATTGATAGGAGCTTTTTGATTTGTTCCCTTTAACTTTTTATAGTACTAATCTTATAAGCTGCTAGATAGACTTTTAAGTGTCTATAATATTCTAGAGCTTTATTATATATAGTTAGAAATTAGTTAATTATCTTTATTATTACACACTTATATTTATAGTGTTTACCAAACTTATCTATAGAGTTTAATTTTAAATTCTGTTTAAAGTCTATAAAGCTCTAAAACAAAAGTTACTATCAAACTATGAAATTAACCAACCTAATCAAATCTTTTATCATCAATAAATTTATTTATATACAGAGATACTTAAAAAAATGTTATTACTTCTATACCTTCATATATGTTCCTATTTATTAGGATAAAAAAATCAAAGCACTAAGGCTTTTTTTCTTAAGTTATTTCTTAAAGACTTCAAATAGTCCTTTTATTAAGTAACCATAATATAAAAAAATTAAAAGTCTTCTTACTTAAGTTTAGCTAGCTACTTCAATTGATGACTCCTACGCCTTTTATAAGACAAACACATAGTCGCATAATACACATAAAATAGAAACATAAGGAATACTAACTCCTAATAATAATCAGTCTGAAAAATAACATTTAGACCTAAGATTTTGCATATAAAAAGTAGCAATAAGCTTAATTTATATTTTAGTATCATATTTTCTTTTCTATACAAGAAATTAATAATACTTTTACAAATTTATTGCCTAAGATTATCGATTCTTTTATCTTTTTAATTTTCTTCTTATTTTCCGTTTATTTACATATTTTACATTTTTTCATTATATATGGAGGATCTCACTTCAACCATTCTATTTGGCTTACCTAGCCTACTATACGGAGAAAAAAAACTACACTTTTCTAATAGCTGACCAAACTTCGCTTATCTACCCCCACTAAATGAAAAGGTGCCTAATTAACCAAATTACGATCAATGGCTCGATACTATTCCACCTTTACGATATTCCAGCTAGGAGTAAATAGAGTAAGAAGAGCTGGAACAAAACAAGATAACGAAGTGTCCTCATATATATAGGAAACATTATGCGAAGTAAATGTGTAATAACTGTTATCACTCCAAAGCAAGGCCAAAGAAGGCCACAAAGTGTATTCATTAGGATAGCATTATGTATGCTAAAGGACTATGTCTGAAGTGCTATCACAGGGGGTATAAAAGACAAAAAAAGCTTCCTATATAAGAAAATTAAATATACTGAAAGTAAACAATTTAGAATTAAGTTATTCCTCTTTTTTAAAGTATATATTATGGTATGCTATTTTAAAGGCTATTAACTTTTGATAATTATATCATGTAAACTATATGAGGATTTTCTTAGCTAAATGTCTAAATAAACTTCTTTAGAAGACCTAAGTATTTTCCTATAAATGTTTGACATAGTTTTCTATCTTCTAACACATGGAATATTAATGTATATCACTAAATATCTTTAACGTTCTAACTTGTATTTTACTGCTTAGGTAATTTGATAAATTTAGAATGTTAAACTCTATACATATATATCTTCAAAATACTTGTTGTAAAGTCTTCTATCCTTCATCAATAGAGTGTGTAATAGATACTTAAAATATTGATAGGAGCTTTTTGATTTGTTCCCTTTAACTTTTTATAGTACTAATCTTATAAGCTGCTAGATAGACTTTTAAGTGTCTATAATATTCTAGAGCTTTATTATATATAGTTAGAAATTAGTTAATTATCTTTATTATTACACACTTATATTTATAGTGTTTACCAAACTTATCTATAGAGTTTAATTTTAAATTCTGTTTAAAGTCTATAAAGCTCTAAAACAAAAGTTACTATCAAACTATGAAATTAACCAACCTAATCAAATCTTTTATCATCAATAAATTTATTTATATACAGAGATACTTAAAAAAATGTTATTACTTCTATACCTTCATATATGTTCCTATTTATTAGGATAAAAAATCAAAGCACTAAGGCTTTTTTTCTTAAGTTATTTCTTAAAGACTTCAAATAGTCCTTTTATTAAGTAACCATAATATAAAAAAATTAAAAGTCTTCTTACTTAAGTTTAGCTAGCTACTTCAATTGATGACTCCTACGCCTTTTATAAGACAAACACATAGTCGCATAATACACATAAAATAGAAACATAAGGAATACTAACTCCTAATAATAATCAGTCTGAAAAATAACATTTAGACCTAAGATTTTGCATATAAAAAGTAGCAATAAGCTTAATTTATATTTTAGTATCATATTTTCTTTTCTATACAAGAAATTAATAATACTTTTACAAATTTATTGCCTAAGATTATCGATTCTTTTATCTTTTTAATTTTCTTCTTATTTTCCGTTTATTTAAATATTTTACATTTTTTCATTATATATGGAGGATCTCACTTCAACCATTCTATTTGGCTTACCTAGCCTACTATACGGAGAAAAAAAACTACACTTTTCTAATAGCTGACCAAACTTCGCTTATCTACCCCCACTAAATGAAAAGGTGCCTAATTAACCAAATTACGATCAATGGCTCGATACTATTCCACCTTTACGATATTCCAGCTAGGAGTAAATAGAGTAAGAAGAGCTGGAACAAAACAAGATAACGAAGTGTCCTCATATATATAGGAAACATTATGCGAAGTAAATGTGTAATAACTGTTATCACTCCAAAGCAAGGCCAAAGAAGGCCACAAAGTGTATTCATTAGGATAGCATTATGTATGCTAAAGGACTATGTCTGAAGTGCTATCACAGGGGGTATAAAAGACAAAAAAAGCTTCCTATATAAGAAAATTAAATATACTGAAAGTAAACAATTTAGAATTAAGTTATTCCTCTTTTTTAAAGTATATATTATGGTATGCTATTTTAAAGGCTATTAACTTTTGATAATTATATCATGTAAACTATATGAGGATTTTCTTAGCTAAATGTCTAAATAAACTTCTTTAGAAGACCTAAGTATTTTCCTATAAATGTTTGACATAGTTTTCTATCTTCTAACACATGGAATATTAATGTATATCACTAAATATCTTTAACGTTCTAACTTGTATTTTACTGCTTAGGTAATTTGATAAATTTAGAATGTTAAACTCTATACATATATATCTTCAAAATACTTGTTGTAAAGTCTTCTATCCTTCATCAATAGAGTGTGTAATAGATACTTAAAATATTGATAGGAGCTTTTTGATTTGTTCCCTTTAACTTTTTATAGTACTAATCTTATAAGCTGCTAGATAGACTTTTAAGTGTCTATAATATTCTAGAGCTTTATTATATATAGTTAGAAATTAGTTAATTATCTTTATTATTACACACTTATATTTATAGTGTTTACCAAACTTATCTATAGAGTTTAATTTTAAATTCTGTTTAAAGTCTATAAAGCTCTAAAACAAAAGTTACTATCAAACTATGAAATTAACCAACCTAATCAAATCTTTTATCATCAATAAATTTATTTATATACAGAGATACTTAAAAAAATGTTATTACTTCTATACCTTCATATATGTTCCTATTTATTAGGATAAAAAATCAAAGCACTAAGGCTTTTTTTCTTAAGTTATTTCTTAAAGACTTCAAATAGTCCTTTTATTAAGTAACCATAATATAAAAAAATTAAAAGTCTTCTTACTTAAGTTTAGCTAGCTACTTCAATTGATGACTCCTACGCCTTTTATAAGACAAACACATAGTCGCATAATACACATAAAATAGAAACATAAGGAATACTAACTCCTAATAATAATCAGTCTGAAAAATAACATTTAGACCTAAGATTTTGCATATAAAAAGTAGCAATAAGCTTAATTTATATTTTAGTATCATATTTTCTTTTCTATACAAGAAATTAATAATACTTTTACAAATTTATTGCCTAAGATTATCGATTCTTTTATCTTTTTAATTTTCTTCTTATTTTCCGTTTATTTAAATATTTTACATTTTTTCATTATATATGGAGGATCTCACTTCAACCATTCTATTTGGCTTACCTAGCCTACTATACGGAGAAAAAAAACTACACTTTTCTAATAGCTGACCAAACTTCGCTTATCTACCCCCACTAAATGAAAAGGTGCCTAATTAACCAAATTACGATCAATGGCTCGATACTATTCCACCTTTACGATATTCCAGCTAGGAGTAAATAGAGTAAGAAGAGCTGGAACAAAACAAGATAACGAAGTGTCCTCATATATATAGGAAACATTATGCGAAGTAAATGTGTAATAACTGTTATCACTCCAAAGCAAGGCCAAAGAAGGCCACAAAGTGTATTCATTAGGATAGCATTATGTATGCTAAAGGACTATGTCTGAAGTGCTATCACAGGGGGTATAAAAGACAAAAAAAGCTTCCTATATAAGAAAATTAAATATACTGAAAGTAAACAATTTAGAATTAAGTTATTCCTCTTTTTTAAAGTATATATTATGGTATGCTATTTTAAAGGCTATTAACTTTTGATAATTATATCATGTAAACTATATGAGGATTTTCTTAGCTAAATGTCTAAATAAACTTCTTTAGAAGACCTAAGTATTTTCCTATAAATGTTTGACATAGTTTTCTATCTTCTAACACATGGAATATTAATGTATATCACTAAATATCTTTAACGTTCTAACTTGTATTTTACTGCTTAGGTAATTTGATAAATTTAGAATGTTAAACTCTATACATATATATCTTCAAAATACTTGTTGTAAAGTCTTCTATCCTTCATCAATAGAGTGTGTAATAGATACTTAAAATATTGATAGGAGCTTTTTGATTTGTTCCCTTTAACTTTTTATAGTACTAATCTTATAAGCTGCTAGATAGACTTTTAAGTGTCTATAATATTCTAGAGCTTTATTATATATAGTTAGAAATTAGTTAATTATCTTTATTATTACACACTTATATTTATAGTGTTTACCAAACTTATCTATAGAGTTTAATTTTAAATTCTGTTTAAAGTCTATAAAGCTCTAAAACAAAAGTTACTATCAAACTATGAAATTAACCAACCTAATCAAATCTTTTATCATCAATAAATTTATTTATATACAGAGATACTTAAAAAAATGTTATTACTTCTATACCTTCATATATGTTCCTATTTATTAGGATAAAAAATCAAAGCACTAAGGCTTTTTTTCTTAAGTTATTTCTTAAAGACTTCAAATAGTCCTTTTATTAAGTAACCATAATATAAAAAAATTAAAAGTCTTCTTACTTAAGTTTAGCTAGCTACTTCAATTGATGACTCCTACGCCTTTTATAAGACAAACACATAGTCGCATAATACACATAAAATAGAAACATAAGGAATACTAACTCCTAATAATAATCAGTCTGAAAAATAACATTTAGACCTAAGATTTTGCATATAAAAAGTAGCAATAAGCTTAATTTATATTTTAGTATCATATTTTCTTTTCTATACAAGAAATTAATAATACTTTTACAAATTTATTGCCTAAGATTATCGATTCTTTTATCTTTTTAATTTTCTTCTTATTTTCCGTTTATTTACATATTTTACATTTTTTCATTATATATGGAGGATCTCACTTCAACCATTCTATTTGGCTTACCTAGCCTACTATACGGAGAAAAAAAACTACACTTTTTCTAATAGCTGACCAAACTTCGCTTATCTACCCCCACTAAATGAAAAGGTGCCTAATTAACCAAATTACGATCAATGGCTCGATACTATTCCACCTTTACGATATTCCAGCTAGGAGTAAATAGAGTAAGAAGAGCTGGAACAAAACAAGATAACGAAGTGTCCTCATATATATAGGAAACATTATGCGAAGTAAATGTGTAATAACTGTTATCACTCCAAAGCAAGGCCAAAGAAGGCCACAAAGTGTATTCATTAGGATAGCATTATGTATGCTAAAGGACTATGTCTGAAGTGCTATCACAGGGGGTATAAAAGACAAAAAAAGCTTCCTATATAAGAAAATTAAATATACTGAAAGTAAACAATTTAGAATTAAGTTATTCCTCTTTTTTAAAGTATATATTATGGTATGCTATTTTAAAGGCTATTAACTTTTGATAATTATATCATGTAAACTATATGAGGATTTTCTTAGCTAAATGTCTAAATAAACTTCTTTAGAAGACCTAAGTATTTTTCCTATAAATGTTTGACATAGTTTTCTATCTTCTAACACATGGAATATTAATGTATATCACTAAATATCTTTAACGTTCTAACTTGTATTTTACTGCTTAGGTAATTTGATAAATTTAGAATGTTAAACTCTATACATATATATCTTCAAAATACTTGTTGTAAAGTCTTCTATCCTTCATCAATAGAGTGTGTAATAGATACTTAAAATATTGATAGGAGCTTTTTGATTTGTTCCCTTTAACTTTTTATAGTACTAATCTTATAAGCTGCTAGATAGACTTTTAAGTGTCTATAATATTCTAGAGCTTTATTATATATAGTTAGAAATTAGTTAATTATCTTTATTATTACACACTTATATTTATAGTGTTTACCAAACTTATCTATAGAGTTTAATTTTAAATTCTGTTTAAAGTCTATAAAGCTCTAAAACAAAAGTTACTATCAAACTATGAAATTAACCAACCTAATCAAATCTTTTATCATCAATAAATTTATTTATATACAGAGATACTTAAAAAAATGTTATTACTTCTATACCTTCATATATGTTCCTATTTATTAGGATAAAAAATCAAAGCACTAAGGCTTTTTTCTTAAGTTATTTCTTAAAGACTTCAAATAGTCCTTTTATTAAGTAACCATAATATAAAAAAATTAAAAGTCTTCTTACTTAAGTTTAGCTAGCTACTTCAATTGATGACTCCTACGCCTTTTATAAGACAAACACATAGTCGCATAATACACATAAAATAGAAACATAAGGAATACTAACTCCTAATAATAATCAGTCTGAAAAATAACATTTAGACCTAAGATTTTGCATATAAAAAGTAGCAATAAGCTTAATTTATATTTTAGTATCATATTTTCTTTTCTATACAAGAAATTAATAATACTTTTTACAAATTTATTGCCTAAGATTATCGATTCTTTTATCTTTTTAATTTTCTTCTTATTTTCCGTTTATTTAAATATTTTACATTTTTTCATTATATATGGAGGATCTCACTTCAACCATTCTATTTGGCTTACCTAGCCTACTATACGGAGAAAAAAAACTACACTTTTCTAATAGCTGACCAAACTTCGCTTATCTACCCCCACTAAATGAAAAGGTGCCTAATTAACCAAATTACGATCAATGGCTCGATACTATTCCACCTTTACGATATTCCAGCTAGGAGTAAATAGAGTAAGAAGAGCTGGAACAAAACAAGATAACGAAGTGTCCTCATATATATAGGAAAACATTATGCGAAGTAAATGTGTAATAACTGTTATCACTCCAAAGCAAGGCCAAAGAAGGCCACAAAGTGTATTTCATTAGGATAGCATTATGTATGCTAAAGGACTATGTCTGAAGTGCTATCACAGGGGGTATAAAAGACAAAAAAAGCTTCCTATATAAGAAAATTAAATATACTGAAAGTAAACAATTTAGAATTAAGTTATTCCTCTTTTTTAAAGTATATATTATGGTATGCTATTTTAAAGGCTATTAACTTTTGATAATTATATCATGTAAACTATATGAGGATTTTCTTAGCTAAATGTCTAAATAAACTTCTTTAGAAGACCTAAGTATTTTCCTATAAATGTTTGACATAGTTTTCTATCTTCTAACACATGGAATATTAATGTATATCACTAAATATCTTTAACGTTCTAACTTGTATTTTACTGCTTAGGTAATTTGATAAATTTAGAATGTTAAACTCTATACATATATATCTTCAAAATACTTGTTGTAAAGTCTTCTATCCTTCATCAATAGAGTGTGTAATAGATACTTAAAATATTGATAGGAGCTTTTTGATTTGTTCCCTTTAACTTTTTATAGTACTAATCTTATAAGCTGCTAGATAGACTTTTAAGTGTCTATAATATTCTAGAGCTTTATTATATATAGTTAGAAATTAGTTAATTATCTTTATTATTACACACTTATATTTATAGTGTTTACCAAACTTATCTATAGAGTTTAATTTTAAATTCTGTTTAAAGTCTATAAAGCTCTAAAACAAAAGTTACTATCAAACTATGAAATTAACCAACCTAATCAAATCTTTTATCATCAATAAATTTATTTATATACAGAGATACTTAAAAAAATGTTATTACTTCTATACCTTCATATATGTTCCTATTTATTAGGATAAAAAATCAAAGCACTAAGGCTTTTTTTCTTAAGTTATTTCTTAAAGACTTCAAATAGTCCTTTTATTAAGTAACCATAATATAAAAAAATTAAAAGTCTTCTTACTTAAGTTTAGCTAGCTACTTCAATTGATGACTCCTACGCCTTTTATAAGACAAACACATAGTCGCATAATACACATAAAATAGAAACATAAGGAATACTAACTCCTAATAATAATCAGTCTGAAAAATAACATTTAGACCTAAGATTTTGCATATAAAAAGTAGCAATAAGCTTAATTTATATTTTAGTATCATATTTTCTTTTCTATACAAGAAATTAATAATACTTTTACAAATTTATTGCCTAAGATTATCGATTCTTTTATCTTTTTAATTTTCTTCTTATTTTCCGTTTATTTAAATATTTTACATTTTTTCATTATATATGGAGGATCTCACTTCAACCATTCTATTTGGCTTACCTAGCCTACTATACGGAGAAAAAAAACTACACTTTTCTAATAGCTGACCAAACTTCGCTTATCTACCCCCACTAAATGAAAAGGTGCCTAATTAACCAAATTACGATCAATGGCTCGATACTATTCCACCTTTACGATATTCCAGCTAGGAGTAAATAGAGTAAGAAGAGCTGGAACAAAACAAGATAACGAAGTGTCCTCATATATATAGGAAACATTATGCGAAGTAAATGTGTAATAACTGTTATCACTCCAAAGCAAGGCCAAAGAAGGCCACAAAGTGTATTCATTAGGATAGCATTATGTATGCTAAAGGACTATGTCTGAAGTGCTATCACAGGGGGTATAAAAGACAAAAAAAGCTTCCTATATAAGAAAATTAAATATACTGAAAGTAAACAATTTAGAATTAAGTTATTCCTCTTTTTTAAAGTATATATTATGGTATGCTATTTTAAAGGCTATTAACTTTTGATAATTATATCATGTAAACTATATGAGGATTTTCTTAGCTAAATGTCTAAATAAACTTCTTTAGAAGACCTAAGTATTTTCCTATAAATGTTTGACATAGTTTTCTATCTTCTAACACATGGAATATTAATGTATATCACTAAATATCTTTAACGTTCTAACTTGTATTTTACTGCTTAGGTAATTTGATAAATTTAGAATGTTAAACTCTATACATATATATCTTCAAAATACTTGTTGTAAAGTCTTCTATCCTTCATCAATAGAGTGTGTAATAGATACTTAAAATATTGATAGGAGCTTTTTGATTTGTTCCCTTTAACTTTTTATAGTACTAATCTTATAAGCTGCTAGATAGACTTTTAAGTGTCTATAATATTCTAGAGCTTTATTATATATAGTTAGAAATTAGTTAATTATCTTTATTATTACACACTTATATTTATAGTGTTTACCAAACTTATCTATAGAGTTTAATTTTAAATTCTGTTTAAAGTCTATAAAGCTCTAAAACAAAAGTTACTATCAAACTATGAAATTAACCAACCTAATCAAATCTTTTATCATCAATAAATTTATTTATATACAGAGATACTTAAAAAAATGTTATTACTTCTATACCTTCATATATGTTCCTATTTATTAGGATAAAAAATCAAAGCACTAAGGCTTTTTTTCTTAAGTTATTTCTTAAAGACTTCAAATAGTCCTTTTATTAAGTAACCATAATATAAAAAAATTAAAAGTCTTCTTACTTAAGTTTAGCTAGCTACTTCAATTGATGACTCCTACGCCTTTTATAAGACAAACACATAGTCGCATAATACACATAAAATAGAAACATAAGGAATACTAACTCCTAATAATAATCAGTCTGAAAAATAACATTTAGACCTAAGATTTTGCATATAAAAAGTAGCAATAAGCTTAATTTATATTTTAGTATCATATTTTCTTTTCTATACAAGAAATTAATAATACTTTTACAAATTTATTGCCTAAGATTATCGATTCTTTTATCTTTTTAATTTTCTTCTTATTTTCCGTTTATTTAAATATTTTACATTTTTTCATTATATATGGAGGATCTCACTTCAACCATTCTATTTGGCTTACCTAGCCTACTATACGGAGAAAAAAAACTACACTTTTCTAATAGCTGACCAAACTTCGCTTATCTACCCCCACTAAATGAAAAGGTGCCTAATTAACCAAATTACGATCAATGGCTCGATACTATTCCACCTTTACGATATTCCAGCTAGGAGTAAATAGAGTAAGAAGAGCTGGAACAAAACAAGATAACGAAGTGTCCTCATATATATAGGAAACATTATGCGAAGTAAATGTGTAATAACTGTTATCACTCCAAAGCAAGGCCAAAGAAGGCCACAAAGTGTATTCATTAGGATAGCATTATGTATGCTAAAGGACTATGTCTGAAGTGCTATCACAGGGGGTATAAAAGACAAAAAAAGCTTCCTATATAAGAAAATTAAATATACTGAAAGTAAACAATTTAGAATTAAGTTATTCCTCTTTTTTAAAGTATATATTATGGTATGCTATTTTAAAGGCTATTAACTTTTGATAATTATATCATGTAAACTATATGAGGATTTTCTTAGCTAAATGTCTAAATAAACTTCTTTAGAAGACCTAAGTATTTTCCTATAAATGTTTGACATAGTTTTCTATCTTCTAACACATGGAATATTAATGTATATCACTAAATATCTTTAACGTTCTAACTTGTATTTTACTGCTTAGGTAATTTGATAAATTTAGAATGTTAAACTCTATACATATATATCTTCAAAATACTTGTTGTAAAGTCTTCTATCCTTCATCAATAGAGTGTGTAATAGATACTTAAAATATTGATAGGAGCTTTTTGATTTGTTCCCTTTAACTTTTTATAGTACTAATCTTATAAGCTGCTAGATAGACTTTTAAGTGTCTATAATATTCTAGAGCTTTATTATATATAGTTAGAAATTAGTTAATTATCTTTATTATTACACACTTATATTTATAGTGTTTACCAAACTTATCTATAGAGTTTAATTTTAAATTCTGTTTAAAGTCTATAAAGCTCTAAAACAAAAGTTACTATCAAACTATGAAATTAACCAACCTAATCAAATCTTTTATCATCAATAAATTTATTTATATACAGAGATACTTAAAAAAATGTTATTACTTCTATACCTTCATATATGTTCCTATTTATTAGGATAAAAAATCAAAGCACTAAGGCTTTTTTTCTTAAGTTATTTCTTAAAGACTTCAAATAGTCCTTTTATTAAGTAACCATAATATAAAAAAATTAAAAGTCTTCTTACTTAAGTTTAGCTAGCTACTTCAATTGATGACTCCTACGCCTTTTATAAGACAAACACATAGTCGCATAATACACATAAAATAGAAACATAAGGAATACTAACTCCTAATAATAATCAGTCTGAAAAATAACATTTAGACCTAAGATTTTGCATATAAAAAGTAGCAATAAGCTTAATTTATATTTTAGTATCATATTTTCTTTTCTATACAAGAAATTAATAATACTTTTACAAATTTATTGCCTAAGATTATCGATTCTTTTATCTTTTTAATTTTCTTCTTATTTTCCGTTTATTTAAATATTTTACATTTTTTCATTATATATGGAGGATCTCACTTCAACCATTCTATTTGGCTTACCTAGCCTACTATACGGAGAAAAAAAACTACACTTTTCTAATAGCTGACCAAACTTCGCTTATCTACCCCCACTAAATGAAAAGGTGCCTAATTAACCAAATTACGATCAATGGCTCGATACTATTCCACCTTTACGATATTCCAGCTAGGAGTAAATAGAGTAAGAAGAGCTGGAACAAAACAAGATAACGAAGTGTCCTCATATATATAGGAAACATTATGCGAAGTAAATGTGTAATAACTGTTATCACTCCAAAGCAAGGCCAAAGAAGGCCACAAAGTGTATTCATTAGGATAGCATTATGTATGCTAAAGGACTATGTCTGAAGTGCTATCACAGGGGGTATAAAAGACAAAAAAAGCTTCCTATATAAGAAAATTAAATATACTGAAAGTAAACAATTTAGAATTAAGTTATTCCTCTTTTTTAAAGTATATATTATGGTATGCTATTTTAAAGGCTATTAACTTTTGATAATTATATCATGTAAACTATATGAGGATTTTCTTAGCTAAATGTCTAAATAAACTTCTTTAGAAGACCTAAGTATTTTCCTATAAATGTTTGACATAGTTTTCTATCTTCTAACACATGGAATATTAATGTATATCACTAAATATCTTTAACGTTCTAACTTGTATTTTACTGCTTAGGTAATTTGATAAATTTAGAATGTTAAACTCTATACATATATATCTTCAAAATACTTGTTGTAAAGTCTTCTATCCTTCATCAATAGAGTGTGTAATAGATACTTAAAATATTGATAGGAGCTTTTTGATTTGTTCCCTTTAACTTTTTATAGTACTAATCTTATAAGCTGCTAGATAGACTTTTAAGTGTCTATAATATTCTAGAGCTTTATTATATATAGTTAGAAATTAGTTAATTATCTTTATTATTACACACTTATATTTATAGTGTTTACCAAACTTATCTATAGAGTTTAATTTTAAATTCTGTTTAAAGTCTATAAAGCTCTAAAACAAAAGTTACTATCAAACTATGAAATTAACCAACCTAATCAAATCTTTTATCATCAATAAATTTATTTATATACAGAGATACTTAAAAAAATGTTATTACTTCTATACCTTCATATATGTTCCTATTTATTAGGATAAAAAATCAAAGCACTAAGGCTTTTTTTCTTAAGTTATTTCTTAAAGACTTCAAATAGTCCTTTTATTAAGTAACCATAATATAAAAAAATTAAAAGTCTTCTTACTTAAGTTTAGCTAGCTACTTCAATTGATGACTCCTACGCCTTTTATAAGACAAACACATAGTCGCATAATACACATAAAATAGAAACATAAGGAATACTAACTCCTAATAATAATCAGTCTGAAAAATAACATTTAGACCTAAGATTTTGCATATAAAAAGTAGCAATAAGCTTAATTTATATTTTAGTATCATATTTTCTTTTCTATACAAGAAATTAATAATACTTTTACAAATTTATTGCCTAAGATTATCGATTCTTTTATCTTTTTAATTTTCTTCTTATTTTCCGTTTATTTACATATTTTACATTTTTTCATTATATATGGAGGATCTCACTTCAACCATTCTATTTGGCTTACCTAGCCTACTATACGGAGAAAAAAAACTACACTTTTCTAATAGCTGACCAAACTTCGCTTATCTACCCCCACTAAATGAAAAGGTGCCTAATTAACCAAATTACGATCAATGGCTCGATACTATTCCACCTTTACGATATTCCAGCTAGGAGTAAATAGAGTAAGAAGAGCTGGAACAAAACAAGATAACGAAGTGTCCTCATATATATAGGAAACATTATGCGAAGTAAATGTGTAATAACTGTTATCACTCCAAAGCAAGGCCAAAGAAGGCCACAAAGTGTATTCATTAGGATAGCATTATGTATGCTAAAGGACTATGTCTGAAGTGCTATCACAGGGGGTATAAAAGACAAAAAAAGCTTCCTATATAAGAAAATTAAATATACTGAAAGTAAACAATTTAGAATTAAGTTATTCCTCTTTTTTAAAGTATATATTATGGTATGCTATTTTAAAGGCTATTAACTTTTGATAATTATATCATGTAAACTATATGAGGATTTTCTTAGCTAAATGTCTAAATAAACTTCTTTAGAAGACCTAAGTATTTTCCTATAAATGTTTGACATAGTTTTCTATCTTCTAACACATGGAATATTAATGTATATCACTAAATATCTTTAACGTTCTAACTTGTATTTTACTGCTTAGGTAATTTGATAAATTTAGAATGTTAAACTCTATACATATATATCTTCAAAATACTTGTTGTAAAGTCTTCTATCCTTCATCAATAGAGTGTGTAATAGATACTTAAAATATTGATAGGAGCTTTTTGATTTGTTCCCTTTAACTTTTTATAGTACTAATCTTATAAGCTGCTAGATAGACTTTTAAGTGTCTATAATATTCTAGAGCTTTATTATATATAGTTAGAAATTAGTTAATTATCTTTATTATTACACACTTATATTTATAGTGTTTACCAAACTTATCTATAGAGTTTAATTTTAAATTCTGTTTAAAGTCTATAAAGCTCTAAAACAAAAGTTACTATCAAACTATGAAATTAACCAACCTAATCAAATCTTTTATCATCAATAAATTTATTTATATACAGAGATACTTAAAAAAATGTTATTACTTCTATACCTTCATATATGTTCCTATTTATTAGGATAAAAAATCAAAGCACTAAGGCTTTTTTTCTTAAGTTATTTCTTAAAGACTTCAAATAGTCCTTTTATTAAGTAACCATAATATAAAAAAATTAAAAGTCTTCTTACTTAAGTTTAGCTAGCTACTTCAATTGATGACTCCTACGCCTTTTATAAGACAAACACATAGTCGCATAATACACATAAAATAGAAACATAAGGAATACTAACTCCTAATAATAATCAGTCTGAAAAATAACATTTAGACCTAAGATTTTGCATATAAAAAGTAGCAATAAGCTTAATTTATATTTTAGTATCATATTTTCTTTTCTATACAAGAAATTAATAATACTTTTACAAATTTATTGCCTAAGATTATCGATTCTTTTATCTTTTTAATTTTCTTCTTATTTTCCGTTTATTTACATATTTTACATTTTTTCATTATATATGGAGGATCTCACTTCAACCATTCTATTTGGCTTACCTAGCCTACTATACGGAGAAAAAAAACTACACTTTTCTAATAGCTGACCAAACTTCGCTTATCTACCCCCACTAAATGAAAAGGTGCCTAATTAACCAAATTACGATCAATGGCTCGATACTATTCCACCTTTACGATATTCCAGCTAGGAGTAAATAGAGTAAGAAGAGCTGGAACAAAACAAGATAACGAAGTGTCCTCATATATATAGGAAACATTATGCGAAGTAAATGTGTAATAACTGTTATCACTCCAAAGCAAGGCCAAAGAAGGCCACAAAGTGTATTCATTAGGATAGCATTATGTATGCTAAAGGACTATGTCTGAAGTGCTATCACAGGGGGTATAAAAGACAAAAAAAGCTTCCTATATAAGAAAATTAAATATACTGAAAGTAAACAATTTAGAATTAAGTTATTCCTCTTTTTTAAAGTATATATTATGGTATGCTATTTTAAAGGCTATTAACTTTTGATAATTATATCATGTAAACTATATGAGGATTTTCTTAGCTAAATGTCTAAATAAACTTCTTTAGAAGACCTAAGTATTTTCCTATAAATGTTTGACATAGTTTTCTATCTTCTAACACATGGAATATTAATGTATATCACTAAATATCTTTAACGTTCTAACTTGTATTTTACTGCTTAGGTAATTTGATAAATTTAGAATGTTAAACTCTATACATATATATCTTCAAAATACTTGTTGTAAAGTCTTCTATCCTTCATCAATAGAGTGTGTAATAGATACTTAAAATATTGATAGGAGCTTTTTGATTTGTTCCCTTTAACTTTTTATAGTACTAATCTTATAAGCTGCTAGATAGACTTTTAAGTGTCTATAATATTCTAGAGCTTTATTATATATAGTTAGAAATTAGTTAATTATCTTTATTATTACACACTTATATTTATAGTGTTTACCAAACTTATCTATAGAGTTTAATTTTAAATTCTGTTTAAAGTCTATAAAGCTCTAAAACAAAAGTTACTATCAAACTATGAAATTAACCAACCTAATCAAATCTTTTATCATCAATAAATTTATTTATATACAGAGATACTTAAAAAAATGTTATTACTTCTATACCTTCATATATGTTCCTATTTATTAGGATAAAAAATCAAAGCACTAAGGCTTTTTTTCTTAAGTTATTTCTTAAAGACTTCAAATAGTCCTTTTATTAAGTAACCATAATATAAAAAAATTAAAAGTCTTCTTACTTAAGTTTAGCTAGCTACTTCAATTGATGACTCCTACGCCTTTTATAAGACAAACACATAGTCGCATAATACACATAAAATAGAAACATAAGGAATACTAACTCCTAATAATAATCAGTCTGAAAAATAACATTTAGACCTAAGATTTTGCATATAAAAAGTAGCAATAAGCTTAATTTATATTTTAGTATCATATTTTCTTTTCTATACAAGAAATTAATAATACTTTTACAAATTTATTGCCTAAGATTATCGATTCTTTTATCTTTTTAATTTTCTTCTTATTTTCCGTTTATTTAAATATTTTACATTTTTTCATTATATATGGAGGATCTCACTTCAACCATTCTATTTGGCTTACCTAGCCTACTATACGGAGAAAAAAAACTACACTTTTCTAATAGCTGACCAAACTTCGCTTATCTACCCCCACTAAATGAAAAGGTGCCTAATTAACCAAATTACGATCAATGGCTCGATACTATTCCACCTTTACGATATTCCAGCTAGGAGTAAATAGAGTAAGAAGAGCTGGAACAAAACAAGATAACGAAGTGTCCTCATATATATAGGAAACATTATGCGAAGTAAATGTGTAATAACTGTTATCACTCCAAAGCAAGGCCAAAGAAGGCCACAAAGTGTATTCATTAGGATAGCATTATGTATGCTAAAGGACTATGTCTGAAGTGCTATCACAGGGGGTATAAAAGACAAAAAAAGCTTCCTATATAAGAAAATTAAATATACTGAAAGTAAACAATTTAGAATTAAGTTATTCCTCTTTTTTAAAGTATATATTATGGTATGCTATTTTAAAGGCTATTAACTTTTGATAATTATATCATGTAAACTATATGAGGATTTTCTTAGCTAAATGTCTAAATAAACTTCTTTAGAAGACCTAAGTATTTTCCTATAAATGTTTGACATAGTTTTCTATCTTCTAACACATGGAATATTAATGTATATCACTAAATATCTTTAACGTTCTAACTTGTATTTTACTGCTTAGGTAATTTGATAAATTTAGAATGTTAAACTCTATACATATATATCTTCAAAATACTTGTTGTAAAGTCTTCTATCCTTCATCAATAGAGTGTGTAATAGATACTTAAAATATTGATAGGAGCTTTTTGATTTGTTCCCTTTAACTTTTTATAGTACTAATCTTATAAGCTGCTAGATAGACTTTTAAGTGTCTATAATATTCTAGAGCTTTATTATATATAGTTAGAAATTAGTTAATTATCTTTATTATTACACACTTATATTTATAGTGTTTACCAAACTTATCTATAGAGTTTAATTTTAAATTCTGTTTAAAGTCTATAAAGCTCTAAAACAAAAGTTACTATCAAACTATGAAATTAACCAACCTAATCAAATCTTTTATCATCAATAAATTTATTTATATACAGAGATACTTAAAAAAATGTTATTACTTCTATACCTTCATATATGTTCCTATTTATTAGGATAAAAAATCAAAGCACTAAGGCTTTTTTTCTTAAGTTATTTCTTAAAGACTTCAAATAGTCCTTTTATTAAGTAACCATAATATAAAAAAATTAAAAGTCTTCTTACTTAAGTTTAGCTAGCTACTTCAATTGATGACTCCTACGCCTTTTATAAGACAAACACATAGTCGCATAATACACATAAAATAGAAACATAAGGAATACTAACTCCTAATAATAATCAGTCTGAAAAATAACATTTAGACCTAAGATTTTGCATATAAAAAGTAGCAATAAGCTTAATTTATATTTTAGTATCATATTTTCTTTTCTATACAAGAAATTAATAATACTTTTACAAATTTATTGCCTAAGATTATCGATTCTTTTATCTTTTTAATTTTCTTCTTATTTTCCGTTTATTTACATATTTTACATTTTTTCATTATATATGGAGGATCTCACTTCAACCATTCTATTTGGCTTACCTAGCCTACTATACGGAGAAAAAAAACTACACTTTTCTAATAGCTGACCAAACTTCGCTTATCTACCCCCACTAAATGAAAAGGTGCCTAATTAACCAAATTACGATCAATGGCTCGATACTATTCCACCTTTACGATATTCCAGCTAGGAGTAAATAGAGTAAGAAGAGCTGGAACAAAACAAGATAACGAAGTGTCCTCATATATATAGGTCCGCGATCGGGATGCTACCCTAAGAGACATAAATTTCTGCATTAATGCTACTTGAGGCTTCTTCGATCTTGTCTTCTCTTCTCTTGGGTGGTTTTTCACCTAAAGGGTATTTCCTGGTACCTGAGTTTAAGTTGGTTTCAGTTGGAGGATTGCTTCTCCCTAATTATTTATATATAATATATAACAATCTAAAGTAATAAATTTTATATAATTCTAAAGCTCTATATTTTAAAAGTATTTACTTGTTATAATCATCTTACTTATTAAACTAACTAACTAACTTAACTTTTTATTTCTATGATTAACTTTTTATTTAATTTTATAAATAATCAATTTCATATAAATTTCCTTACTATAAATTGTTCGTTGAATTTAAATAACAAAATTTTAAGTTTTAAAGAATATTTAATTATTTTTCCAAATTAGATAGAATACTTATTGAAATAGTTATTTATAAGGAACTATTAGATTATATGAGAGATAGTATAACAGAATTGATAATTATTAATTTATTTTAATAGCAATTTTATAGCCTCAAAGCTTACCTTAACTTGTATTATGATGCTACTATAACTAGTTATTATTAACTTAGTTTTAATGCAATTTGCAGGCAGCTGCTATTATTATAAATTAATGATATGATAAGCAAGTAAAAGGAGATAGAAATATTTAAAAGGCTTAAGTTTGTTTAAGGAAATTATATTTAATATTATTCAATTTCTAATTTTGAGATTTTAAAGCTTTGGTTTATGTTGTACCTTGAGTTTTCAATACTACATACATTTTTGAGACAACTTCATTTTTTCTTTTCTAAATTAAATCACCACAAATGAGTGTCGTCAAACACAAAAATGGTACCATTGCAATCTTGAGGAACTGTAAAGGTTTCCTCACCTGAGTATTTTCCTCCTATTTTTTCAAAATTTTCTCCGTTAAACAAAAAAGTGCCATCTAGTAGATCATGAACTGATAGATTAAAAATAAGCAAAAATTCTTAATTCTGATAAAAAATCTACGAACAACAAATTTCACTTTCAGTAGTTAATTTTTTATTGAATATCGATCATGTGTCGTTTTAAATCTAATAGCATTGAACTAAATTAGTATACTCGTCATCATATTCTCCTCCAAATATATAAATTATATCTTTTAATATCCCAGCACCGAAATCTATTACTGGTTACTCGATAGTAGAGATAGCCCTCATTTATCCAACATTGAGATCATAATATTCGCATTTATTTTGGAATTGCTTTAAGATTTCATTAAATCCTGAAATCACATAAATTTTAGCTCTAACCTTATCATACACTAATCCATGAAATATTCTAGGATAAAGCATTTTTTACTCAATGATTTTCATTTTAGATACATATGTAAACCTGTGCTCTTATTTTATCCCTCCAGAAATAATAAACTCATATTTATTCAATTGAAGAATTTTACAGCCGAATGAAATAATATCAGTGCTAATTTCTTTTTTCCTTATCTTAAAGGTATCAACATTTATTCTAATTTAAGTATTGCTTTTGAAGCAAACTGTTATTATATTGTTGTCTATTTCTTCAGATTCAAATGTTGTTAATTATTCTTTTTGCTGCTCTGATAGAATAACTTCGTTTTGCTTGCAAAAATTACTACATTAACAGCTTCCCATTTATCTTTAAATTAATCTTATATTTGAATTTTATTTCTTTAAAACAACAATTTATAAGAAAAATTCCTTCAGAACATAAAGTTTATATATCCCATTTTAACTTTTAATTCATCTATCAAACCTTTAATTTCTCAAACCTCAAAAACAAGGATACAGCAAAAACAGTTCTAATAATATAAAAACCTAGATATATAAGAAAATCCTAAATTACCTAATACCCGCACTTTTCCTAAACTCACTTAATGTTATTCATTCTTTAAATTTTTTTTATTTTCGAATGCCTAAAACCATTTAATATACACTCTCAAAATTTAAGAAAAATAGGGTTATAAAGTGAATTGAAGTGAATCTATTGATAAGTAAATTAAAATAACTAGAAATAAAAATATATACATTTAGATATTTTTAAGAGGAATAATAGACAAAATAATAATACTAAGAGATTGTGAAAGTTTTATAAGGAACATATCATATTCAGTTATATATTTATGTGTAATTCTTCAGAAATTATTATTGTAGTTACTTTTATATTTAAACTGTCTTAAGATAGTCCAAGTAATTAAATTTTAAATAATTCTAACTGAAGTTTTTACTTTATAAATTTGAAAAAAACTACTTTAATTTTTAAGCTTTGGATAATTATCACTGAAGATAATGGAGGAAAATATTTCCAATCCTGAAGACTTTATAAAAACAGCTTAAGAAATAACTTTGGAAAAACTAATAGAGTGTAAAAATAATCTAATTACTTTATCATAAAAAATATAAGACTAGGCATTATAGTAATAAATTGGGCATATATCTTAAACCATCTAAAAAGTGACTAGTGATATGCAAAAGGATAATTAAAGTCTAGTCCTAAATTAAAATGAAGACTTGAATGATTAGACTATTTCATTTATTAGTGAAAATTTTACAGTATCAAATTTAAGATTTCTTAGTAAATCTCTATGAAATGAAGAAGATTAGTCTAGTCTATTTTATTAAAATTTACCTATTTCAAGCAAATAAAGCATTCCAAAGGAAATTATTAAGCCATTTAATTATGAGATTTAGGAAATATAATAGTTACTAAAGTATGTAGTTGCTTACTGAAGCTTTGATCCCTTTTTTCTTGAATCTATTTCAAAATAAAAGGCATTTATTGTGATTGGCTAATATCTTATGAGAAATTTGAAATTTTTTGATACATTCTAAATTGCACCTGAAGTAGCTTTGAAGTTTCTTGAAGTATGTGAAGCTGTAAGATCTTATTTAGAAATATTAACCAAATCCTTATCATAATTCTAAGCATGGTGTGGATATTTGCCATTCGACTTTCTTCTTTATTTTTAACTCAGATTTATGTTACTATTTAAAATCAATAGACTTCTTCGCAACTCTCATCGCTACTTTAAACCATGATATAGGACATCCTGGATTTACAAATAGGTTTCTGGTTAATTCTTAAAGTTAACTGGCAGTCATCTGTAATTCTTTTAGCTTTAGATAATGATATTTCAGTGCTAGAAAACATGCATTGTGCAACTATTTTCTAAATTCTTAATAACCCAGATACTAATTTGCTCAAAAACTTTTCCTTTTAAGATTATTTTTATGTAAGAAAAATCATTATTGATCTAGTTATAGCAACTGATATGACTAAACATTTTGAATCTTTGGGGAAATTTAAAGCTAAATTTCTGGGTCCTCCGGGTTTAAGCTATGAAGAATGCAAAACTGAAGACTTTATAGAAATTGTGAAAATGTGCTTGAAATCATCAGGTATGTTTAAATTATTTATAGATATTGGTCATTCAGCAAAGGAATTTAACCTTCATACTAAGTGATCAAATTTAGCATTTGAAGAATTTTTCAATTAAGGAGATTAAGAAAAAATACTAAATTTGCCTGTAAGTATGTACTGTGATCGTTAGACGACTGATCTTCCTCAATCATAATATGGATTTCTTACAGTTATTTGTATTCCTTTATATAATACCTTATGTACTTACTTAGATTCATCTTACATCAAGCAGGAAACTTTAATGGTTCTAAATCAAAATGCTTAATCTTGAAAATTAAGAGGAAGCTTAACTAAGAAAGTCTCTTTGTTACCAATGTCTTCTGGAATGTAATCTTAGGAAATAAATCTTAAGTTAATCAGCAAGCCAAGAAATTCGGTATGAGCACAAAGGTAAAAAACATCACACTATGAACAAAAAAAAGAAGAAGAATAGGAGATAATTAGTCCTAATCAAAGAATTAAGGAATAATTGAGAAAAAAGAGGTAAACCAGAAAATTAATACATACCTTCTCTAACGAAAAAGAAGATAAATTAGAAGAGCAAAATTAATAACAGTCTAAATAATTATTTTCAATATTTTATCATATAATCTACTAGTCTATATCTCTTCATCATTTTAATTTAGGATGAATAAAAATGATCTTATCAATAGTATTTGCTAAATAATCAAGCTAGTCTATTTTATTTTTAAGGAGATATATTTATTAATCTTTAAGCTTGCTTTAATCAATTGATATTATTATGTAAACTTAAAATAACTAAATCCACAAAGACCATTATCATATTTAAAAGCCTAAAAGTTATAACTTAATCTTAAGAAAAATTTATTAGTACTTTAATTATTGAATTTACCTTATTATAGAGATAAATTTATAAATGAATATCTTAAAAGTGTAAAACTATTATTAGTTTGCTACTTTAATTATATCTTTTAATAAAACTATTTCTAGAATCCTTATCTACCTTTTATCACTTTTAAAATTTTAATAAGCATGAAGTTCTAAGAACTTTAAATGAAAACTATAAGAAAAAAGTATTGTTATGTATAATTATTGACTAATGTTTATAAGTTATAGATAACTTATGGTGAAAATATCTTAAAATAGTTTTATATTATTTAAGGAGAGAAGAAAGGATATTAGAATTCTTAAATATTATAATTTAGATAACAAACTATATGTATAAACAAAATAGATGACTTTAAGGAAAGGAAACTTGCTATAAATTATTTGCATTATGATAAATTATGTAAACTAGAACTTAAAATTACCATACCATTATTTTAGTTAGATTGTTTCTAAAACATTTTTTATCTGCTTTTATTAAGCTAGCTCATTCTATTATTTTTTCTTATTTTTGTTAATAACTTTTCTTAGTTAAAAATGATTTAGACTAGTATTTTATAATTAATCTAAGAATAACACTTAAAAAATTCTAAGAAGATAGATAGAACTCTTATGCAAGGCCTTATTACATTTTATTTAAATATCACAAATTGAAGTATTGACTTTTTATTTAGATTATATAATCTACTAGCAGTATCTTTGTTTATAGAGATAAAACTTAACTTTATTATTCTAAAGTTTCTAGTAATAATAATTATTAAAGTATACTTATATATAACTATTAGATTATTGCTATTTTATAAAATAAGATTATTTGAAATCTATATGTAATTACCTAGATTATTAAATTACACATTCCCTAAGACTAATTTAAAAATGTAATAAAGAATATTTAATCTATAATAGAAAGGAGAATGCTTCTATACTAAGCATTACAATATTTTTAATCTTAAAGCAGTCATGAATGTCAATAATAATTAATTACTATAAAATGTAATCTATTTTAATTTCGCTTGCTTTATTAAGATCTAAGAACCTTAGCAAATTTATAATGTAATTTAGTATAAAGGGATATAATAGATGAAATAATAGTTCTAATAATTAATTAAGCTATTATAAAGCCCTCTTTTTAAATAACTATCTTATTAGTCTGTAAATATTAGAACTAATTTTAAATTAAAATTAAGAACAAAAATAATAGTTCTCCAATTAGTAAACTCAAGTTCTTTGCCTGTATTTAGAGTAAAGAGTAAATTGAAAGATTGTGTTAACTTAATGCTTCCACATATTTTTTCTTTTAGTGCAAAGAAATAGAATAAAATGAAAATAGAAGGAAATGGAATGAAATATAAAGTATTATGATTAAGCAAAGTATTATTAATAATTATGAAGAGTATTAATTATAAAAATACAGTGATTTCTATTTAATTTCTTTATTCTTATAAGATGAAAATTTACTAAATATTATAGATAACATTAATCCTTTAAGAACTTCATCCTCTACTTTGTTCCATGGATTATGATTTTACTACTTAAGCCAGACCATTCAGAGTGGGAATTTCTCCCTAGATACCTTATATTTATTGCCCTCTTGCTGATTTTAACTAATAGCCTTTTTCACTAGAAGTTTAATTTTAATGATCAGGATATGCAGTTGAAATGTGGAGATATGTTGCATAAGATTTAGGCTTGACTAAATCAAACTGAAATTTTTATTGCCTTAATTAAACTACTTTGCTTAATAAAACGTAATAAGGAGAGTTAGATTGATCAATAGATAAAACTTTTATCACTTAATCAAAATATTCCTAATTTAAAATTTCATATCCTGCTTATCAATCAGGCTTCAAACTAATAGTTAGAGAACAGGAGGTACCTAAATTTTTTAAGCTTTTTTTAGTAATGGAATGAAGTGTTTGGCTTACATTTTTACTGTCTACTATTCTGTATGGTTTTCTGATATGGTTAATTGAGACATTTGTGCTATTTAATAGAAGAGTAGAATGATATAGCATGCTTGATTTTGTTTATCATCTGTCCTTTATTATATTTCAGATTCCTTTTATGAAGATCTAAGAGCTTTCCAGCAGGTTAATTTAAATTGGATATTAATTAGTAGTGCTTGTAGTAGTCTCAGCTTACATCTCCGAACTTACCTATTAGTATACAATCAAATAATCAAATCCTCAATTTAAAAATTTAGACGATATGAACGATAAAGGTGCTACTGTTTTTACAATTATATAGGTAGCATAAAGACTTAAATAGACTTATGAAAATATAAATTGGAAATTTCATTAATATCAAGAGCCCTAAGATTTCGATTATAACTAGTTTATAAAAGAAGCAAAATAAAGCTTACTGGATAATCATGTTGATGGGATATTATTAGAAGAACCTATAGCTGAATATATTGCTGCTTTGAGCTGTGATATAATATCTGTAGGTCCTATCGAGGCTCCATCATGATATGCATATTTGTTCAACAAAGATATAGACGATGCTTTAATCCAAAGCATCACAAAATCACTTTACAAAATGTTCGATTTTGATTAGCATAGACAAAGTAGGAAAAGATTTATCACAAGTCCTGAAGGAAAATGTACAAATGTCTATAAATATTAGCTACAATTAACTGATTTGTAAGGTCCCTGAGTTATAGTGTTTGCTCTTGCTTTACTTATCGCCCTCTTTAACTTTTTATATAAATAAGTTATAGTAAAATCAAGAGACTATTATAGAAAAATGATTTAAGCTAAAAAGAAAGTATAAGAAGAAATGCGGAGGGTATCTATATTTGAAGGGAATGGTTAGATAAATAAATAGAGTATAGTTAACTTTAGATAAAGTATTTTAGTTCTTCATGAGGCATAAAGAAGAGAGGCATTAATTGATAATGAACTAGTGGGAGATGTGCTATTCTGAACAAAGTACTTTACGTTATTTTTAAAATAAACCCAGACTTTATTAGAAAGAGATTCTAATTAATTGGAGCAATCTAAATTATAAAATATAAACATAGAAAATGTTTAAACTGAGACAAATGATTAGGACTAAGACTAGGCTTAAAAGAACTAAAATGAAATACTTAATAAACTTTAGATAAAAGTGAGATAAAACTAGTTGAGAACTATTATGTAGTAATAATCTAAAGAAGACACAAGCTCTATTAAAAAGCCTCTATCTTTGAATTTAGAATAAGAAAATTAGCAAGATTAAATTAAAGTAGCTTCTGAGTTCCAAGCCAAAGAAATAGAATAAAGTTATGCTGAGATGGGATCTTTAGCAATTTGAATAGCTAAAATATAATAATTATTTTTCACTACATTAATTTAATAAATAATTATATAGGTATTATATTATCCTCTTGCACTGAAGCTTTTTATTCTATTATTAACTCTTTCAATTTCTTTTATTAATTTATCTTCAAAAATGGTCATATTTCTAAAGCAAATTTTTTTTATGATTATTTATTAAAACTTTAGTTCCAAAAAATTTTAAATTAGTTAAATTATTTTTTAGCTTAGTATATTAAAGGAGAATAATAAAATAACTTAAAAGTAAAGAATAAAAAAGTACGAAAGCTAGGATGTTATAACTTAATTAAATGAAGATAAAATAATTGGTCCTTAGACTAAAAATAAGAAAGTTAGTAGTAGTATACCAATATTATATCCCCTTTTATTTTAAGAAATTATAATTATCCTTGTAGATTTCTATATCTTAATTATAGTATAGTTTATTTCTATTATTCATGTTCAGTTTTAAACAAAGTAAGTGAGTCAGCAAAGACTTTTAATTAATCGTTTTTATTAAGTTAATCAATCATCTAAGATAAGCAAGTATAATTATTAAGGTAAGACGAATGAGATAGTGAGATATTATATTTTTTGAACTTTGATTTAATCAGCATTAATACAAAATTAGCCTAGAGATTAAATAATAAAATTATGAGACTAGCATTCAAAAACAAATCTAATAATGTAGTTCAATATTTAAAAGTAAGAGTGTTTACATCATCTAACTCTAAAAATGTTTTATGATAATATTCATATTTTAATAATAAGAGGATAAAATGAAAAATTATAAGATTTAGATACACTTACTTAAGAAATTCTATTATTAGGCTATAATATCATTGCTTACTAACTTTTCTTTGCTCTTTTTATTATTCTAAAAGTTTAAGAATCCTTTTCTACTTAAATACAACATAAGTTACATTGATAATTTTAAATATTCTTTATAGGATATGTCTATTTTATTTAATTAATTCGGTTTCAATTATTTAGACGTGTCAAAATGCTCTTAAGTTAATAAGAACTTAAAATATAATGTAAGTAAGGAATAAATATTGCGAATCCATAATTGGTATCTATGACTATTGTTTAGAAAAATATTAGCCTTAATTAAGTCTGATCAAGTTTAGCTTTTGTTCTTTCATTAATCATTAATCCTTTTATATAAATAATAATGCTGCTTTAATTTATAAAATTACTTATTATCTAAAAATTTATATCTTTAACTTTAGGAATAGCTTTCTTTGTTTTGCTTATGCTTTTAATGGGATTTCTTAAAGTAATAAAGAAGCAATGATATATAAGATTGATTGCTAATTTATGGTTCTATTAATTAGAATAATAAATTGAAAGGATTTTCCTTTACTCCATATTTTTGAAAATAAAAGCCGTTTAATTTATATCCATTATAATATGTAATCATTAACTTAATCGATTCTATTCGGCTTGCCTTCTTTACTAAATAATGAACTTGATAAAAGCTTTTCGAATGAGTGACCAACTTTTAGAAACTTACCTGATCTGGAAAGTGTATAAAATAGAGAGATTCGTTCAAATGAATGGGTAAATAATATTCCAAGCTTGAACGTTTAAGACATTGATGTATAATGTCTGAGCCTCGCTAAAAAGAAACGTAATAAAAAGAGTAGATTAATAACTAATTGTCCTCATACTGATAGAAAGCATTACGCCAAGTATATGTGTAACAATTGCTATCATTCAAGAGCCAGACCTACAAAAGCCACTGTATGTGGACACATAAATACACCAATGTATGCAAAGGGATTGTGTCTTAAATGCTATCATAGAAACTACAAAAGATAGAAGAAGTAGGATAATAAGTCAGAAGAGTGAAACTAAAAAGTTAAATGATTTTTTATGAATTTAATTATCCTTTTATAACTTGCTCTAGTTTTCAAAAAAATAGTCTTTCTTTCCCCCATACCTTTATTAAAATTACTAAGTGGTAAGACTTACTTAATTTTACAAGTTACACATTTGATAATAATAGAATGAGGGTGAATTAAAATCTTGATTAAAATATGAGGTTGTATAAAAGCTGATTAATAATAATTAGATTAATAAGGAGATAATAATATAAACTAACCATTGTGATTTATAAACTTACTTTTAGAACCATCCTTTGGTTTTATACTATTTAGGAAATGAACATATTATAGTAAGATTCTAAAGTACTTTTATAATATAGATGCTATATTTTAATTTAATTAGAAGAGAAAACGATTAATTTAGAATAAATCCTTAACGCTATATTTATTACAATAATTTATGTTATATACAAACAAATATTGATTGTCTATTTCAGTATCTATATAAGATATTATATTCATTATCAACATTATGTACTTAAGAACTTATTCTTATAGCTTATTTTAATATAGATATGTAACATTAAGAAATGTTCATGCTTTTGAATATTTGTATCAATTTGCTAAAGAGAACTATAAGATTTATAAATGGTTTCTTTCAATATCCAGAAAAATTAAATTTGGATGTATAGATAATAATAAGCTTAGTAGGTATTCCATATTTTTCTTTAGAAGAATAGATAATAAACAGCTACTTTATATCATACTATAATAATTTTATGATAACTATGGTAATTAATTATAGAGTAACTGTATTATTCCAAGTTTAATATCATAATTTATTCTAACTCGAAATTCTTATTATATATAAAAGTCTAAACTTAAAGGAAGGAGAACAGGATTAACTAAAAGATATTATAATAATTTTAGATTTTTAGTATTAATTATAAAAAATTATTGCAATTAGTAAAAGTAAGGCATATGTTCTCTCTTTAGTTTTTTTAGTAGGTTTTAATTTTTGAAATTCGTAAAAGAATTTATCAAACTTAAAAGTCAAATATTTCTATTGGAGTGATTAGTATATTAATTATTTAAATCTAAATTTAAATATAGAACGTAAAACACGTTAATAAGTAATTATAAGCTATAAATATAAATATTTCAATAGACTTTAGAAAGTCTATTATTTTAAATTATTTTACTAAATATCTTTCTCATTAAATGGCAGCATCTCTTTATAGTGATGTAGATACTCCTTTTGAGTTTTTTATAATACTTACAGTAATTGACGCTACACCTACAATCACATCTCATTTTCCTGCTAGTAGATCTTAAGCAACCTTACATTAACATATACCTCAAATGTGCTTTCCTACTGTCATTTCACCTGATACTAATTATTTGAGCTTTTATATCTAGGAACAATATTGTGGTTGTCTTCGATTCTAAGAAGATTAGACTGAAAAGGCGATTTGTCTGATTTCTAAATATCCTTTATATTCAATAATGCAAAGCATTCTTACTACTCTATACCAAAAAATGACATAAGATGGATTAAGAGCTCCTTACGAAAGGTATATTTAAAATCTTTGAGAAGTTCCTATGCCTCCACTTGGCAGAGTAAGTGTTAATTTAAATTGAATCGGAACTACTTTAAAGTTTCAAAGACCTTCTTGCAACGAGCTTCCATTATGTGATGTGAAAATATAGTATTTATACGAAAGCTTGAGTAACGAGAGCATAATAGAGGTATACAAACTATTGATATTACAAAAGAAGCTAGTCTTCGTATGTAGCAAAATCAATCATTTAGCTCATGTTATTGAAACTTTCATTTCTTTTTTATTTCCTTTTGAATTTAAAGAATTATTAGTTCCAGTTCTTCCCTGTAATTTACTAGATTACTTATATGCTCCTTCTGATACTTATATTATCGGTACTCATTCATAAGTTATTTAAGAAATAGAATTAAGATCTATTTCTAATCTTCACATTGTGGATCTCGATAACTAGAAGATTTTATCCTCAGGAGCATTTGTATTAAAAGCTCAAAAGAAACCCATAGTAATGCCTCAATTTCCAGAACATGAATAAGGAAAGCTATTAAAAAGATTAAAAGAAATAAGGAAGTTAACTAAAGCAGAGGAGATTCTTTCAGAAACAAGGAAAGCATTTTTGTACTTTAATGTAAGCATCTTCAAAAACTATAAGAAGTTTATTAGTGGAAACTAAATGGATATAATAAATTTTGTCAAAGATAATCCTTTTCTTACTGAGTTTATACGAACTAAGTACTGAAAATAGTTTCTAGATGAGAAACTTGAAAGAGTTCCTCTTAACTTTGTTAAATGTGCTAATTTGCTTTTCTTTGATGAGTAAATTGATGCTAAAGCTAACAGATCTAAACTAAAGTTTAAAAAATAGGTTACTCCCTTTCTAGAAGATCAAAGCTAAAAAGTAACAAAAGATTTATAATGTGCTGAGCTTATTTATGATAACAAAACTCACACCTTCTAAACTTTTCCTGATTTTGATTATGAAAATCTTACCAGCGAATAAGAAGCTAGAAATAGACTTCCTCATCCTATTTCCTTTTACTAAGAAAGTCCCTTTATAACTGTTCCTATCTTTAAGAAATAAAATGAAGAAGAGTAAAAAGCTCCTAGTGATGATTATTTAATTTATGAATGTTGAATAAACATTTGGGCAGCGTTACTTTGGGAGCAGGAGTAAGAAGAATGAAATATAAGAATTCAGGAGTTTAACTTGGTATTAGAAAGAATGCATTAATACAACTTACAACCACTAGATTATTCCTTTGTTCTACAAGCTTGTAGTGATGTACACCCATTTTTTGTGATAGAAATATTCAAACTTATGGAGTAAAATAATCAAAAAATAGATTCGAAAAAAATTCTATCTTTGATTAGTGCTAATGAAGCAGCAATAATAAAAAAACAAATGAAGCCAGAAATTTAGACTAGAGTATTCACTAGTCCCGAAGAAGATAGTTATATCCAAAATTAGCAAGTAGCAAACTTCTTTTTGAAAGAAAAGTGTTTAACTTGTAATGCACTACTAGCGGAAATGAATTAAGCCAAATAAATGCAAAAATGTGTTTATTGTGGTGCTTAATATTAACCTAACTTGTAAATAAGAGTAGGAACTAGTGGTTAGTGATATAAATCTAAAGTTGATTCAGTTTTAACTTTGTTACCTATAAAAAATTTAGCAGTATTGACTACAGAAATAATAGAAAGTACTCCTGAAATAAACATTAACACTTTCAAAAAGAGTCATCCTATAGTCTTTTGAAATCTTATCTGACAATATCTGCAAAAAGGACTTCCTTACGAGTTCATGTTGCGTTATCATCAGAATACAAGTAGTGATTGGGTTCATGTAGAGCTTACAAAAACTTAGGAAATATAAACAGAAAGTTTTGAGCAGACTTTAGAAACTATACAAACTGAAAGCTAAATAGGAAAAATAGAACCTCAAAAAAAGATAAAATGAAAAATATTAAAACATTAAGTTTAATTATTGGTTTAGTTTTACTTTCAAGTTTCTATTTCTATCTTCATTAAATAAATGGCTTCTTTTTCTAATTTTTAATATTAGTAAATTGTTGTAACAAAGCAATAATTAAAAAGACTTATATTTTACATTCTGTTATTAGTTTTAAGCTATTTTAATTTTATATTTCTATTTTTTTAAATAAATTTAATTTAGTTTGATAAAAGTAAGGACAAGTATAAGGAAAATTTTATTATATTTATACTACTTTAAATAGAGATTCTTTAATCTATCTGATTTAAATAGCAATCTAATGATATTTCATTCTACTATCCTTTCTATTTAAAATTCTTTAATACTTCAATTATATTCAAAAACTGAAATAATATGAAACTCTTATGATTTACATTGCTAATGATATGTCATAAAGCTATATTTTGGTGTAGAATATCTAAATTATAGAGCAACTATCTTAAATTCCCATTTAGTTATTCCTAAATAATAATTATTTAATAGGCTTTATTTTCAATTATAGTATTAAATGATATCATTTACCTAAAACTTCTCATAATTTCTAACTTCATTAAGAAATAAATCCTAGCTTTTAAATAAAAAATAGATAAATAAAATATCTTGAAAGTACAGCTGCCTAGCTTAAAATAATATAAGCTTATTCATTGCTTAGCATATTTCTTGGATTATATAAAGAGTATTTTTGATATTATAATGATATAAGAAGAGCTATTTTAATCTTATATTGTAATATATCTATTTGGCTACATAAACGTACTAATTAAAAATAATAAAAACACTACATCTTAGTATTTTAGAAGCATCAGTTACTATTCTTAAATAAGCAACTTGTAATTAATAGAGCATAAGTATAATTAAAGTAAATAAGTAATAGAATAACTTATTAACAGAATAGCAGTAAAGAAGGAATAAATAACATCTAAAATAAGTTGGATTATTTTTATATTTAAATAGAAAGGTTATACATGTAGTAAGTAAATAGGACTAATTAAAGTTAATGATTCTAGTAATTTGGATTTAACTAAAGCTTTATAATTGAATAGTGCATATTATAATTAATATTAATTATATCTTTATGTCTCTAGCAAATTTTAAAAATTTAATCTATCAAGTTTTAGTTTTTTGGTTAAATATAAATTTTAAATTTTCAGTGCTTTATGTGATTGAATGATTTAATAACAATCTTGCATCAATTTTAAGAAAAGATAGAATGCCAAAAAGAATATGAATCAAAAAGGACTCCTTAAAAAATATTCTAAGCATATGATGTTAGAAATATAATAGACTAATATGTAAATTAGAAACTATTTAATTTCCCAAAGAATTAAAATACTACTAAGCTATTAATTAGATTACAATTTTGAAATTAGCTGAGAGTTTAGATCTATTATTAAAAGAGATAGAAAACTAAAAATATTTACCGAAATCTTTTATATAACTAGAGTTTTTATAATTGGGATTAACTAAATTTTTATGTGCTTTCGATAAAATTATTATTAAATCAAATTAATAAATAATTAGTTTACATACTTCACTTAAAGACAGAGAACATATATCAAATTGAAAGAGCCTAATTTTTTTTAGATAAGCTATTTACTTATCATTATCAATCAAATTTATTTGAAAGAAAAAGAAATTTTATAATAGATTAGCATTAAATTATATTTAATTAATAAGAAAACTCATTATTAGGCTATTAAATAAGTACTTCAATATGTATTTAAGTTTAAATTATCGCAAATGATACATTCCTTTTTCTCATTTTATTCAGCTTTTTGATGAATTTCTTAATGCTTTTATTTTTTAGATATTTTATCTTACCTAAAAGTAAATCCTTACATTTCCTAACCTTATAATTAGTCAATCGTCTACTCAAATAAATATTTACTGTACTAACTCGAATTTAAATCATCGCTATTTTCAACATACTATCTCATTTCAAAATCAGATTAGTTTTTTATTTCAAATAAAGATTGATTAGCAATCGTTTTTTACATAAGCAACTTTTATCCCGTTTTACATGTGATGCTCAACTTACCTTAATGATAAGTATTTATTATATCTTCTAGCATATCAATTTTTGCAAATGGTTAAAAGGCAAATCTAAACCACAAAGTGTTATCTTGCTTCTTTCTATAAAGATAGTTAGGAAAACTTTTCATTACATAAAACTAAAATCCAAAAACAAAGAATCACCCTAATACCAGTGAAAAAAACCAAAATCATTACCGCTCTTATCCAGTTAAGGCACTGATTAAGGCTAAAATACTAGCTCATATGATGGCTAGCATTCAAGCTATTTAGTGAATAATAATTCGCTCATAGTTATATGATTTTATCCTTAGAGTAATAAATACAAAAATAAACATTGTGGATATGTAAATTATGCCATAAAATATTTTTTTAGTCTATCCAAGTGTCTTTTGAAGCATAATTAAAGCAGCCTGAATGCAAGTCTTAACTACAATAAATTAAGCTGATTGTTTTATGTGAGAGTTAGTTTATATTTCCTATAGAAATGGTCTCATAATACAAATGGTAGGAATAAATATTACTAAACAAATTGAGCCTAAAACTACTAAGTTTTCGTGTTCTCCTTACCAACATCTTATTTTACAGTTCCAATTCAAGTAACTTTCGCTTAACGTAAGTTTTCCGTCTAAATTAAAATCAACTGCATCAATACACTAAAAGATACTAGTAAAGATGAATAAGACTGGAGTAAAACCAACATGCCCTATTATTGGAAGTATAAAAAAGGAAAAATTTGTAAAAAAATGTACAAATGAGTAGTTAAATCTTTCTTCAAGTCTAAAGAATAGCAAAAACAATATTATTAGTCAAGCAAATACTGATCCTGATAGTATGTAGAAAATCACTAAATAAAGGTTCTAGTTCCACGAGAAGAATTGAATTAAATCTAACTTAAAAAGATTAAAAAATTTGGTTATAATGCCATTGATTGAATCATAATTAGGTCCAATAGATACATATTAACATTATTCTACTCAAAACATTAGCAAATAAATTCCATCATCAGCGGTCATCTGTATAGGTTTGTCTATCTGTGGAATTATTAAATTTTTTCAGCATTTATATCCAAAAAATGCTGATATCAGAGTTAAAACTACACAGGAAGAGTTAATAAGAAGAGCTAAATTTTCTCCTTTTTCAAATGATTATATTTACCTTGATCTAAAAGGGCAATCTATATCTTCAATATAATCTTTTGGAATTTTATAGCTCCCATCACCTCACATTATCTATTTTCTCAAATCAATTATAATGGAACATGTAAGACATATTGTTCCAATTTGCTCATTCATTCATTTTTTTTCTAAGTTATCATTTCTTATATTTATTATATCATATTTTGCTGTATCAGGATCATTTGTACCTTTTTTTATTTAAATTTTACCTTAACTTCCAATAACTTTTACTTTTCTCACGGCTTGATTTAAAATACTTGGATTTTCATAATCTAAACCTTGAGAAATTACATAATCCAAAGCTCCAGCAAGTAATATTACTGAGTCATAAGAGAAACTTGAAACTCATATCGGTTCTACTCCAAATTCTTTCTGATAATTTTCCTTTACTTTTTATCCATATTCTCCTATAAAGGAAGAGGGATTATACTAAATAGCTCCTTTAGTTACTTCTAGCGATTTATAAGCTGAAGAGTTTTTATAAATATCTTAATTAGCTTAATCTATCCAATCTTGAAGTATTCATTCATTTGCTATCCAAATGAAATCTCCAGCTCTAACTCCATTATCATATAAAAAAGGAAAGAATAAATTATAAGGACTTAAGAGGACACATATTGAAATTCTTGCCTTACTCCTAAAGAATTCTATAACATTAGTTTCTCATTTTTATTAATCAAATGAAGGTGATTGCTCATAAGGAAGCGCTCAAGTTTATTCAGTATTAAGTATTTAAATGTTATATTTCTGAGTTTCTCTAGCAATGTCTAGTCCTAAATTTGTGGCTCAAGCATCTTCTTCTTAATAAACAAGTCCTATTTTTTCTCAGTTAAATAATCTTATAGCACTTACTTGTATAAAAGCTATGAAAGAATCTGATTAAATGGTTCTAACGAAATTAGGAAAAGTTTGAGTATTTGAAAGTAAATAGTTAGTTGCTATACTACCCAAAGTTATTCTGCTATCGTTATACTCACTTAATATACCCTGTCATCTAATTGATATTTCAGATATTTGGGTAAATAAAAAAGCAACCCCTTTTTGACTTTTTGTAACTTAATACTATTAAACAGCAAAATCATAATCCCAAGTTATAGAAGAAGCAAAAGATTTCGATTTAAAGTTGTAATATTACAAAATATTCTTCTGCTTTGCTACTTCATCGAAGCCAAGTTTAATTGCATTATTAATCTAATTTCAAAATGAGTCGCTGATATAACTTTATAATTGAAAATCATAAAAGTATTCAGAAAACGAAGCATAGATAGTTAGCTTATCTTAAGGAGGAGTTGTTTATAAACCGGAGAAGATAGGCTAGTCTATAAATGATATAGTCTAGTTGCTAAGAAATATCTATGCTACGCTTTTTACTTAATAGTTTTGAGTATTATAAACGTATATTTTCTATTTGAAGTTTTCTATTTCTCTTACTTTAGATTCCATATCTTGCATTTTATGATTATCTATTATTTTTAGACTAAAACTTAAAAAGTATCACTAAAATTCTGCTTTAGAGTCAAAAAGTCCATATGATATAGCTAAAATTCCATCTAAGTAAGATTGCTTGTCTTATTTATAGTCAATGTATCAGTTTAAAAACTAACTTCAGCAAAAAATAGCTTGATATCCTGATATATTCAAATTTAATTACTATTAAAGCCAATCAAAATTTCAAGGCTATTTACCATAAGATTAGATGACAAATATATTGATTCCAAGAGATTTAAGCAATCCTAAGTAAATGGAAAGTTAATCTTTGTATATAGATTCTTTAAGGGTTAGTCTAGACTTTATCTAAACATTATTCTGATAAATCAAATTCAAAACTGAATCTGCTTTTGCATTTCCTTCTATTAATCCAATACTTTTCCACTAAAAATAATCGAGCAGCAATAATAAAGCATTTGCTTCATCTTCTTAACTAGGATCCGTAAAGATAGATCATTTAATTTTACTATTTCTCTCTTAATCTGAGATAAGATGAACTATTTAACTTTTCTAGCAAGCATAAGAAATATGAAAAGATATAAGAGATAGGGAAGTGATATCTACAATAACTCTTACATTCTATGCAGCTTTCCATGATTCTATTACACTACTAATTTCTGAAAAGTTATCTACATAATACTCTAAAACTAAACTAAAGGGTTTTAAGTTATTAATTTCTACTTTTATTAATCTAAGAAGTTCCATATTAGACTGTCTAGAATACATAATTCCTGTCTCCTAAGACAAAACAATTTCAATGAGAAATACCTTAAAAAGAAGAAATCAGATAAATTTCATTTTAAATTTTGCTTTATATTTAATTAATTTACTTATAAGTATATTATTCCTATCCTTTCTTAATTAGTTTTATCCATATAAATAATTTTTAATTTTTATCTCTAACATATTAATGCTTTAAAATATAAAATTGCTATCATTTTATTTTTTGTAGCATATCAGATTTGCTTAATGAGTCATATAAATATAATTACTTAAGTTTACCCAATAAAAGACATATGTCTAGTAATGCTAATTTAGAATTTTGTCATATAATCCTTTATCTTAAAATAGAAATAATTAGTCATTTTAACTATTGTTTTTGATATAAATTATGCAAAATATTCAATAATTAAGAACTAAATATGAATACACACTAGATTCATTTTATCCTTTTATAATAACCTTTAATTATGGATTAGATTAAGTAGATAATCTTACAAAGAATATTTCTTAATTAAATATACATTTTAAAGCTACACTTTTGCTTTTCTCATACTTAACTACCAGATATCTATTATTTAAAGAATATAAATCATCTGCTTACAAAAAGATTTTATCTATCTTAAAGAAAATCTGATTGAATTATTATAATATTTTATGCTTTTTAGATAATAAAACATAGTTTAAGTAATTAACTTTAGTTGATACTCGTAATAATGCCTATATCAAAATTATTTTGGTATAAGAGATTATTTATATTTATAACTAATTTAACAAGTTAACGATAAGATAGAATAAGGATTAAATAATTTAAGACTTTTGCTAATTTAATTAGATTACTGAAGTCAATAAGGTATTTTATGCGTTTGCTTAATTTAATGGATTAATTAGATATCTATGTTAAGAAATAAATATATTGTATGTCCCATTTCCTTATATTAATCTGAAAGAGTGTAGAAATAGTTTTATATTAATATAAATCACTATAAATATAAAGATAAACTTACTTTAAAGCTAAAGTATATCTAAGTATTATATACAATATATTAGATAATATATATTTATATTAAATCTATTATTTTAAAATTAAAATTTTAGTTATAAGATTAATTATCTAATAGTTTCTTTGTAAAAAAGCTTCTAATTAATATATGCTATTTATCAAAAATAACTATATCGTATAAAATATCCATATTTATCTTTTATATTATTTTAATTCAACACTATATCTTTAAGGAGTTATATAAGAGAAAGATTTAGAAAAGAGCGAAATATGTAAAGGTATGAACATAAGCTACACCTACAATCACATCTCATTTTCCTGCTAGTAGATCTTAAGCAACCTTACATTAACATATACCTCAAATGTGCTTTCCTACTGTCATTTCACCTGATACTAATTATTTGAGCTTTTATATCTAGGAACAATATTGTGGTTGTCTTCGATTCTAAGAAGATTAGACTGAAAAGGCGATTTGTCTGATTTCTAAATATCCTTTATATTCAATAATGCAAAGCATTCTTACTATTCTATACCAAAAAATGACATAAGATGGATTAAGAGCTCCTTACGAAAGGTATATTTAAAATCTTTGAGAAGTTCCTATGCCTCCACTTGGCAGAGTAATTGTTAATTTAAATTGAATCGGAACTACTTTAAAGTTTCAAAGACCTGCTTGCAACGAGCTTCCATTATGTGATGTGAAAATATAGTATTTATATGAAAGCTTGAACTGCTCAATTTTCAGAAATCAAACCATAAGTTCTATTAAAACATTTAAAGAAAAAAAATACCAAAAACTTATGAGATTAAGAAAGCAAGGAAAGCATATTTTTGCCTTAATTTAATTATCTACAAAAATTATAAAAAGTTTATTAGTGGATATCAATGAGAAAGCTTATTTTAGTAGTTAAACATAATCCTTTTCTCACTTATTTTATTAAGAATAAGAATTGGAATAAACTTGAAATAAATCTTAACTATTAAGAAGTAGACAGAAAGCTTTAAATGTAAGTTAGAAAATAAGAATATTTTACCAGAATTCCCATATTTGAATTGAAGAAAGAATATTTATAGTAAATGAACTGGAAATAAATGATCAACAATAAACTGGAGATTAAAGCATAAGATTACTAAATATAATAGAAAATTCAAAAATAGTAACTACAATTTAAATCTTCATTACATAAGAGAACCAAGGACATATATCGAAATTGTGGACAAAGAAATCTCTTATATAAAAAATTGACTATATTTAAATAAAGTTGTTGCAGAAGAATAGATTTATTGCTAGTGAAAATCAAATTTAATCTAGAAAATTTTACTTATTTATTAAATAATTGGAGCTAATAGACCTAGCAACTAGGAATATAAAAACATCAAAATTTTCATTTATGACAATATTAAATAGAAAAATATTAGAGCAGTAAACATAAAAAATTCAAAATTGAAAGAAATAGAGTTAGGCTAACCAAACTATCATTTAATTAAGAAATTAAAAAATTTTACTTAAATACAGAATTTTTAAAATTAAAACTTGAAAAAAACTTAAGAGACTTAAAAATAAATCAAATCGAAGAGTAATAAACACAAAGAAAGAAATAATTCACAAAGCATCTGTGAAAAAAATGGAGTGAATATAGCTATCAAATTATATATGATAACTATTAATAAAAAATGTGGTTATTGCCATCCTAGAAAAAAGATAACCGTGACCATTTTAATTTAAGAAAGAGGCAAATTTAATTTGCCACCAATTTCATTATTTTTGTTTTGAAAATAATTTTTAGATGAGAGATTTGAAAGAGTTTCTCTTAACTTTGTTAAATGTGCTAACTTGCTTTCCTTTGATGAGTAAATTGATGCTGAAATTAACAGATCTAAACTAAAGTTTAAAAAATTGGTCAATCCTTTTCTAGAAGATCAAAGCTAAAAAATTACAAAATATTTATAATGTGCTGAGCCTATTTATGATAACAAAACTCACACCTTCTAAACTTTCCCCGATTTTGATATTGAAAATCTTGCCAGCGAATAAGAAGCTAGAAATAGATTTCTTCATCCTATTTTTTTTAACAAAATAATCCCTTAGCTAGGGCTGAAAAACAAGGAAAATGTAATATAAGAATTAAAAAATTTAGCTTGGTATTAGAAGGAATGTATTAGTGCAACTTGCAGCCATTAGATTACTCCTTTATTCTTCAAACTACTTACTCTTATTAGTGCTAATGAAACAGCAATAATAAAAAAAACAAATGAATCCAGAAATTTAACCAAGAGTATTTATTAGTTATAAAGAAGATAATTATATCTAAAATTAGTAAATAGCAAACTTATATATGAGAAAATTACGATAAAATTTTAGAAAAAATGCAAATTGAAAGCTTAATAGAGAAAATAGAACTTCAATAAAAATAAAATGAAAAATATAAAAACAGAAATTTAATTATTGGTTTAGTTCTACTTACAAGTTTTTATTTATATCTCCATTAAATCATCTTGCTACTTTTTTTCTATCTCTCTCCAATCTAATATAAATAAAATGAAGCATTTTGATAGAACTAAATAATATCATAAAATAGTATTTCCTCTTCACTTATTTAAACTATGAAATTTAGTATTATTTATTAATAACCTTTATATTTTTAATGAGTAAGTTTAAAGCTAATATTCTTATATTAAAACTGTAACTAACTATCTAATACATAATTAATTAAATGCTTATAAAAATAAAAATCTTTAATTGAATCAAATGCTTAAAAATTACTCAGTCAACAAAAACTGTAATTATTTAAATAAATACGAAAGCTATTAATAATACTAGAATCTCTTTAACATTACTAATTAGGAAGATAAATTTTTAGATAATAAAGCATTTAATTTTAAAGGATTATGCTTAATTGAAAATCCTAAATAGATCTTTGGGAGTAAAATAATATCTATTTAAAATTTTAGAATAACTAAGGCAAAAGATGTTAATTAGTTTTTATTGATTGCGACTAGTCCCTTATTAATATCTTAATTAGATAATATTATTGTTTTAGTATATTAATATATGTATTTTAAAAATAAAGAACTTAAATTATCATTGTTTTTCAAATATGCTAAATTTCATTTATTTTCATAATTGTTTTATTCAAATGCTAAGCTTTAAGCTTCTTCTTATATTTTGCTATTACATAAATAGTTGTAATTTTTAGATTTATGAATTGAATAAAAATAGTTTAATAAAGTTCGATTGCATGCTTTAAGCAATATAATCTATTGAAATATCTTATATTTAAATATAATTGTCACTTAAAATTACCAGGATATTTCTAATAATTTTGGTTATAAAAAGTAAATTATAATGAACTAATATTATTTATTTCTAAAATTTTGCCTCTAATAATATTTAAAATTCGCTTAAAAGAAGTTAAAAAAATTCTAAATTAGCTGTATATGTAACTTTATAAAAGAATCTAATAGAAATGTGATATTTAGTTTAAACTTATAATTAATAACATTCTCTATCTTTTGAATTTTAACAGCTAATTTAATAGACTAAGAAGTAATTGAGCTAAATAATAATTGCCTGTTTGTTATTATGTGTATTTTATCTCTACTTATAAAAAGGGGATTTTTAGTTCAACTGAACGAATAATTTTTGAACTATTTTGTTATAAAATATTAATTACTATTGTTATCAAATTCTTATACTTAGTTTGATTGCAGAAATAAAAATTTATTGAGTTTCTATATCTAAAATAAAATAATAGAGTATAGATTTAATCCTCATAGTACTTAAAAAATATAAGCTTAAATTAACTCTTTATTATTTAATACTATATTTGCAAGCTAAATCAAATCAGAACTAGCAAGATTTCTTAGAGAGAAATATGTTTTTTATGTTTTTTTTCAATATAGAGATACATACTGTCTTAGCTTTATTTTAAGTATTAGCATATTTACTATTGTATTGCTTTGATTTATGTGTCTCTATTGTAAATTGTAGATTCTTCTCAATATTACTTTCTTCATTTATAGTTTTTATTATTAAGATATCAACTCTTATCTATTACTTACTTAATAAGTATCTTTTCTTACTCTATTTTAGTTAATCTTATATCTACATTTATGATTCTAAACTTGCTTAAATCAAATTAATTTTAATTTCATTTAATACTTATACTGACCTTGCTGTTTTTATATCACTCGATGCAAGCAAATATATACATTCAATGTAGCAAATATCTTTTATAATTTAGAAAGAATTATTTCTGAAAATAAGATACTTATAATCAATAAAAAAGCATTTATAATGAGTATAGTTTAAAATTAAAATAGTGAAGCATGAAATAAAGAAAACCTCATTTATTAACTACTTTAGATATTAGAGTCATTTAGAACTATTTAGGTTATAAATTTCCTTTTTTATTTCAATTTTTCTGATTCCATTCATTCAAATATTAATTAATCAAAGCATTACCACAAACTGAATAATTAGGGCTTTAACTGATATTCTCCTAGTAAAGTTTAACTTTATAGTTGTTATCAATTTTATTCAATGCAATTTCCCTTTAGTTTAGCAATTTTAGAAGTTTAAAAGTTTAGAAAAAAGATAAAGAAAGGGAAGAAAGAATAAATATTAATGAATAATAAGGAAAAATTAGATTAGTATGTGAATAAATTAGATTAAGAATTAGACTGTTCATTTTTCTTATTCTTTTTCTTCGATTTTCCTTCATTAGACTTCTTTTTTGTAGATAGATTTTCAGATTTTTAATTTTATGATTTAGTTAATTCTTCCTATATAGATAAAAGTAACTAAAGCTTACCTATTAATTAAGAATGTCAATTTCCTTCAGTTGCTCATTTTACTCATTCATTCTATTCAACTCTTATTGAAATTAATACAAACTTTCAGTAAAAATTGCATAAGCATATCATTCGTTTTCTTCCAGTTATACATCAACAAATTCATGAAGGGTCTATAATTTATTGATTGAAAAGCTATTATCATTGTTAATTTTAAGCTTAAGACATTTGAGGGAAGATATTAGGTACTTTAAGTGTATTATATTTTAGTCATTTAAGGAAAATATCTAGATCGATATAAAATTGAAGCTTTCTAAGTTAGTAGATGGAGATATACTAACATCAATGACAGTATTTTCGTATTTATTTTCTAGGTTTTATAAGAAATTTGTGATAAGCTACTAGTGGATAGGCAATTTGGGAAAGGCCATTTTAATTTAGCTGCTGCTATACAGCTTTATCTAATTTATTTTCGATATAACTTACTCTTTCAGATCTTTACTATTTTGAAATTCAAAAATAAGGTTAAGGCAAACAACAGAGTCTTTGAATTCTATTATAGGGATTTATTCTATCTATGAGAAGGAATTAAGGATTTTCTCTCTAAAAAAGGATTCTTTCTTAGCTAAAAACTTAAACTTATTCTAGTCTTTTATTTCTATAAGAAGAAGCTTTCTTTCCTCCATTTTAAATTGTCTTAAGAACCTCTCTTTTTATTTAAGTTTGGTATAATAAGAGTAACTATAGTCAGAGATTGTAGATACTATTAACTAATAGACAGATTTATATTATTTCCCTAACTCAACATTTCTTTTCTTTAAGCTGCACCATTTGCTTTCTTTGGTTTAAGGGGTGCTAAAACTGACTAAAGATAAGTATAATGATATAGTTAATGTAAATTAAAGTCTTAGATATAAAAATGATGATATAGTACTACAACTGTCTATTAATAATACTATTAATGCTTTAGATAATAGTTATTTACAATCACCTTTATTTCTGAGACACCTAAACTACTATATTGATTACATCTAAAATACTTTAAATGAGACTTTAAAAAACACTCAAAGCATAATCTACTTTAATAAGATCTTATAAATTAAGTAAACATAAATGATTAAAAAGTAAAAATCCTTACAAAGAACTATATCATTTAATTATAACTTAAAATTAATATTATAAAGAAATCATTTGCTAAAAGGAAAAAGTAGCAAGAAATAGACTAATATCATTTATAAAATAGATAGTTCTTCTAAAGCAAAGCTATATTGCTAGATTTATGAAGGCTATACTTTAATAACAGTAACAAGATTTAAATTAACTTTAAAATTAAAATTAGGTTTAACGGTCTGATATCAAATGTATAATTTGATTGAAATGAATCAATGTTTTGTTGAATATGCTGAGTAAATATAGGTAAGTATTGTAAATTAGTATCATTAAGACATCAATTTCTATTATATGGAAAATTAAATAGAGAATGCTAAATTAGTCTTGTGAACTTAATTTAAATAGATAATTAAAATTTTTAATCTAATCTTATGTAAAGTGTATTTAAGCTTTTGAACATTGCTAAAAAGAAGAAAGCTGTTAAAAGAGCTATTTAAAGACTTGCTGGTGGAGATGATACTGATTTGGAGGACTACAACAGCAGCTAATCGAAATTATAACCTTCAGCAATTCTGCAATCTAATAAAAGATCTGTAATGTATGAAGAAGAGTATAATTGATTAATGGAACTTGAAAATTTAATTAAAAAGTTAGACTAAGCAGATGCTATTAAATTGCTAGACTTCATGCCTGATTCTTTTGAGAGCTAAAAATTTTAAAACGATATCCAAATTGAGTTTCCTATTAAACAGATTAAAGCAGCTAGCATTTCTGCTCTGATTTTAATTTTAACTACAAATTATATAGAAAATTTTGAAGAATCCTTCCTTTAAACTTTCTTCTTGGCTTACAGAATTTTCACAACACCTAAAATACTTTTGCAAAGCTTATCTAAGCATTACGAAATAAAAAGTAAAGTATCTCCATTAAATATAGCTTACCGAAAGAGAGTAGTGCTCATTTTATCTTACTGAGTCGAATTTTATTTCCAAAAGGATTTTGCTTAAGACGAAGATTTACTAAAAAAGATGCAAATTTTCATTAATGGCAGTTTAGTACCTGATTCACGTCATCTTGGATCTTAAATTTATAAAAACTTACAGTAGAATTTAATGTATTCATTGCCTACATCACCAAGGTCAGTCAGATAATTTGGTACTTCTTAAACTAATAGATCTTAAGTAATGCTATAGAAACAAACTCCTGGGTTCAATTAATTTTTCTCTCCTATGAATTTGAGTGATATCTCCATTAAAAATCAGTAGAATTAGTAAGAAAAGGATAATTTTTACTTGAAGCTTTAGAAGTCTTAAATTCAACTTAAGCAAAAAATAGAAGAACTAGTTAGAAATTTTTAGCTTAAATTAGAAGATGCATCAATCACTAAACCAGTACAACGAGAAGTGCTTCCTAGTAGAGCTTCATAAATAACACTTTATTAATCGCCCGCTAAAAAGCTTCTTAGTCGAAAATTCGATTTACTTGAAGAAGAAGCGATATTTGCTTAGCAGCTGACAATTTATGAAGCAAATCTCTTTTATCTGATAAGTCCAACTGAATTTATTGACAAGAATTAGCCTAATTTAAAATGGTTCATTAAAAATTCCAATGAAGTGTCTTTATTCGTTGCCTAGGAGATCAATAACACCTTCAACGAAAACTAGAAGTAGTTGAAGTTCTAAAAGTTTGTTAAGATAGCTCAGATGTGCAAAGATATTTATAACTTTAGTGGGTTTATTGAAATATTAGGAGGATTAATGCATCCTTCTCTTTCAGCTCTTAAAAAAAAGAGCCAAAATAGCTAACTTGAATAGCTTATGTAACTTATGTCAAGTGAGGGAAATTATAAAGCTTACCGACATATGCTTTATTAAGTTTTGAATCAGAACACTCAATGCGTTCCATTTTTAGGAGTGTTTTTAAATTTCATTTAGAATATATAAGAAGGAATTTAAACTAATATCAATCCTTAACTTATCAACTGAAATAAAATGAAGCAGCTTTTTAATACCATAAGTGAAATTTAATAGCTTTAATCTAAACTACCTTATCCCTTTAATCCTATATAAGAATACCAGAACGAGCTAATTAAAAAATTAAGCTAGTTAGGGAATGTAAATGACTATTATTTGAAGGAAAACCATTTGCTCGGAATACAAGAAGAAAGCAAAAGTGTAAAATGAAGATATTTTACAGCTTTATTTCTATTAATTGATTTTATTTTATGTAAAGCAAGTACTAGCTATCTAATGATATAACTGTTAAAAAGTAGCTATTCCAAATAAGCTTATAAATATAACTCTTGTACCATAGAATTATAATCTCACTTGATTAATATACTTGCTTAAATTATCTTTCTAATATTATATATTGCGTATCTAAATTGCTTATCGTAAGTCTCTCATTTACATAACTAATTTGAATGTCTTAGTTGTAGTTATATTTCGTATCTTTTTAATTCTTGATTCATTTTGAACCCTTCTGCATAAATAATTCCCAATTTTATCCTTTTTATTTAAAAACTGGATAGCAGTAATAATATTTAGCAGGATCCTATAAGATTTATTTTAGCTTATACTTACTAAAATTCTAGAAATAGATAGTAAACCTAAAATCTCTTTATTTTTTATTAAATAGATTTTAAGCAGAATAATGAAAAAAAAAGGATCAGAGTGCTAACCTTTAAATGATTTTAAGCAGATAAATATTTAGAATCATTCTACATAAATCATATATATGCTTTAGTATAAAGCTAGAAGCAAAGTATGCTTTATAAGTCATAATGCTATATTAAACATATCAATAGATTAACATGAAGTACTTTATTATTTTAAATTACAATAATACATTTCATTTGTACTTACAGTTATAGTTACAATCATAGTTACTTAATACACCTATGAATATCATTAATTTTTATAAATTAATTGAGCAAATGTTATATACAAATAGGACTACCTATCTCTTATTTGTAAAATAGTTAAGAACTAAGTTATGAAAGATATAAATATATATCTTTTATTTATAATTAATAAATAGAGGATAGGAATAATATACTTATAAGTAAATTAATTAAATATAAAGCAAAATTTAAAATGAAATTTATCTGATTTCTTCTTTTTAAGGTATTTCTCATTGAAATTATTTTGTCTTAGGAGACAGGAATTATGTATTCTAGACAGTCTAATATGGAACTTCTTAGATTAATAAAAGTAGAAATTAATAACTTAAAACCCTTTAGTTTAGTTTTAGAGTATTATGTAGATAACTTTTCAGAAATTAGTAGTGTAATAGAATCATGGAAAGCTGCATAGAATGTAAGAGTTATTGTAGATATCACTTCCCTATCTCTTATATCTTTTCATATTTCTTATGCTTGCTAGAAAAGTTAAATAGTTCATCTTATCTCAGATTAAGAGAGAAATAGTAAAATTAAATGATCTATCTTTACGGATCCTAGTTAAGAAGATGAAGCAAATGCTTTATTATTGCTGCTCAATTATTTTTAGTGGAAAAGTATTGGATTAATAGAAGGAAATGCAAAAGCAGATTCAGTTTTGAATTTGATTTATCAGAATAATGTTTAGATAAAGTCTAGACTAACCCTTAAAGAATCTATATACAAAGATTAACTTTCCATTTACTTAGGATTGCTTAAATCTCTTGGAATCAATATATTTGTCATCTAATCTTATGGTAAATAGCCTTGAAATTTTGATTGGCTTTAATAGTAATTAAATTTGAATATATCAGGATATCAAGCTATTTTTTGCTGAAGTTAGTTTTTAAACTGATACATTGACTATAAATAAGACAAGCAATCTTACTTAGATGGAATTTTAGCTATATCATATGGACTTTTTGACTCTAAAGCAGAATTTTAGTGATACTTTATAAGTTTTAGTCTAAAAATAATAGATAATCATAAAATGCAAGATATGGAATCTAAAGTAAGAGAAATAGAAGACTTCAAATAGAAAATATACCTTTATAATACTCAAAACTATTAAGTAAAAAGCGTAGCATAGATATTTCTTAGCAACTAGACTATATCATTTATAGACTAGCCTATCTTCTCCGGTTTATAAACAACTCCTCCTTAAGATAAGCTAACTATCTATGCTTCGTTTTCTGAATACTTTTATGATTTTCAAACTTAAACATATTTAAACTTATCCTTTTTAAATTAGCTTGTTAATGCGATTAAACTTGGCTTCGATGAAGTAGCAAAGCAGAAGAATATTTTGTAATATTACAACTTTAAATCGAAATCTTTTGCTTCTTCTATAACTTGGGATTATGATTTCGCTGTTTAATAGTATTAAATAATTAAGATTTAGAAAGGAGTTGCTTTTATTATAATGCAGGGGTCTGAAATATCAATTAGATGACAAGGTATATTTAGGGAGAATAATGATAGCAGAATAACTATGGGTAGTACAGCAACTAACTATTTACTTTCAAATACTCAAACTTTTCCTAATTTCGTTAGAACTATTTAATCAGATTCTTTCATAGCTTTTATACAAGTAAGTGCTATAAGATTATTTAACTGAGAAAAAATAGGACTTGTTTATGAAGAAGAAGATGCTTGAGCCACAAACTTATAATAAGATATTGTTATAGAAACTCAGAAATATAACATTCAAATACTTAATACTGAATAAACTAGAGCGCTTCCTTATGAATTATCACCTTCATTTGATGCAAAAAAATGAGAAACTAATATAAGGAGTTTTATTAAGAGTAAGGCAAGAATTTCAATTTGCATTACTCATAATCCATACTATTTCTTCTTTCCTTTTTTATATGATAATGGAGTTAGAGCTGGAGATTTTATTTGGTTAGCAAATGAATGAATACTTCAAGATTGGATAGATTAAGCTAATTAAGATATTTATAAAAACTCTTCAGCTTATAAATCGCTAGAAGTAACTAAAGGAGCTATTTAGTATAATCCCTCTTCCTTTATAGGAGAATATGGATAAAAAGTAAAGGAAAATTATCAGAAAGAGTTTGGAGTAGAACCAATATGACTTTCAAGTTTCTCTTATGACTCAGTAATATTACTTGCTGGAGCTTTGGATTATGTAATTTCTCAAGGTTTAGATTATGAAAATCCAAGTATTTTAAATCAAGCCGTGAGAAAAGTAAAAGTTATTGGAAGTTAAGGTAAAATTTAAATAAAAAAAGGTACAAATGATCCTGATACAGCAAAATATGATATAATAAATATAAGAAATGATAACTTAGAAAAAAAATGAATGAATGAGCAAATTGGAACAATATGTCTTACATGTTCCATTATAATTGATTTGAGAAAATAGATAATGTGAGGTGATGGGAGCTATAAAATTCCAAAAGATTATATTGAAGATATAGATTGCCCTTTTAGATCAAGGTAAATATAATCATTTGAAAAAGGAGAAAATTTAGCTCTTCTTATTAACTCTTCATGTGTAGTTTTAACTCTGATATCAGCATTTTTTGGATATAAATGCTGAAAAAATTTAATAATTCCACAGATAGACAAACCTATACAGATGACCGCTGATGATGGAGTTTATTTGCTAATGTTTTGGGTGGAATAGTTTTAATATATATCTGTTGGACCTAATTATGATTCAATCAATGGCATTATAACCAAATTTTTTAATCTTTTTAAGTTAGATTTAATTCAATTCTTCTCGTGGAACTAGAACCTTTATTTAGTGATTTTCTACATACTATCAGGATCAGTATTTGCTTGACTAATAATATTGTTTTTGCTATTCTTTAGACTTGAAGAAAGATTTAACTACTCATTTGTACATTTTTTTACAAATTTTTCCTTTTTTATACTTCCAATAATAGGGCATGTTGGTTTTACTCCAGTCTTATTCATCTTTACTAGTATCTTTTAGTGTATTGATGCAGTTGATTTTAATTTAGACGGAAAACTTACGTTAAGCGAAAGTTACTTGAATTGGAACTGTAAAATAAGATGTTGGTAAGGAGAACACGAAAACTTAGTAGTTTTAGGCTCAATTTGTTTAGTAATATTTATTCCTGCCATTTGTATTATGAGACCATTTCTATAGGAAATATAAACTAACTCTCACATAAAACAATCAGCTTAATTTATTGTAGTTAAGACTTGCATTCAGGCTGCTTTAATTATGCTTCAAAAGACACTAGGATAGACTAAAAAAATATTTTATGGCATAATTTACATATCCACAATGTTTATTTTTGTATTTATTACTCTAAGGATAAAATCATATAACTATGACCGAATTATTATTCACTAAATAGCTTGAATGCTAGCCATCATATGAGCTAGTATTTTAGCCTTAATCAGTGCCTTAACTGGATAAGAGCGGTAATGATTTTGGTTTTTTTCACTGGTATTAGGGTGATTCTTTGTTTTTGGATTTTAGTTTTATGTAATGAAAAGTTTTCCTAACTACCTTTATAGAAAGAAGCAAGATAACACTTTGTGGTTTAGATTTGCTTTTTAACCATTTGCAAAAATTGATATGCTAGAAGATATAATAAATACTTATCATTAAGGTAAGTTGAGCATCACATGTAAAACGGGATAAAAGTTGCTTATGTAAAAAACGATTGCTAATCAATCTTCGTTTGATCTATAAAATTATTCTCAGAATGAAATGAGGAATTTCAATGATAATAGCGATGATCTAAATTCGAGTTAGTACAGTAAATATTTATTTGAGTAGACGATTGACTAATTATAAGGTTAGGAAATGTAAGGATTTACTTTTAGGTAAGATAAGATATCTAAAAAATAAAAGCATTAAGAAATTCATCAAAAAGCTGAATAAAATGAGAAAAAGGAATGTATCATTTGCGATAATTTAAACTTAAATACATATTGAAGTACTTATTTAATAGCCTAATAATGAGTTTTCTTATTTATCTAATGTAATTTTTTCTTAATCTATTATCAATAAACTTTTTTATACTAATTTAAATTTTTTAATACTATGCAATATCTATGTAAAAGAAGTATTTAATTAGGGAAAAATGATGTCTCTTTTAGATTTATTCAAATAGTTAAATTAAATAAGTTAGATTAAATAAATTTAATTAAACAAAATTTCTTAAAGGCTATCTTGAATTCCATTTTTCGAAAATAGTGCTCCTTTTAAACCATCAATTGTTTTCTAATTAAATCTTAGTTGAATTTTATTTTTTTATCTATTTTATGGCACTATCTAAACTGTCTTAATTCTTTGATATAATTTCGTATTTGTCTAGTTTTTATATCCTACACTCTGAACACTTAAATTTTTCCTATGTCCCTTTTATTCTATAGAAGAATTAAAGCTTTTTTACTAGAGATCTCATTGCTTATTTTGTAAAGGTGTCTAATTTTAGTTTTAATTCAAATTTAAGCTTTGAAGCTTAGTTTGATTATTCGTCTATTATTTACTCAAAATTTAGTTAAAGTTCTACTGCAATAACTACACTAAATCATTTCTTTAAGCTGCAAATTTTGTCTGAAATTGCTATTATAAGTTATTTCTTGTGCTTAGCTAATTATGGTTTTTGATTTACTTCTGAAATGTATTGTACTTATAGTTCAGATTGATTGATTGGTTATTGTCTAACTATTCTTTGTTATCTGGCAATTACTATTTTTATGTGTATATGTTTAAATAAGCGTTATAATTAATTGAGCTTATATTGGAAAGATAGGATATTTAAGGCACTTTTTCATTATAATTTAGGCTTTTTTCTTAGAATGGAAACTGAAATTCCTTTGACATCTATGTCTAGCAACACATATTTCTTACAGTTTTTCCTTTATGATTTATAAATTCTTCTTCGCTATAATTAAACTATGGATTATGATTGTTACTCATTTTTGAAGAAGAGTACTAGGTAACTGAAGTATTTAAAGACTATTTATACATATTTATTTTATAGTCATAGCTCTCTGAATTTTTACATATGCATTCTTCAAGTTAACAGTTATCGCACTTTCTCATTTTTCTTAATTTTAATCTTCGTTAAATTTATCCAGGACAAACTGAGTTTCTTTGAGAAGGAAATCTAGGAGTAATTGGCATACTTTTAAGTTTTTAGAATTTTGAATATCTTCCTATTTAACAGGAGCTATCTATTTTTTGCTGATCTTATTATTATTAATCTTCTGTTTCTAAGAAATCTTCTTACTTAATTTCAGGAAGTAATTAATTAAAAGACTCTGAATTCCAATTATCTAATGAGGGTTCTGAATCTGATCCATTAGAGTAACTTTAATTAGAATCTAGTTATTCTCCTTCATTTATAGCTGATTATAACCCTTCTAAGTACTCATTAAAGTTCTAAGTTATATTTTGCTTTAATAAATGTTGAACCTATTCAGAGAACTCATTTAATTTTTATTACCCATGCTTGTGTTTCTTCCCTTTCTTAATATTAGATCCACTTTATGCTAATGAATATACCAGAAGAGTAAGGCAAACTTATTTTCCTATTTCCATTAATTATTAACTGGTAAAATGAGTATTTTCATATTCTCCAAAATTACAACCACAAAAAGAAGCTTCAATGGTAAAGGTGTTAAGACATCTAAATTCTTTGAAAAGTGAAATTCTTAGAGTAGATTCCTTACTTTTCTACATTTTAAATGAACAGCTTTAGAATTAGAAGAAAGGACAAATTTAAGATAGAAGGAAAGGAAATAATTTAGTTTACCTGCTGTCTAATTCACTTTTATTTCCATACATAAAAACATTTTTTTTTCTAGAATGTCCATGAAAATCACAAATTAGAACCATCTCTCTTTCTTTTGAGAATCTTTTTAAAAAGCTTTTAGCATAATAAACTGATGGATGTAGAACTTTATGAGGAGATTTTCACCTTCTGTTCAAATCACAGCCTGAAAGTGAACACCTGTAATTTCCATTAATGACTCCATCTATATTCATCATGGGTATTATTTTGAATACAAACTTATCTCTCAAGTATCTAGCCTCTGCTGTATCTGATAATAAAAAATCAATTGCTCCTTTTAGCATTCAGCTTCCATTTGATTCTCCGGGATGTATTCTACTCTAAAAATACACTCCCTTTTTAGCCTTATACTTGCTGCTTTACTTATTTTCCTATATTTGAAAATTGGTAATTGTTAAGATATCGCAAGCATTTCCTGCAATGGTTTTGCATAACTCTTCTTTCTGAAAATACTTCTACTTTTGTTTATCTTTCTAGATATCATTAATTTCTTTTCAAAGCTGAGAATAAGTATAAGGGAAACAGTAAGCAAAGTAGGAAGTATCATTTTCATTTCTAAAGTCTATTCTGAAAGTAAGGGTATAAAGATAATTTTCTTTCTTATTTTGCAATTAAAATCCATTACAAAAATACTTTATTTCATCACCAGTACGAATTCAGCCTGTAAATTATCTTTAATTTTCAACCTCAGAAAACATTAAAATCTTCATGCCAGAATTAAATAAAGAATCAGGTTTGCAAAAGTTTATTATATTGAACTTTATTTACATTCTAGGTTATTTATTTTGGACTGAAAAATAAAATCACTAGGTATGACCTTTGGTATTTATATCTACTTATAAACACAAATTATACTCATTTTCATTAACTTTTTAAACCATATCTAAATTTCCGCTTTCAAACCTAGAATCAAATACTAGTCCATTCTCATTCTCTATTTTTTTCTCTATCGTTTTATGCTTTTTTTAGTTATTTTGATTTGAATCAGTTTTACTAATCTCGCTTTATTGTAAGAGCTATTTTATATTGCAAATATAATCCTAACTAAAGCTTCTTTTATATATAATATTTACTTTTTATTCTTTCATCTCCTGTCAAAACTTTTGGTCATTGAAATCTTCTGGATTGTTTAATTAGTTATATGCATATTCTAGCAGTAATTTCTAATGATATTTTATTTATTCTGCCTCTGTTTTTGTATTTTCCGCTATTTTGTAAGTTCTTTCATTTCCTTTAAAAAATTTAGCGCTTAGTATTTGTAAATTGGTACCTGATGGAGGAACTCAATCCGTTGCATTTGTAATAAGAGGAAGAGGAGGAGGGACCATTTTGAGGTAATCTGCTTTAACTTTCTGATTTATATAATCTGATATACTTTGCATTTGCAATGAATCCTATGATTTTATTTATGGGCTCACTTCACTATTAATTTTCATTATTTGGGAGTTATTTAGGTAATTTATCATTTCATAAAACTAACCCACAAATAAAGTAGCAAGCTTATTTAATTTAAAGTTTTTTTATTTAACTTATTAATTCCAAACTGAGACATCAAAATATATATTATAATTTGAACTGGATGAAACTGAATGCTTAGGATAGATTAGTAGCTTAAATATTGCATTAACTATTGAAAGCCATCAATCTTATTAGATCTATTAATTCAATTTACTACTAAAAAAGAGTTATTATATAAAACTTCTAATTTAATTAAAATGCTTCATTTTATAGAAGTTTAATTTCATTAATGCTAAACTTCTCTTCTTATTTGGTTTCTTATATTACATCTATTAAAGTTCCTTTAGTACTTATTTATATCTAATATTTATTTTTTATCTTATATAAAAGGCATACAAGGCTATGCTTAATTATTGCATATTTCTATGTTAAAGACTTAAAAGAAAATATCTAAAATTAGAAGTTTTATATTAAAATAGTTTGAATATTAGGTTTCATAAGATTTTTATTAGTAAATACGTTAAGCATTCAATAGAATAAGCACTTTCTTATATGAAAAGCATAGACCTATATAGCTTTAGTAATTAGTCTCCTTACATACTATTTAGTAGCTAAAGATACTTTAGTAAAACTTTGCTTCATTTACTTTAAAGTTAATATCTCTAAAGGAGTAAGTCCCTCGCTGCTTTATTATGAATATTGCATTAGTTTATATAGGTAAATGTTGGCTAATATATGTATGTTTGGTATAAAAGTGAAATGATAGTTATGCTTATAATTAATCAAATAGATTTATAACCATTTATAAAAGTATTTAAATGGCAGATTTATAAGATTAGAAGTATCCTTCATTTTCAGCATGCTTTATATAATAGCTGATATATTAAGACATTAACTCAAAGTTAAAAACATGACTATACTTCTAGAGTTACGATAATTTACTTTATATTTTCTTATAATTAAGTCACAGTTAATAAGAATATAGTGCAATAAAGACTTGATAGTGCTTATTGCTATATATTAAGATAATTATATTTCCTTCATTTTTATTAAAAATGGAAACTTAGTATTCTGAAGTAGATATGCAAGAATCAAAGTTATTAACCTAGAGTGGCCTTAATCTATCTGATGTGTATAGATATTATTTAGATATATTAGATAGATAATAAGAAGGAGGTGAAAAAACTTATGTGATTTAGGTTGGAAATGATATAAGAAAACCTCCTTTAATATTTCTTCATGGGTATTTAGGCTGCTCAGCTTGCTATTCTCCTCTATTTTAAAAACTTAGCGAAAAGTTTCTTGTCCTTGCTGTTGATTTGAGAGGATTTGGTAGGTCATCTAGACCAAAATTCACTTGCAATACTGTTAAAGAAACTTAAGATTTCTTCTTATTGGCATTAGAAGCAACCTTTAAAAAAATGGATCTCCAAAAGACAACTTTCTTTCTAGCAGGACATTCTTTGGGAGGATATTTAGCTATTTTATACGCTGAAAAGCATCCTCATCAAATAAGACAATTATTTTTGGTGAGTCCATTAGGATTAAAGATAAAAAGTACATAGGATACTTTCGACTTGTAATCAGTTTTTGAAATAACTGGTCCATCTAGTTTTATTTCTAAGCACATTGAAGAAATTTAGGCTAATTTTTAGAAAGAAGATTGGTCAGTTTATGGAGTGATTAGAAATAAAATGATGATGAAGAGAACTCTCTAGAAATACATGAGAAGTGAATATAAGCTTAAATAAGATTTTTTAGATGATATAGATGATTATATGATAGAAATCATATAAATGACTCCAAGTGGGGAGTATTGCTATAATAAACTTTTTGATTTTCCATTTTTTTCCAAAGAAGATTTAAATTAAGCGTTAGAAGAAACAATGATTCCAACTAATTTGATTTTTGGAGAAACAGATATCTTATATGATGATAGCATATTTGAGCTACAAACTAAGAATGCCTCTTATATTAAGATTAATATAATATCAGACTCAGGGCATATGATACATTTTATGAATCCTTAAGATTTAGCCTCAACTATCATTTTTGAAACTAAAGAAAACCTGATGAATGAGCCGGAGTCTCCTGTCCCGTTCTTTTGACTTTATTAATATTAATTTTATACATTATTTATTTAATTTTATTATTTTTCATTCATTTAGTTTCATATCAAACAATTGAAGCTAATTTAATTAATTAAATAAAGAAAACATTAGATAGTATCATTCTATTGTCTTCCCGAATAGAGCATTTCTATATGTAATCTGATTAACTTCTTTTATTGTTCTGTTATTCAATTTATCTGTTAGCTAATCAGATTTAAAAGGAAGAGCATAAGAGTATTTTAAAAGAGCTGCTACTGTATTGTCTTTGTTTCTATTAACTCTTTCACTCATCACTGAATAAGAACAAATCTTAGAAGTGGTCTTTGAATTAAAAATCTGACTTTAAAAAGTTTTGGAAATAGGTTTTCTCCCTTTATTTGAATTAGATCGATTTCTTATTTCGCTTGGAAGAAAAACTTATCTATCATTTTACTTTTATGTTTATGATGATGGTCTTCTAAATACTCCTTGCTTTTTCTTAGATTATTCTACAAAAATAAGATCTAAATTAGCTGAAATATTTAAAAAGCTTACATTTATTTTCATCAATTGCAATATTCGTTTCATATCTTTTCGGATTTATTTTAATTCCTGTTTTTTCTTACTATTTTTCTAAATCAAATTCATTTTAGTTAATGTGAAAATGCTTTCTACTTGATTTTTAGATAGAAGATTCAGATTATTAAAGAGCATTTTGTTTTCCTAGTTTTTTGATTTTGAGATTAGAGGCTGTAGGATTTATCTTATCCACATAGTTATTCCAACTTTCAACCTGCTTCTTTTACTTTACTTCTACTGTCATTGTTTAATTTTCTGGCAATATAGGATTTTTCTTATGGATATCAGGGTTTCTTTACTTCTTAAGAACTAGTTAATATTTCTAGAATCATTCTGGCTATTCTTTCTATCCTGGCTATTTAGGATTTAGTTTAGCATTGAAATATTTAGCTCATTTCAGCTCATCATCTGGAAATTTAACTTCAGCAGTCCTACTTCCTAACCTAGAGCTTCTCAAAGATTTGATAGGTGCTTTGTTTTTACTCTAAAAGTGATTTGTTCTGTTTTATAAACTCATTAACTGATTTAATCTTAAAATAGGTATAGAGCCTATATTTAATTCATTATCTGATTTAGACAATATTAAGCAACTGGTAAGTTAAATTAGTAAGTAGATAAGCTAGAAGTAAACTAGTTAGCTTTAATTCAGTTAAGACTTAAAAATCTTATTATAAAGTCTATTTAAACTTAAATACCCAATTGATATATGAAACACAACTATATTAATATTCCTGTCTAAGTTGAAAGCAGTTAGATGTAAGCATTTGCAGAGTCAGTCTTAGGATTAGATTAAGATAATCTGGAGAGAAATACCAATAGCTTCTTATAATATTTAAACTCTAAAAGTACTAGCAATTTAGGGAAGTTCTAGAATATAAAACCTTTCTCTCATCTTACTAGCAAAAGTCTGGAAAATAGTAGAGAGGAAGAATAATTCAGCAATGACAAAGGTAAGGAATTAAGTAACTTAATATTAGGTAAAAAAATATAGTAATGAAACGCACAGAAAGAGAAAAAATTAGTAACATTTAATTAAGATAAAGAAAAATACAGAAGAAGATCTAGCTTAATCAGATCATAGGAAGAAAAGGAGTCACTTGATCAAGAAAATTTAAATTTGATTCTAAAGAAAAAGCAAAACTTATAGAAGACATATAGCTAAAGCAAATTATAGCCTGTATTTTAGATTAATATTACTAATGAAAATGTGTAATTTCAAATAATTAAAAACGAAGAAGCAGAGGAATATAAGTTGCCTAAAATTAATAAATTTTATTAAGATAAAACAAAAAGGAATCAAAATGAGTCTTTAATAAAGAAGTACGATTCTTAGACTGAGTCTATTTCTGCTGTTTAGAAAAATCCATAATCTTAGAAGAACAAAGAAAGACAAAGTGCAATTAGTAACTTTTTGAAATAAAAGAAAAATATGACTTAAAATTCTTTTAATCAGATAGATATTTTAAATTCTAAAGGTATTTTATAGAAAAATGGATTGTTACCAAAATAAAACAAAAAATAAAGCAAAAATTTTAATTATTTGGATGCATTTTTTAAAGTAAATAGTGATATCTAGAGAAATTATCATCCTCAAAGATATAAGAATTTCACTTTAGTTAAACCATTAAGAGAAAATAATAAAGGATAAAACATGATAAAATACAAAACTGATAAAGTTATAACTCCGTATTTTTATTATGCAGATTAGGAATCAAAAAATGTAGAGACAAAAAAATTCCTTTAGGAAATCATGATCAAGGAGATAATCAAGAATAATTCTTTTGATATGAAGATAACCTTTTATCATTATATGCTGAATCGAAGGATTTTCAAAAACTGGCTTGTAAGAATCCTTTAAACTGAGAAACAAGCGAAAATAATTTGCAAAGAATAAGCAGGTAATAGTTTTATGTTATAGATTAATTAGGGATGAAACAAATAGTTTCTTACAGAGATGAGTATATATTGGAAAGAGATTGTATATCTTTATAAACCTGGATAAATTTAATATATAATATGTCATTTTAATTAACTTGTAAACTAGCTTTAATAGCTTTTATTAAAGAATCAATAACAGTTTTCTCTTTATGAGTATAATAAAAGCTCTAATGTACTTTTAATAAATATCAATAATAGGAATTCTAGCTAATTTGAATAAAAATGGCATTTTATTATCAAGATGTATAAAGTTAGCTATTTAAAGCTCTTTTATTTAAATTTTTTAATCGCTAATTTTCAAAATATCATATATAGAAGGTTAATATAATAGTTAGTACATAAAAAATTGAAAAAAACCTGGAAATCTAAACCTTAAATTCTAACCTAATAGATCAATCTTAAGTCTCAGTTAACTAACAAGAATCAAGAATTCAAAAAAGATAAATCTATTCCTGTTAAGGATTAGGGAATACTGAATTTCCTAGCAAACTTAAAAACCTTGAGAAACCCCATGAGCAAGACATTATTTAACTTTATTCCTTAATTAAGAAAATTAATACAGAATTCAAAGCCTCAAGGCAGAAAATTAGAATATTAAGTTTATTTTGTAAGATAAAAAAAGAAGATAAAGTATGGGTAAGCTAATTTTTGTTTTAAATTGAAGCTTAACTTCCAAATTTGTATTGAAAGAAAAAAATCTAGCAGCAAATCCATAGAACATTGAAGAAAAAGTCTAGTTATAAATTATAAAGCACTAACCGTTAATGGATAAGATGAAAATAGAACAAAAAATGTAAAAACAATAAAAACTTTACTTCAAACCCTTAATTAAACGTTACTATTGCTGTCGAAAGACTGGAAATTAATGAAGATAATGTCTAAAGTGAAGAAGAGTGCTTGGGCAGAGCCGAAAATAATTTGTACATCAAGGAGACTATATTTAAACTGCTATGGAAGTATTTATATAAAGAAGCCGGTATTAGTAGACTAAGTGTGACATTACTCAAACAGGAACTTGATAATTAAAAGTAAAAAAATAAGCAACTTCAAAAGGATAACGATGACCTTAAAATTTATTTAGAGATGTTGGAGAAAGCTTACAAGAAGATGGAAGAACATTCTATTAGCTTATAAAAGAAAAAGAATAATTATCTCAGTTTGAAATTATTCAGATGTAGACATGTACAGTTAAGCGATGGGTATAAAAAATTTTATTTTCTTTAATTTTAGGAAGTGTTTCCTGTAATTAAAGATGAATAACCCTTTTAGTTAAAATAAATACTGGAAATAAGGGGAAGTAATTATAAATATTAAGATTATTTCCAATTAAGTTTAAAGAGGAAAATATTAATTAGACAACATATTATCTAATGTAAAATTATTATCATATACGAGTTATGACAATATTTATAAGGTATTTATAAAAGAATCATTAATCAATAGGATGGATTAATTATATTTAAACAAGTTGATGCTTTATATAGTTACTAGTTACAATAAGGATTAGTTTATTATTCATTTAGCTTTAAAGTTTTCAAATAAATAAATCATTCGATTTTCCTTTTGCCTACTATCTTATTCCAGACAATATAAAATAGCGCTGTATAAATAATTCCGAAAATAAATCCAGCTATAGTTTGCTCTAAAGTGTGGTATCTGAGAAAAATTCGAGAATAAGCTTCTAAAACGATATAGAAGATGTATAAAAGTATTTGAAGTGGATTAATCTTCTTGCTATTTTTATAATTCCATAATAATTCCCATGCCAATACAATCGTCAAAAAAGCGACATGATTACTGGGCATTCCATAACTTGTAGAACAAGCTCCAACAGGTCTTGGTTATTTAATAATATCCTTGATAACTTTATTCACCAGTTTCTATGTTATAAGCTTACCTCTGTAATCGAAACTATTATTTAACTTAAATAATAAATATCCCTTTTAATCAAGTACATTACAGCTCAGTATACTACTAAAAAGTATATAGATATTGTAACAAACCCCATTAAATAGCTCATCACATCATTAGAGTCTAGAGGACAGCTTTCTAAGAATTTAAGTATTCAATTACACTAGTCACAGTTTGACATTTTTAAAATGCTTTCTAGGATTGAGATGTAACCTTTAAGATTTGGTTTAAAATACAAGCCTCCTACAATTGTACTCGAATATTAAAAAGGTGATAGACTTTTTCACCATAAGCTTAAGCTATCAAAAATGAATGGAAGTAGCGATACTAAATAAGTTGTTTAATTTCTCCGTAAAAAGCATTCCTAATATCTGGAGAATGTGCAGGATGAGTAATTAGCAGAACTAGTAGAAAAATTAAAAGAATGACTAAGGAACTAAGTGAATAATAAGAATCTCAACAATTTATCTGTTTAAGAGCTTAACAAAGTAAAGAAAGAAATGGATAAAGATTTTGAAAAAAACTAAGTAACACCTCAAGATCCCCAATTTGTATATGACAAGCGAGTCCATTTTGAACCAGAAGAACAAATTGATTGGGATGAGCAGTTAACAGCTTCTTAGGCAGAAGATATAGTAATGTTCAAATGATTTTTGTTTAAATTGCATAATCAATCCATAATTAATTCTTCCTCATTTTAATCTTTTTTTTTTAATTATAGTGAACGGAAGTATTACATAATTAATTCTTTTTTAGTAAGTTAATTTAAAAAATATTTCACTCCACCTTAATTATTGGTCATATATATCGTAAATATCTAATCTTATAGAGTCTAATTCCTTTTATAGGCTTTTGATTATATTGCAGAAAGTAGCTATTGATAGTATATTTGTGCTTTTAAATTTTATAGTTTAAAGTTCTCATTCTTTTAAAGTAAAAGCTATATATTTTAAAGTTAAATTATTTATATTATCCTATTATAACTTAATAGTTTATTTTCAAATCTAATAAACATTATACCTCTAAGTTTGCTAAAGTTTCTTAACTCTTTATTCGATTTCTTAAATAAAATTTAGAATTTTAAGACTCTTCTAATATATTTAATAAGCAAGTTATCAAGTGAATCTATCATTTTTTAATTTCCTTCAAATAGAAAGTAGAAGCAATAAATTAAATATCTTCTAATACTGCTACTAACATTATTTGCATGTATTAAACTTTTATTTATTATCTATTAACATACCTAAATTTTAAGACTTTAAGTCTATAATTTAAATCTTCTATACATTTATGATTAGATCTGCTTATTTAGCAGATCTTGAGTAATTCAAAGATTGAATAATTAATAAAAGCTTTGATATCGGGATTTTTAACAGATATTGGTATTGCAGTCTGAATAACTAATGATTCAAATATATTTTAATTAAATGTATTATTATGAAAATTAGTTACTGATTCTATTATATTTGGCTTTAAATAAAAATCATTGCTATATATTTAGATAGTTTGAGAATAAAGCTTGTACATTATCAAAAGATAGCCATGTTAAATATTAAGAATCAATAATATAACCAAATTTCTAGTAAACTAAAAGCTATTTGCTATCAGTCAAATTAAGGCTTTAATTTCATCTATAAGTGAATTTTAATTTAAGCAATTTTAAAATATTTTTACATTAGTACTATAATAGTAACTACTAAAACAAAGGAGAGTCCATCTAATATTAATAAATTTAGCTTTAAAGCATATTGTGTTGAATTATATAATATACTACTTTAATTTTATATCTAGCTTTAAGTTTATATCTTTATTTTATTTATATACAATCAGTCACTCTACTTTATATAAGTATATCCTACTATATATTCAAATTTTAAAATGTTATAATCAATTTAAGTAAATAAAATTAGCCTCTTAGTCTATCTATTTTACCCTCTATAAATTTTTATTAAGCTAATCTTTCTAAATGTATATTTACATAGATAATTCTACTCTAATTCTACTACTATTATAAACTAAAGAGATACTAAGGTATAAAATATTAGTAAGTAATAGATTATTGGATAAACATTATTATTCTAAAGTTTCTTATACTAACTTCATTATTATTTATTTCCTAAACTTTTATATATCCTAGTTATTTCTTAAACTTAAATTATAAAGAATGGTTATATTACTTTTTAACTACATTGTAAAACTATTAATTCAGTCATTGTATTACATAGATCTAATTGAATATTGCTGCTTAATTAGTTTATTGATATACTAATCTTAATTATTGTATAAAGCATTTATTATATCTCCTTTATTATTTTAGCGACCTTTAAATTATTTATAGGATATTGAGTTTATAATTGGTTAAGGTTTATTAAGCTAAGATATATGGTTTTATTGATAAATTTTAAGCAATTTAATTATATAGTATAGATAATTTATTGGTTGAAAGAACTAAATTTTATTCCTATAGATTGGCATACTTTACTATTTATTCCTCCTTCCTTTTTATTAATCATTTGTATAGAATTAGGTATTTTATTATTATCTGGCTAAAAACCATTATGTATCTATTAGGTAACGTTTTCTATGTCTATGTGCTAGATTTTTAATTTTGATATGCATGTTCTATAAACTTCTAAATAAAGCAATGGAATAGCGAGATTAAACCCTAAAGACTAAATAACTTAAATACTTAATAAGCTCTAAATTAATTAGAAGTAGTTTTAACTTTAATATCATAATACTAGGAAAAATCAATAAGTATCTATACATTCTTTTGCTTACTTTAATCTTTAATTAATATTTAGTTACCTATTGGGTATCTTTGTATAATCCCTAAGCTTCCTTACTGCTTTTAACAAAGTAAAAGTTAAATTAGCTTGATATCATAAAACTAAATTAAGCTAGACTTTGCCTTAAGATAGTGGTTATGTATTATTGTACTAGCTTTAAAAATATAGTATAGAAGGTTAATTTTCTAGATATCACATATCCTAAATATGAAGTTTAATTTGGCTATTGGCTATTATCATTTGTTTTTAACATTTTGTAAATGTAGAATGCTAATATTTAAACTACCTCCTAGTCTAAGAGCAGTAACTAAGATAAAATTAATCCATTTTAAAGGTGAAACAACAAGAGCTAGAAAAATAAGATTCGAAACTATTCGGTTGACTATAAGTTAAGTTAATAGCTGTCTGTTGATAAGAAAGGATAAATGTTTAACTTTTAGTCAGGAAAGTATAGAATTGAAAATATCTCAAAATTGATTGAGCAAAAGCAAAAGAATAAGCAGTATGATATAGAAATTTCTCCTGAAATAGCTGCTATTGTTGTATAATAGTATTTACTTCCTATGTTTGACCAAATCGATAAGATGAACTAAGATTAAAATAGACTTCATTAATTTGGAATTAAAGAAAAAGAGAGTTTAGTAAATTTGAGCGAGTTTCCCATAAGTGATTTGAATACTGATATAGAATAAAAATCTAAAAGTAAGACAGAAAGTACAAATAGCTAGTAATAGTTAATGATAAGTTAGCAATACATTAACAATACAGTTTATGGAGAACTTAAGCTATCTGGAAAACTTATGTAGTAGCTAAAAATCGCAAGAAACTAATTACTTGATGTTTAGTAAAAACTGAAAGATTCAGAATAAAGTAATTATATACACTAGTAGAAAGCTAAAGAGTTTGCTGCTAAATGTAATGAATTTGAAGTTAAATACAAAATGTTTAAGGAGCATTATAATATACTTAATAAAGAGCATTCTTAAAGCATGTCTGTCATTAATAAATTAAAAGAGCAGGTTTAACTCATTTAAAAATAGATGAAAGAATCCGAAAGCATGCGTCACTTCTTAAGTGAGCAAAATAATGTTCTTAATATGAATTTAGAGAACAGAGAGATTATAATGAATTAGCTTAGAAATAGTAATGAAATTCTAAGGATGGAAAAAGAACTGATAACTGAGTAATTCACTGTTCTAATTCAAACATTTAGCTAACTTCCAACAAGGCATTTTATGGATTAAAATGTAAATAAATAATTCAATTATTTAATGTAAGATTTAAATTAACTTGTAGCCTAAAATTAGGATCTAATTGAGTAACTAGATATTGCTAAAAAAGATAATGAAAAATATGAAGAAAATCTAAGGTTTATTATTAAAATTCGTAAGGAATTTGCAGCTGAGCGTGAAAAATAATTAGTAGACATTCAAAAAAGAATGTAGTAGTTGACTAAAGAGCTAGAAGTTACTATTGAAGAAAGGGATAACTATTAATAAGAAAAGTAAAAATTAGAAAAAAATTATAAGTCTCTTAATACTACTACTGATAAACTAAGGCAAAAAATACAAAATTTCAAAAAAAGAAATATAAAATTTTCTGATTCCAATTCCAAAGTCTGTAAAAATTGTAATTGCGAGTATTATGAAAGCGAGAATTTTAACTGAAACTGCAGATTGCATACTTCTGGTTATGGAGGATAAATGTGGTGGTGTTGCGGAAAAACATAACAAGATGCTCCTGGTTGCAAAATTTAGAAACATGAAAGTAAAGATGAAGAGGATGATAATGAAGATCAAACAGAGAATGATCAAAATGACCTACTCAAAAATAAGTTGAAATATTATAAATGCCCATAGTGTAAAAATTTTGGACATAAAACTCAAGACTGCCCTAGAGAGCCAAATATAAGAGGAGGACATGATATTGATGAAGAATTAAATCGAATAACTTTTCTAAATAAAACTAAAAAGCAAAGCAACATAAATTTTAATGAACTAGAGTCTAAACTGAACAACTTTTTTGGAGGATCTGGATTTTTTTTGAATAAAATAAAAGAGCCTTTAGAAACAGAAGAATAGCAAGATGAAGAAGAAGATTTAACAAATATTTAATATGAGCATTTATTCAAGGGTTTTCATATTGACAATCAAAATGAAGGAATAGAACAATAAAATGGTGAATAAATTTATGCCTCTCCTATACATAATCGACAAAATTAGACTTTACTTTCAAATGAAGACCTAGAATGACAAAAAGATGAGATAAATTAGCAAAAGAGATCTATATTTTATTCAAAGCTAATAAAAGGTTTCAAAGATATAGAAAATGATTTTGATGATTTATTCAGTACTGAAACTGTAAGTTTTTATAATATCCTTAGAATTTAATTTCGATCACTCTTGTTAAACATTCAGACTATGATATAAATAAAGAAGCCTAAAAAATCAAATCAGTCTCATCCTAAGATTAATCTGCTAGCTTTTTATCCTAAACCTCAATAGAAGCTGCTTCTTTTGAAGGCTTTTCTGGTTAAGATTCAGATCATTCATTCAGATCAAATAAAATAAAAAAACCTAAGTAACAAGAGACGTTTAAACTAAATTAAAATCAAAGACCATCACTAAAAAAACAAGGCAGTATTAGATAAAATGCTTTAAGTAAAACTCCTAAGAAAATAAAAATAAGTGGAAATATACTGAAAAATAATATGAAATAGATTATGTCAGAAAACAATTTCAGCAAAGAGTTACAAGAAGATTAAAAGTAATAAATCAGTTTAATCAATTTGCAAAGTTGCATTACTACTAATTAGTTTCTGGAAGGAAGTCAAGAGTCACCTATTGTCAGCTCATCTTTTAGAGAAACACTTTCTCATATCGGCTCCGAAAATACTCTCGAAGGTTCATTTGAAACTAGCATTGAAATGCAAAAAAAGCATATACTAAAAAATTTAAAGAGGGCAACTGAAGATTCTTAATAATGTAATAGTTCTAGAGATATATAAAAGAAAAACTCTCTTGAAAGTCCAAAAAATGAAGAATTTTTTGATGAAAACTAAAGGATAAATAGTAAAAGTTAAAATTGAAACTTATAAATTAAAATAAAGAGAGCAAGGCATCATTTAAACACAGTAAAGGAAGTTGCAGAAGAGCATGAAAAATTACTTAATCAAGATCAAGATGAAATTGAAGACATTTAAATTAATTTGTATTTAAAAAGAAAAAATCTATATTTTTCTATGCTAAATTTAAAGATTCGTTAAATTAAATAGTTATAGCAATTTCTTACCTTTTTAATAGAATTATTTATTAAAAAATTAAATAAATAACCATAAAGATACATAGATAACTTTGTTTTAAGTTTGATTATTTTCTTAATCTTAATAATTAAAGTATCAAGCATTTAGTTAGATTCAAATTTAAAATAATAACATAACCATAATTAAATATCATGTAAGATTCTAATTAATATAGTATAAATATATTTTTAGCTATTTTACTTAGCTAAATAATTTATTAATGCCTAAATTATTAAAATAAATCCTTTCAATCTTCAATTACGAAATAATATAAAAATCTTCAATCATAAAGATACCTATCATTTATGCTAAAAACAGCTAATAATAAAATTAAAATTTGTTATAATAGATAAATTTCTGTATTTAACTAATTTATTTTGAGCATGATAACTATCTCATTTACCTTACTATATTGCTTTAATGAATATTTCTTAATACTTTTAATTAAAGTAATGAACCATATAAATTAAGGGAAACTTATTATTTATAAATTATGTAACTGAATATGAAATTTGTATTATAATTATAAAATTAAGCGATCCTTTTGATATAAATTTGCTTCTTTTATAAGGCATATCTATTTTTAGGTTAACTTTTAGATAGTTATTTACTAATATTAAAGAAGAAAATAAATTTCGTTTATTTTAATAACAAAATGCTAAATAATTGAGCATTAAGGGTAGATTAGTGTAGTCATAGCTATATGAAATATTTAATGCATAAGATTAGCATTTACTTCTTTCTTTTACTTCCAATTTTATTTAGTAAAGGACAAAATTTTTAGATAAATAGAATCTGATATTTAAATTAAAAGACCTGAAATATTTATAAGCTAAAGATAAAGGATATTAATAGGCTAAACCATAATAATCATAATTACTATTAGGTCATAAAGAAAAGTTAAGATTCAAATAAGTAAAAATTATACATTTTAAAGTTAATCTTTGTATTTTTTTGTTTTTATATTAGAGGATAATTGTTTAATAACCTATTATATAATTATTTGCTCAAATTTTAAGCGTCAAGTGATGAAATTTACTAATTTGATGATTTAATAATTTACTTTTGGTTAAAATTATTTTAAAAACCTTGAATGTCTTTTTTATAAAGCTTTGAAATAAAAATAATTTTTTAATTCAAATTAATAGAAATATTGATCAAAACTGCCAACGATTATCAACTTTGCCGGAGTTTGTATTTCCAGTTTCTCCCCAGAAATCTTCTTCTTCTGCTGGCTAATGCTGGTTAAAAACTTCAATTTGCATTCCAGTAGCTGCTTGCTTATTGATTTTTTTGTTTTCTTTTATTAAGTTTAACTTTTCTCTTGCCATTTCTAGAAATTTAATAGCTTCATTTGCTTCTTATAATTCCTTTTAAACATCTACAAGTTCTACTTATCCTGAGCTCCATGCTTCCTTAAGCGTATTGATTTAGCTTTGAAGAGACCTATAATCAACATCTTAAGAGTTTATTAGTATGTTGTATAAATTAATACTTTTTTAGAACTCCTTAGTTTCTTAAAATCTTTAGTAGGAATCAAATTCTAATTTCTGCAAAAGTTCATCAGCCATATAAGTATATTCTTGAATTTTTCTCTTTAATTCATTTGCCTAATCTTAAGAACTGCTTTGCCTTGTTTTAGCAAGTGATCTAGTTTATTGTAAGTATTCTTTGACTTTCTGTACTTATAAAGTTTTAAATTTAATTTACCTGATTTAATAGTTCTTCTTCTTCCACAAGAGCTTATTCCAATTAGGTGTTACTCTAGCTTAACTCTCTTTCAAGTGCATATCTATATTTTCGTTCTTCCATAACTTGCTATTAAGCATCAATTATCATATCTTCTGCATTCTCTACTTTTTGTTTCAATAGTTAAATTAATTGCTGCTTCTTTGCTACTGCAGGTGATTCTTCTTAGTAATAGTTACTATTCTAAATTTAGGAATTTTGACCTTAGAAAGATTCTTCTCTTTAGGACTACTAGCTTTATTACTATCTTGAGGAGGCTTGTGACTGTTACCTAAACGACATTTAATTACAAAAAATATTAAATAATAAAACTAAGGATTTAATTAAATACCTAATTAAAAGGATTATGAATCATTTACTTAGTTCTAAATCATCTATCTTATCTATTATCCTCTTCTTTTCCTTTAATTCAAGCATATTTACCACTTTTATATGCTATTTTATCTATTTTTTATTATAAAATTCCTTTTATAACTACCAAGGCTATTTTATTTCAATCTCCTATCTCAATACTTTTTTTCTCCTTCGCCCTGGAGTTTGATTAGGAAATTGTTAGATATAAAGCTGAAACTGTAAATGATTTAACTTAATATTTAATTATTATATTTAGCATTATATAATGCTTTTATAAGGTAATGATAATAAATAAAATATCCCTATGTATAGATAGAAAGGTATTTAAATAAAAGAAAGAAGGGTTCTTTTAAAACTTTAATATACCTTAGTTAGTAACTATTGTCTAAGCAGTTACTATTTCATTAATACACAAATAACTTTCTAATTCTTTTAAAAATAGCTAATTAATTACTTTAACAGCGCTCTATCCCAATTATCTATCTTAAGAGTAAAGAATAGTTATTACATCTTAAGTTAAAATGTAGCTATGTTCATACTATAATTGTAAATAATAAGATAAACCATTGTTATAGGTATATCTTACAAGTATTGTTCAAATATAATAGAGGAAATTTAATCTTAGTTAAGAACTACTAATAGTTAACATTCAGAAGTGTATTTGATTATGAGAAATATACAAAAATAATTTGACTATTAGTTTAAATTAAATCACCAAGTCTAAACATAAATAAATATAAAGTCATTAATTTATATATAATATAAGGTAAATATTTATAAGCATCAGTTAATATATATCAAATCAAATTATCTTCTTTACACTAATTTTATAGCTAATTAAGCGGGAGATCAGAATACTTTTTTTTAATTATGAAGAATTTATTTTTATAAGCTACATATTTTATTTTAATAGTAATTTCGAATCGAAAACCAACATTAAAAATAGCAATAATTTAATACAAAGAGTGTGAAATATACAAATAATATCCAAGCCCAAGATTTATCGAGAAGGAAAAATATATTTAGATTAAGCCAGAAAAATATATAAAAAAACAATCCTTCATTAAGTATAAGTATATACCATTAATTAAAAACGCTATAGCTTAAAAATGCTATAAAATACTTTGCTGATTATGATAGCAAAATCAAATAAACATTAAATATATATCGTTTTGAAATTACCTGATACTCTACTTTCTTTCTTCTTATATTAATTATTTTATAACTTGATAATTAAAATATATAAATAACTTTGTTTTTCAAATTTTTACTGTTCATAGCGTTTTCAACTTAAAAAATAATAAAATAAATAATTGAAAGAAAAAGATAAGGTTCATATTGGTTAGATATATAGATTAAATAGAGCTATTATATTATATGAAGATATAATTTATAAAGGATATAGTAAATCCTAATTAGTTTAATTCATATCATTATATTATTGTTGATACTTCATTTTTTAGCTCTGAAGCTATTCTAAGATTAACTTTTTATCTTTTATAACTCTTCATACAGTATAGTTTCATTCTTTGCTTTACTAATTTTCTATGACATTTATGCATTAAAGTTTGTATAGCTCATCTAAAAATACCATTTATACAAAATAACTTAAATAAATCTAAAGACTTCAAGAATAGAATTTCTTTAAATGCATGCAATTATTACAATTGGATAAGTTAGAAATTGTGATAAATAAAAGAATATTTAAAATAGCTATAATTCTAGTATTTTGCTTATATCTAACTATCTTATAAATTACTATTTAAGTATTTAATCTTAACTAATAGTAAGTATGTTATACTCATATTAGGAGATATTTTACTTAGAGCTTATTTTTTAGTTAGTGTAATAGTTGCTGCGTCTAATGTTTAAGTCTTATTAATAACTAACTACTACTACTTATCTCAATTATGAAACGCAATAAGTAGAAGGATTTAAATGATTTGAAACTGATTTTTATTTAATAAATCCTATTTTTATATTGATAACAAAAACTAGGTTTTGTAGTAAGAATTTATATACCTGTGAAGAAGGATGTATTTAGAAATATTAGCTTGAGTTATTAAACATAAATTCCTTAATATTTCTTTCTAAATAAAGCATAAGATTAAACTAAAGACTACCCTTAGTTTTCTTTATTAATAAGAAGAGTAACTGAAATATTAATAATAGTAATTTAAACTAAAATTTGCTTTGTAAGTATTTTAATATTTTAATATTTTAATTTTTGGGATTAATTACATTATTAAATTTTAAATTGCCTATTACAAATAAATGCTAGCTTTTACGTTCTTTAAAAGTATCTCAAACTATTATTATTCTTTAAGATTATCAAATAAGATGGAAATATATCATTTGTATTTTATTAGAGCTGTAAGATATAAACATATTAGATTCGGAATCATCCCACTTCCATCATAAGCCTTTAAAAAATTATCTTAATTTTCACATGACAAGTATATTAAAATGCTTAAAGCAATATAAGCAAATTTAAGTTAATATAGTAATTGCTTACTTAACATATCTATATAATTAATAACGTTTTTACTATAATTATCCAAGCTATACCTAAAGCTATAAAATAAGATATTAAAAGACAATAAATGTGGAAAAAGAGACCATTAATTTTGGATTTAATTTCTAGTTCATTAAGTATTAAAAATGATAAACTAAAATATTAAAAATATCAAGTAGAGAATTTCTTTGAGTATGCTATTATTGCTACAAATAGAAAGCATATTGCTGCAAATAAATATTCATTCATTATGAGCTTAAGCATTTGATAAGACTTGTACTTCTTCATACTCGTTTCTTATCTTTTAAGAATCTCATAGTAATCCAAAGGGCCTTCTTCTGTTTATTCAGCTGTTTAATTTTTTGATGTAAGAGAATTTTAATCTTAAACTTCAGATTTATAAAGTTTTATCTATGAATCTTCTTAATTTTCTAGGTTATTTGAGTGCATAAGCTCTTTTTTAAATTTATTCTTATTATCATAGTTATTTGTAGATTGGTGCCTTTATAAGAGCATGTCAGGACTTAAGTAATTAGAATCTAATTTACTAATTTTGTTATTTTTTGCCAATTAGTTTTATATTTTATTTTTCTATCTTCTATTTAACGTATTTGTATATTTAGAATCTAGACTTTTATCCCTATAAAAATTACTGCTTATGCTGTAAGATCTAGGAACTTCCTATATTTTCTAGTTATTCAAGAGAATTTAAGGAGGCTAAGATTTTATTCCCTATACTTAAGTTTTCTTTTTTCCTTGTTCCTGCATTTTTCCTTTTTATTTAATAAAATTTTATTTACTTTTTTATTTAATTTATCATATCCCATGGTAAAGGTTCTTTACTTTAAAATAAATACTCACAGTAAATTTTAAAATTGTTCAGCTTTACAAAAAATAAAGAATATTTCTAAGCTTAATATTAACATAGATATACTATATTAGCAAGTAACTCTATTTTCTAGCACTAAAAGAAAGGGATATATTGTTGTATTTTCATTGCTATATTAACGTTTAAAAATGCTTGTCAGTCTGATGATGGTTGATTATATGAAATGAATTAAAAGTTATGTAGCTATTTTAATTCTATCCTCTATGATAAATATTAAAATTATTTCATAAAATTGCTGTTTAAGTATTAAAGCTAAAAGCTATTTTTTGCGAAAATATTTTGAAATTAAGCATTATTACAAAAGAATCTAAAATTAAGTTTTATAGCCCTTACATCAAACGTTTCTCCTTTTATATAAATTAAATACTTTTCTTTTGTTTTTTGCACTTTAATTTTAAGATTTTATCAAGTTTATATTTTCTAAATTTAGAGGTTTTTTCAAAGATTATAGAATAAGTAGATTAAATATAAAAATCTGAAAGGATGAAACTACTTTCATCAAAAAAAGTGTTAATAAACAATATTTAGAATAGAAGAAAAAAATCAACTATATCTCCTGTCTGATTTTCTTTGCTTTTAAAATTTAATTTAATTTTGTAATACTACATAAATAATTAATACAATCTTCAGTGCAATTTTAGTATTAGTAATTTTTTCGATTGTTTGTTCATTTATTTAAAGCTTTAAGGTTATAATTGCCTTTTTCTAGAGTTTTTAGTTTATTTATTTTAATAATTGAAGCTAAGTTTTAATGCTACTTAATTAATTAAATGTTTATACATAGACACCTTTAGATTGATATATTTACCTTTAATAATTAAAACTTAAGTAGTTTCTAAATTATTTTATCTTCTTAATCCTTCACTTTTTATTTTCCTTTAAGCAGTTTTCAGACAAAAGGATAAATTAATTAAAACTTTCTGCTTTAAAATTAGTTCTAATGTTCTAAGACAGCCTTTTAGATAGATAGAGAAATGGTAATATAATTAAATTAGAAGTATCTACTTTATTCTATATTTAGCTATGATTTAATTACAAATTTTCCTCACTACTAAAAATTGTTTCGCTCTCTATATTATCAAGACAACTAATCTAATATATCCAAGAATAGTCAATAAAATTATTACTCAAAAATCATTTTTCTATGTTGAGTCTCTAGTTAGAAAATTAAAATGCACGAACTTTGAATATTGCAAAGTAAATCTTATTAAATCTTTGAAAAATAGACAAACTTCTTAAAATTGATTAGATGGCTGCTTTGATTTTTATATTCTGAATTTGGAATTTCTTAACTATTTTATAATATAATTTTGATTAAATATTTAAGATTAATTATCATATGAAAGTCTATTTTTTAAATGAGACACTGAAATTAATAAATATGAGCTTTAAGGTAACTAAAAGTAAATATAGCAAAACTAAATTTTGATGCTACTATGATCATAGCTAGAAGGCATTAAGTTATTGCGAATTTAAATTAATATAATGTCTATTTATATTTAAATTCTAGTATCTAAATATTTTTATTATTAATTTCTATCATTTTGTCTCACTTTATCTAAATGTCATTCATATCTTACCACTTTTATTTATCATTTTATTATGCACCTTATTTATCTTAATTAGTTAAAACGAAACTGAAATAATTAAAAAATTAAAAATCGCTAAATATTACTAAGATAGAAGATAGAATAATAAATAGGCCTAAGTTTGCAAATAAATCTGATTTAAACTTCTCGATTTGTTTTACTCAACTTTATAGATCTACTTTCAAATTAATTTTGATGATTGCTTTTATAATAATTATTATTATAAAATTTAATTAAATATACCTTTTTCTCTTTAAGATTTAGTATTTAAGTTACTTAAAATATATTTAGAATTAAATATTATCAGTCTATTCTATAGATAAGACCATTATATATAAGAATTTAATACTTTATTATATTATCATCTATAGTTTATTTATCCTTGTTCTTCGTACTAAAAAGAATTTCTATCTTCTTATATGGTACCATGCTAAAACATTGTCTTTTCATTTTCGATTTTCATGAGATCTTAGCAAATATATTTTATCTTAACAGCGTTTATTTTCAAATTAAATAGACATTGGATGCTGGTCTAATTTAATTATAATTCTTAAGTAATCAAATGTGGATAGTTAAATTTCACATGAAATTAGATATGCACTATATTATCCAAAAAATTTCATCTTTTATACAAATAAAAATATAAAATTAAATATTTGGTGTTCTTTGAGGTATTTCAAACTCTTTCTTGCTAACTTTTAGATTGCTCTTGAGGCTAAATATGAAAGTTTGAAAGTCTTTAAACTTTTCTCTTTGGTATTTATATTGTCCTTGAGGTTTTTTCGCCTAGACAATGTTTGGTATCTTTTTTCTTGTATAATTTTTCATAATTTGTTGCAATATAATCTTTCTTTTCTCTTTTGCTTTATCCGATAAAGCCTCTTCTTTTTATTCTCCAATTTTTTCTTCTAGTAGTTTCAGTAATCTTTTTAAAATTATAAAATATATAGCATCTTTTCCACAGATGCCTAAGAAAGTTACAATAATAGCATCATTTTTTTTCATTTAGGTTCAAATATTGAGTTTTTTCTCCTTCGATTATCATTGGATCACACTTTATTCTCTTAGTTCCATTTAAGCTGAAATTTTTTTGATTTTCTTCTCTGTTTCTATCTTATTGTTTAGTTCATTCTTCTTCTATTACGAGTTTTATGATTGGAGGTTCTAATCTTGTGAAATATTTTAAGAAGTGGTTAATGTCTCTTTTTTAGGTCATAAATCTCATTTCTATTTCAAGTTTTTACATCAGTCTCTTATTGTCTTTATTCTGCTTTTGACCTCTTACTTTAGATATTGCATCACTTTTATCAGCTTATCATTGCTTATATACTAATGTGTCCTAAAATCTAAGTTTAATAATTATCTTTCGTCTTTTATTAACCTAAATCTTACGAAATAAGAATGATAAATTTATTTCCAATATTGATAAAAAGGATCAGCTTAGCATAAATATAATAATACATTAGCACAATAATCATAGCACTTCATCTTGCTTAACATTTAAGATAACCAAAAACAATTTATGACAAATTTATCACTTTACTTTATAGGGAAATGCATAGACGAAATTAGATAAGATTTCCTCGCCTATAATTGTTTATAATTTAGTAACGAAATTGATTAAGCATTTAAATAGAAAATTAATAAATAAAATTATAATATAAATTAGATTTAAAAGAATTTAAGTATCAATTAAATTATCACTATCAAATATCTTTAAAGCAATCATTAATTGATCTTTAAAAATGGAACTCAATAAATATAGAACAAATTATTTTATATTACTGTGTATTCACAAGGTAAAATTTAAGGTTGTACCTTTGCTTAAAATCTTAGGTTAGATAAATAATAATTTACTAAATAATCTATCATACTTGTCATCCCAATCGATAGTCGTATAAAACGCTTGCTGGCCAAGTGGATGGTTTTGAACTCACCTGCATGAAAGTTTTACTCGCTCATAATCTAATAAATTGAGAATTTTCAAACTTTTTTAAATGAATCCAAAGTCTAACTAGATCTAATTCGGCGAATCTGGGATAGCCTACTCTACAATAATGAATTAATCCAACTTATAGAAAAAGAATAAAATAGTTTGAATATAATTTCCAATGTTTATATATTTAGCTTCATTTAATAAAATAGGATTCTATTTTCTTACTATGCTTTTCAATTTTCGTTTATTACAATGTGATTCTAAACTTAATATTCATTATATATAAATAAAAATTAATAGAAATTAGAACATTAACTATTAATACTTTGTCTATAATAATAGTACTATCTATAAGTGATTTTAAGTAAAGAATTGAATCTAATTTATAATTATAGTAGCTTTGTCTTTACCTAAAGCTTATTAATATAGTATGCTATAAATTAAGCTTATATTTATTATAAATAGATTATATATATCCTAGCAAACAACTCTTAATAAGTATTAACTATTCTAACCTTTGAAGTCAAAGTATGCTTAATAACTTAACCGATTGACTATCTTAAAAATAGGGATTAAATACCTTATTTTAAAATTCTAATTATTATGAAAAGCTAAGTAAAGTTAAAACTCTGAATTATTAGTAAAGAAAGCAATATAATTAATAGTTAAATCTTATAATGCTAAAGGAGTTACTAGAAGTCTAACGATAAACTTAAAGTTATAACATTCATTGCATTTTATCTTTAACCAACCTTCTTTATTTGGAGATTATGGAAATATCTATCATCTAAGTGCTTTGATTTAGATAAAATGCTATTAAAATTGAAGATTGAAGATACTTAGTAAATATATTCGCTAGTTAATAGAAAAAATATCTAATTTATCTATAGCATTTAGAGTTAAATGGATATATATTTAAATAAAAGTAAATAAGAAATTTAAGAAAATTAACTATGCAAATACAAAAATTAATTCCTAAGAGCAAAAAAGATTTTTTTAATAAATTTAGTTAGAATGAAATCAAAAGATTTACATATAATATGAAATAAGCTAAGATAATAATACTAATTTATCTTTTTTGTTTATCAAGCAAAGTAAGCTAAAAGTACTATTATATTAGTCTTTGTTTAATTAATTTTAAATATAACTATATCAAAATTATCAGATAACCATATTAATAAATAGTCATATTATCTGTATTCATTTAATCTTAATTTTAGCTAGTTTTATATTAGGAAAATTAGCATTTAGATTATAAATTTAAAGCTATAAATTTAAATCTTTCATTCTTACAAATGGTTTATTATATTAAATTTAGCTAGATTGAATAGTTAAAATAGCTTTTCACAATTAATAATATATGTAAAAATCTCATTTGAAATGAAGATGTAAGAGCTTAAAAGCTTTATCAAGGATAAAATATACAAATAGATATGATTATTCACTATAATGCAAAATGCTAATCAGTATAGTTTGAATATTTTGAATTGGTCTAATTTTATAAATAAAACTTAAAATATAATCCTTAAATATAGCAAGCTATTATGAATTAGGCTTATAACTTACAAAATTTAAAGAATTGCAAAACAAAGTAAATTATAATATAAATAGCGTTTTTCTTAATTATTTGCAAGTGCATAATGTCTTAGGTGAATATGTTGTATAAATGTAAGTTAGAATGTTATAATTTATTTAATTAAATTTATATAATTTAAGTTGTTAAAAATTAACAATAAAATTAACTCATAAATCTGCAAACATAATGCTGCTAACTAGAACAGTTGTATCATCTAGTTTCCCACCACTATGCTTCAATCCAGATTTTCTTGCTCCTACACTAAAAGGAGATCTAGCTGCATTATTAAAGCCAACTTCTATACTTTTTTAAACTAAAATTTCCGCAGCTCTCGCTTCAAAATCAAAAGCTTCTTTTCTAATTACCTTTTTTAGCTCTGCACAGATTTCATGTTCAAACAAATTATCAAAGAGCCCATCTGAACCTGAAACTATAATATCTCCGGGTTTTACTTCATACTAAACAAAGGATGCTACTTCTGGCCCGTCTACTTAAGTAGATGTATATTTTTTAGCTGCATTAACTAAAGAATGTAATCCTGCCTCTTCTAAATCTCTAAAGTTTTCAGGAGAAGGAAGACATGTAAGTTAAAAAGGACAGTTAAAAAAGTGCTGCATCTCAGGAATCCTTCTTCATACCTTAAAATTACTTTATTTAGGTCTAACAACAATGAGAATTGTATCACCCATATATAAAATATTTAAGGTGTCTTTATCCAAATAGTACAAAAGTACAGTTGAACTCCCAAAACATTCAACTTAATCAAACGCCTATTTTAGTACTGCTCTCATCTAAGCTTCAATATCATATATTTCATTTTGCATTTCTGATAGAAGAATTTCGCAGTTATCCATTAATTCTTAGGAAAAATCCTTTGGATCAATTCCATAAGTAACTCATTCTCCTACTCCATCAGTAATCCCACAGCAATTATTTCCTATGAAATAACTATCAGCTCCTTGGCTTTTCTTTTTAGGGTTAGCAAGCATATATGCTCCCGATTTGAGTTTAAGTCTTTAGTAATTATTCACTTCTCTTATATCTTCTTAAATAAAATCAATATCTACTGGAGAATCTGGATTAGCAGAGTGAATTTTTTTAAGATTTGTCATAATCATGTTCATGTTATGTGAAGACATAAGTTCTTCTCTGAATTCAAATTGCTCCTCAAAAGCTTTGCTTTTAAAAAGCAAGTCTCTGCATCCTTTCACATAAATTAAATTGTTCATGTTACCCATTTTATCCTAGGTAAGCTATAGCCTAGCATCACATAGCCATTAACCATCTACTATGAACTTTAAACTGTAAATTCCACATGCAACTGCATTCTTTAAAAAGTAGTTTGATACAAAAAGTTATCTGTATCTACAATAAGCTAGCTATACTTTATTTTTTCACGAAGGTATTGTGAAATCACCTGCTACACACACCATTTTACCGTGATATCTTCATTTAATTAAAGGATTTCCAGATTTTTAAGAAAAACGCTCTTCTCTAAGCACTTTTCTAGGTCCCATTCCTCGTACAACATTCTATATCAAAATAGCTGCTCTAGTCCTTATTTTAAGTATTTTAGAAACTGTCTGAAGCAATTCTATTCTTCTGGGTAACAATATTTTCCTATATCATTTCACTATTTTAGAAGCAGCCTTAATTCTTAGACGCATAAAGACTGTATTTTCCGAAAGACTCTCCCAACCTTCGTTAAGAACAGGTTTAATCACGTCAAAAATAGCTGCATTCATTTTGAAAAGACCTTTTCGGAACTTCCAAGCTTTTAAAATTTATAGCACGAGACGTTTTTAGTACATCGAAGAAACTTACTACGTCAGAAAAGTTTCGAAATCACTAATTTGATTCTAATGTAGGTCAAGTTTTATTGAAGTTGGTTCTATACTATCAGCAAATATTTTTTCCTCAATGTTTAAAAAGTTCCTAGCCATTTTATTTTAAATTATTAAACTTATTCACAATTCATTACTCTAGCCTTATATCTACTAAACAATCATCTCTTCTTACTACTTTTAGTTCCTATTTTTGTTTAGTTTCATTAATAAGATAAACTCATATGATATAGTTATAAACGCTTGCTAGTTTTAATATTTTAGCTGATTAGAACTGTAAAATTATAGAAGCTAAAAATTATAATAAACTTAAAGCAAATAAAGCTAAAATATAATCACTATTTAGTTATCTTTATAGAGGAGCTAAGTATATCCTAAGAGCTTTATCTAGAAGTAAAAGTAAAGAGAATTAAAAGCTAATTTAAATATTATTTTTATGATACTATTACACTGATTAAAACTTAAGTTAATATTAAAAGAAGCAAATCAGCATATGTATCTTAATACTAGTTATATGAATAATCATAGTTATCGCTAGATATAGGATATATATTACTAATACTGAAGTGTTTACTATAGCTAGTTAGATTAAAAGTTTAATTCTATTGGCTTAATTATTTTTAATACTATATAATTCTATTATTGAGCTTGTGAATTTCTACTCTACATTAAAGAGGCAAAAGATAAAGTGATATTGTAACTTGAGTAGAGTCCAAATATTTCCATACAATAGTGAAAAACTTTTTGATTTTTTATAAATTAATATTAAATTATCAAAAATAAATGAGTAAGCAAATAACTATTTTGAATTACCTAAACTATAAAGCATAAGAGATTTATTCTTCTATTCAATTTATCAAAACTATTAATTTTTATGCAAGACTGATTCAAAAAGCTATTAGGATGATATTCTTATACAAAGCTTTGATAGTTAAAAATTTACTTACATACTATTATTAAATTATTTTATCGCCTACTATATCTAGAAATAAGTTTGAAGGACTAATTGAAAATTTTTTTTTAAATTTTTTGTATTTAAAGTAAAATGTTTATTGTTAAAAAGTTAAGCTATTAATATGAATTAATAGCATTTCATTTCATCTTATATTATATTTTTTACTAAGGATTTATAAGTTTATTATTCCTGAAGTTAACAACGAATTCTCAAATTTTCTAATTAAGAATGATGAAGATGAGAAAAGATTTGGAGAAGAGTACTAAAAATATGCTATTTTATTAAATTATATACCATTTTATCTTTAAGTGAGTTTTGCTATTCTTATAAAAGTAATTCTTTAAAGGAATTGGTAAGGTGTGAGAATTATTAGCCGTATTTATATAATGCTTTAAGTCTGCTTATTTTAAATTTTGCATTTATCCATTTTTAGTTTAACTTTTGTTATTTTATCCTGAAATTAATTAATTTGACTATCTTGAGTAAAGAGACATCCAAAACTTAGGTATATTATAAGTTATTCAAAAGGTATTTTAGAGTTAAAATAAGTTATGTGGATTAAAAGCAAGAAAATGTAAACTTAGTAAAATATTACTGATTTTGAGGAAATAGCAGATTATCTGAGATTTGCTACATTCTCAGGAGTATTTGGGAGATTATTTTAGCAAATAGTAAAAACTGCCCTTTAGAAATATCTTCTTTAACTATTATTAAAATGCTAAAACTTTTCTTTCAGATTGTAAAACTAATTTAACTAGTAAATTTAGCTGTCAAAATGTTACTAGTGATTTGAAATAATCAGTTAAAAAACTAGATCTATTTCCTCATATTTTAATATTTTTAATCCTAAAACTAAAGAAAATTAAATTAGTTATTTTTGGATTATTACACTTGGTAAAACTAGTAGTCATTAAAGCAAGGGAATTGGTACTATATTAAACAAGTGCTTAATTGCTGATGATTATTGAATACATGAGTAAGTTCTATTATGAGGAAATTGCTTCTTATTATAAGCAAGAAGATAAAACAAGCATTAGTCAGATAACAGTTTAACTTAGAAGGACTAATTTATAAATATTATTACCTACTATATTCAAAACTCTTTTACTTTAAAATATTTAAATAGGTTCAAATATAAATAATGGAGGATAAATTCTAAGATGCTTACAGTTAGGGAGAAACTCCATTAGTTATGATAACTGCAATAATCTTTTTAATAATCTTGCTGATACAATTAAAAATAATCTTCAACTATAAGAAAACTTATAAATAAGCTAGTTAATAAGTAGAACATCTTTAATCTAGCTAGAAGTAAAACTTAAGTATTTCTGAGAAGGCTAACTCTAAACTTAAAATATTGGAAAAAGAAAAGGAGGAAGAAATTAAAAAACTGAATGACCTATTAAAGGAAAAATTAGCAGTTATTTAAGAGATTTAAGAGAAAGAAAAAAATAAGTAGCAAACTATTTAGTCTTTGCAAGTAGCTGAAGAAAGCTATAAAATCAATATTGCTTAAATCTAAAGTGAGTTAGATAAGTAAGTAAAATAGCATCTAGAAAAGGAGGAAAAATTTACTTAGCAAATAAAGCAACAACAAGTAAAAGAGGAAAACCATTCTAAGTAAATATAGCAATATAAAGAAAATAAGAGATTATCCACTTAGGAATAAGACATTTAAGAAAAAGAAGAGATTCTTGTTTAATAAATAGATGAGCTTCGAGAATAGCTAGAAAAACAATAAATAGAAAAAGGTTTTCAACTAAAACCTGCAATCATACAAACTTAAATTAATATAACTGAAGCAGGTTCAGAAAACTTAAGTGAGATTGCTTCAATTAATCAAAATTTAATAGGAATTTCTTAGTTTTTAAACAAAATAATACTGAAACAGTAGAAAATAAGTTAGTAAGTAGGTTAGAATTTTGAGGATAAATGCAAGAATATCTCAGAAAAAGAGGAAAATTTAGTAAAGTGTATCATTGAATAGTGCAATAGTATCCTAAGCTTTTCTGATTCCTTTTTTACCTTTTAAACAGAATTTCTAAATTAAAATGTTTAACAGAAGTAATAGATTGCTTCTTTAATTTAACAAATTGAAGAACTAAAGCTAAATATTTAAACATTACAAAATGAAAGTAAAAATCAAGCTCAAATTCTAGAAAGTCAGTTGTAGGAATTAAATAATGAAAAGCAAAGAAACTAAGACCTTAGTATCTAAATTTATTAGCTAAAAAAAGACAATCAAGCAAAAGATTAACAAGTTTAAAGTTTAGAAGTGAGATAAGCTGAACTATTATAAAGTCTAGATGCGGAAAAGAATAATAAAAGTAAAGAAGTTGGTGCTTTATAAGACAAAATTAATGAAATAAATTAGCTTTCTGAAGCACGTCTAAATGAAAAAATTTAGGAAATATAAATTCTTAGTGTTAAAATAACTTAGATAAACTATGAATGAGAAATTAAATTAAAAGAAAAAAATGGAAATGAAAATAAAGAAGAAGTGTACTAATAACTTGAAGGAACTAAGAAAGAATGTGAACATTTGAGATAAAAATCCTCTAAAAGTGAAGGATAATTAGAGGAAATATGTAAGTAGTTAGAAGATATTAAAAAGGAAAAAGAGAGCATTGAAAAATAAAAGAACATAAGCCAAAGCTAAATTGAAACTTTAAAAAAGTAAATAACTGATTTATAGAAACAACTATAAGAATCTTAAAACCAGCTAAATGTGATACAAAAAACTTTAGAGCAAATGAAAAAAGTAGAAGAAGATTATAAGAAGGAAAAATCAACTAAAGAACAAGAAATTGAGTTATTAAAACAGTAGAATAAAGATTTGTAGACTAAAAATGAATAGTTAGCAAAAACAGTTAAAGAGAATTAATAACAGTCATCTGCTTTTTAAAAAACTAATGAATAACTTAAAACTTAATAGCAATAGAAAATCAAGGAAAATGAAAATTTATAGAAGGAAATACAAAATTTAAATACTAAAATAAATGCAACAGCTAAATAAATAAAAGATAAAGATGCTTAAATATAAGATTTACAGAAAAAATTTGGAGAATAAAAGTTAGCTTCAGATACATTGACAAAATAACTAGAAGAGATGAAAAAACAGATTGAAGATGCTTAAAGCGAAAAAGAAGCAAAATAATTGGAGATATAAAATCTCAACGAAAAATCTGCTAATCTTAATATTCAAATTGCATTAATCTAAAAGTAATTAGAAGGATAAGGATTAAATTATGAGTCTTAGATCTAGTAACATAAGAATGAAATATAAGAGATCATTACGATAAAAAATGTTATTGAATCTGATTTAGAGAAATTAAAATTAAGTAATTCAGACTGTGAAAAACAGATTTAAGAAAGTAAGGAAAAAAATTAGTAGTTAATAGAGAGTATTGAAGTGTTATCGTAAGATTTATAAATTAACGTAACTTTGCTAACTAACTTTAAATAGATTAGCTTTGAACAAGAAAGTAGGATTAAAATACTAGAAAAATTCTAATCAATAAATGAAAGACTTAAAACAGAAAATGCAATATTTAAAATAAAGTTATCAGATTAACTCCCAAAAGAATAGGTTATGGAACAAATAAATGCTTTAGCTCGTGAAAAATAAGAATTATTGAAGCAAGTAGAGGATTAGATAAAAATAATAGAGCAAGTTGAAACAGAAAACAAATTACTATAAGAGGATAAAGTCAAAATATAGCTATATAATGATTTATGGGAAAGTCGATAGAAGGATTAGTCTTTAATAAGAAGATTGTATTAATAAATTAGAGAGCTTGAGAAAAATGGTCCAGAAAATGTGTAAAATAAGTGCTATGAAGACTCTTAAGCTTAAGATTTAGAAGAGTTAATGACACTTGAAAGGAAGAGTGTTTTAGTGCAAAATGAATTACTAAAAATACTTAATAATCATTAATCTGAAAAACCAATGGATAGTCAAGGCGTCTTTGAACTTAGTGAAAAATGCTTGGAACTAAAGTTTGAAGAAGATTAGTAAGATGTTTTAGCAGGAGCTGAGATACGAAGTTTTCTTTAGTTCGTTATAAGCTATTTCTTGATATAAGTGTAAACTGTTTCTTAAGCTAATAAAAATTTAGCTTAATATTTGCTTGGACTTGAGAAATTATATAAAGGAAATAACGAATATGCTAAGATTTTAGCTAGAATGCTTCAGATTTTTGATTAAAACCCCTTTAACTATAGATTTTCAAACTTTTTAATAAAGGCAAACTAACTCTTTTAAAATGCTATTTTACTTGGAGAGGAAAAATCCTTTGGATAAATTCAGCCAAAAATGCCAAATAATCCAATAGATTTTTTAAAATTATCTGAAAGTGGCGGAGCTATAAGATGTATTGAAACTTTTGAACTGATATTCCAAATATTTCAGGAGGATGTAAATTTATGCAACCATGCATTATATACCTTAGCAGAATACTTCAAACAATAAGAAACTTAAACTTCATTTTTTGGATGTATGAAAAGTCAAATTTGTGGTAATAACCGATAAGCTCATTTTACATTCTCTATTCAAATCATATGCTGAAAATTACTTAAATTTGGTCGGTCACCCAAAATTCTATTTAGCAGCTTAGATTTAGGTCAAAACGGATACCTGAATTCAAATCAATTTATTGAATTAATTTAAGAAAAATTGAAACCCTGAATTTCATCAGTAGAAAGTGTAATTTTATCAAATTTCTTGCAAGACCAAAATTAAAAAATCACTTACTAGAATTTTGTTTCGTAAGTAGGGTAAATTCATGCTAAAATGAGAGGAAAATCTAATTTAATAACTAAGAGTTAATTTTTGAATACTCTAATTAAAGTATATGAAAGCAAGAGAATTACAGATGATAAAGTCTTAAAGCAAATATTTTTGGAGTAAGATTAAGATAGAAATGGATTATTTGAGTTAAGTGAATTCTGGGAGGTTATTCAAAAGATTGACAGATAGTGTACGAAGTCATAAGCAATCGATATGTTTCAAAAATCAGTAAGAAAATCCAAGTTACCAGATCCTGATGCAATAAGTCCAGAAGCTTTTAGTTCTGTTTTAGCTGAAAATAATTTAGGAGGCTTCGGTACGAAAGTTTTTGGTAATTTTTCTATTTCAGAAAATAAATCTGAGTACAAAACAGCCAGGAGTTCGATAAATTAAGCAACTTTTTAAAATTTAAAGAGAACTATTTAATTATATTAATCCATATTAAATGCTTCTTTTTTATTCTCCAGCTTATCTTTACTAAAAATTGAAAGGAATGCTAATAAAATTTTAACTATACTTAAGATTAAAGATATTACTTCAATGCTTTATATTTATATTAATCATAACTAAAAAGTGCAGAACTCAAGTAAAATAACGTTGATAGATTATTTTCGCTTAAAATGTTTTTCTACTAAGAAAGCGAATTTACGTAAAGATTTAGGCATACTGGCGTTTTTATTAGTAGAATAAAAGCTTTTAAAGCTATATATTTAAAAGAAGTAAGTGAATGAGCATTATCTTATTTTTTATTGCAAACTCATTTATAAAATCCTTTATTTAATTTAACTGTAAAGTTATAGTGAGATAAAAGAAACCATATCAAGCGAGTTAATCTTATATTTTCTCAAGAACTAAATACTTATAAAATAAAATTATAACTTACAAGTAAATAAACTTGGGAAACTCTAATCAATTCTAGTCTAGATTAGGACTTTACAAATTCCAGTTTCAATTTAAACAGTATGTTTGCTTTATAATTCAATATTTATATCTTATATTTTTTATTTATAAGAGAGATAAAAATGAATAGTTAGCTACTTAACATAACTAAACCGGGCAGAGCTAAGATTTTTGATTTAAAATTTTTAGTTATTATAATGTTATTGTAACATCAAGCAAAGGAAAAATAATAAATATTATTAATATGAAATATTCCATGCGTAAGTGTTATTAAGTAAGACTTTATGCTTATTTTAAATTAATTGCTTAAGGAAATGTAGTTATATAATTTATATAAGTTTTTGATTTATTCTAAGTGAAATCTTTAACATTATAACCAAAAGTAAAGAAAACAACATTAGTTATAATAAAATTATAAGAGCTATTGTATTATGTTTACATCAATTAACTTATAAAAGAAGGAATTAAGTTAATTTTATATTTTTGGATACTATTAATAGACTTTAATTAAAATTAGTTTTATTTTATCTTTTGAAGATAAAAAAATAATTAGATTGATCTACTGTGTAAACCTTAGAATTTATGTAAAAAGTGTTGTTCATTTAAAGTTTAAAAGGAATCCCAATTTCGTATTATTAAGTTCTTTTCTTCCAGATATTTTTTGTATGTCAATATCAGCAGATAAAGTTAAGCTGATTTTTGGATTTAGGTCCTGCTATAAGGCAGTAGTTACTTTTCCTTTACTTGTAACAGCAGCATTTAGTTTTGTATTATTATACCATTTATACTCTCCGCCACAACTTATTACAGGTTTTGCATTCCCTATATATTAGATGCTTGTAGCTAACTTAGTATCTGGAGCAAGTTTTTGATAGTAGTGTATGGAAAACTCTCCTTAAGTGTAATCGTATTTCAAAAAGCGTAATACTAATTTTGAGTACTTTTAGAGTCAGAATAGAGAGGCATTTGTTTGTGCTAGCTTTGATTAATAAGCATTAAATGCTAAATCTAAACCTGCTCCAAATCCGCTTCTTCCTGCTGTCAAGCTTAATCTAATTAATGGTGTCTAAGTAAATTATATTTTTGAAGTTAGGAAATCATTTTTATAACGGAAAGAAAGATATCCATAGCAACTTTTATCCAGCTAAATCTAAGCTTTAGACTTAACCTTGACGTTTTAAATTCCTTAATATATTGCTGCAGCTGTAAAAGTTCCTTAGCTGCCCAATTCTTCAATAAACTTGATATCGTTCTTCTAAAATGTTCATTTTACATTGCTTTAAAAAATTGCTTCTTGATTATCTTTTCTCTGCTACTACCCTTTGGTTTCAATAGTAAGTCCATATTCTGTTTGGGTCTTAGCTTTGATTTAAATACCCTCGGTATGGAAATTAGTAAGTAAGTCGTTTTGTTTCTTGATTAAATTGACAAAACTAGGTATTTTCATATTTATAAATAATAAATTATATATAAGTAAATTCCTAGAATTAGGCTATTAGTTTAATAACTGATATCAATTACTATACAAGTAGTAATAGGCAAGTTAAACTTATATAATAGAAATTGCTATTCCTATAAGTCTATTCTCTCTTATTTAAATCTTCATCTCAATGCTATTGAATAAAGTCTTTATATTGCTATTATAGAGTAGCTATGCTAGCTTATGAATAAATATTTTTAGTAATGAAATCATTAATAGTAATGTGATGATTAGATATCTTGATGACTTTGAATAAACTGTAAAAGAATGCAAAATAATAGTTAGATTATGTCTAGGAGAAAATGAAAAGTCACGATATGATATTAAAGATACATACTTTGGATATTGGTATGCTTTAAATGATTAATTCCTTAAGTTAAGTTTCTTAAATGAATACATAATTTATTGACCTTTGCTAAAAAGCTATATTCTACTCTCATTTAGTTAAATATATAATAGTTGCAATTCTTAACTTAGTTGTGTTAAAGAAGAAAATTAATAAAATTTGGGTCAGAACTTTATGATTTAAGATCTCAATATTTGATATGCCGTACTTTACAATACTAAATTTAATTGCTGAGTATTCTAATGTTTGGAAGAATAAAATTGAGGCTAATTAGCAAAAGTTGAAATTAATGAGAAGTAGTGACTAAGAAAATAAGAAAGGTTAAATAATCTAAAATAGTTATAAGAATGAAATTTTAATGCATTTCTATTTAATTATAAGCGAGATTTGAAATGCTTGATGTATAATTTTCTCTTATAGCAACTCTTTATATTTATAGTATATAACTCTTATTTTATTTAGTATATCTCTCTTAATCAAAAGTTTATTCATTATCTATTCTTACCTTATAAAATTCTACCTCTAGTTCAGGTTGTTTTTCAGTTTTATCAGCATTCTTTTATGTTTGACTGATAAATAATTTTACATAAACTATATAAGATAGAAGTTAATTTATTTATAAGGCTAATCTAATTGTATATAGGTTTAAAACTTATTTTAAAAGGAAATTAAAGAGGAAAGAAACAAAGAAATTAAATTTAGATTTAAAATATTTAAATTTTAATCAATTGAAATTAAAGTCGAAACCTGGTGCATTATTTCCTGCCTATGGATTATTTGAAAAATTAGCGTTAAAATCGAAAGCAAATGGATCGTTTTAGTTCATGTTAGTGGGAGCTTAAGTTTAGCTAAAATCAAAGTTTAAATCTTATTTATCGTCCTTTTAGTTTTAGCTAAAAGAATCGTTGCTTTTTTGTGGTTAGCTTTATGGTTATACCTGAGCAATAGGAACTGTATTGATTTTTTATACAGGAATTTATTCAGTTACTTTTTATTACACGCTAGTTTATTACTACTATACTTAAGGTTTTTTAGATTCTCCAAATCCAAACTCGCTGGCAAAATCGTTAAAGAAATCTCTGTTTGCTTATTGCTTTTGAAGATTCTAAGCAGGTTATTTTTCCATACTTTAATTTTTCTACTCAACATTTAAAACTTCAGTTGAATGAAATGATTAAATTTTCTTTTGATTTGGCTATAATAATTAAGAATCTTAGTTTTGCTACATTTCATTTTTCTGTGTAAGAGGGCGCTCTACTCTTTAGTTTAGTTATTAAGGTTGGCTCTGTTCAAAAGACTTGTTTGTTTACTGAATCTCCTATGACTATTTCAATGAGCTTGACTATTTTTCTTAAAAGTTAAACTAAGATGCCTAGTTTGGTAGCTAATCGGTCTATGGTTTTTATTGGAATACATTTTAATTTTGTACTTCTTAAAATGCTACAGACTATTAAGTTTTTTAAGTACTTTGAGGTACCTGAAAGTTTTACTGTTTCTCCATTAAATTTTATTAAACAGGCTAGCTTATCTATTTTGCCGGCTATTGCGTTTACTAATTTTATAAAGGTTATTAGTTTAGATTTGATACTTATTGATATTATTGTTGTTAAACCTGCTTGGGAGCTTATTGCTGATTCTACATACTCTAGAAAGATGCATTACCTTATAACCCTTATTTATTGGCTTCTTAGTCTTTTTAAAATTATTATACCAGCTGTTTGGACATTTCTTATCTTTGCTAAATTATTTGCTATAAGTTTTAAGTCTGATCAAAGAATTCTTATGTCTTAGCTGAAATCTATTCTCTTAATGAAGTGCTTTATTGGATTTCTTTATTCAGAAGCTGCTTCTGTTCATAAATCGTCTTTACCATATTTTCTGTTCTGTCTAATATTTATCTAATTTATTCCTACATTTACTAAGTTTCCTATTATAGTGTAGATAATTACTCATTTTACAAAGTCTAGATCTTTGTTAAATTATGTTCTAGTTGCTTAGATTAGTCTAAAAGAGTCTTCTAGTTTCTCCCTAAATTTTCTAATTCCTAAGTTTAAGGTGTGAATTAATTAACTTAAGTATGTATTGGTGGTATTTAGTTAACTGATTGCTGCACTATAGGTTACTTCTATACCTAAACTTTATGCTATTGAGGTAATAAAGGAGAATCAAGTAAGTTATCATGCAAAGATTCCTTTTATCTAGGAGGAGGAAGTTCAGTTTTTTAATTGTCAAAGAAAGGATCATTCTATCCTCCCATTAAGTTTTTCTCTTTCTGTAAAACTTCTTTTGCTGGTTATACAGATTACTATCCATACACGTTCTGAGCCATTGTGTTAAAAGCATTCATATATATGTTTTATTCTGGTTAATTTTAAATCTGATTCTAGAAACCTTACGGTAAATTGACACTAGCTGATACATTACCCTACCCTGGCACTACTCCTCTATTGAGTGGCATAGTATTAAACGCTGAAGGAACACCCAAATTATCAAATACATCATTTAAGTCTGGCTTGTATCCCGAACTACTAAGTAAACTTGTTGGAACTGTCTTAGGCATTTCCTTTTTAAGGTTTTTTATATTATGAATTATGTGCATAGCTACATAAAATTACTCCCTATTCAGTTTTCCTTTATCCTAGGAATCAGCTAAATTCCAAATTTATCCTAAAACTTGTCATGATAGTTGTGTTTAAGTGAAAAGCTGCTTACAGTTATCTCCGCTTATTTCTTTTTAACCTTAAGAAATTTAATCAAATAGTTTATTATACTTTTCCTTCTATTCAGAAGTAATGAGCCAAGTATCTTCAGTTACTTAAGTTGGAGTACTTTCTTAAATTGTTTACGACTCAATTTTAGGTAGTTAAGAGACCGTTCCTTATATTACATTTTCAATGGTCATAGGTAAGCTACTCTGAGCCAATGAGATTAATTTCAAAGATACATAAAAACGTTCTCTATCAAGATAACTCTCACCATTTGGACATGAGAGTTCCCAAATCTCTCTCAATACCTATACACCTAAACCACTTTTTTTAAAGAATTCAACTGCTTACTTGCCTTCAAGTTTTCCTACTCCAATTGGATCCGCTAAGTTAAAAAGGCTACTATAAACACCTCTTTCTTAAGTTGTTAGTTTAGTGCGAACTTTTGACATATTTATGTAAAATTTGATTGAATAAAGTAAATCTATTGAAATTATTAAACATAAGAACAAACTACTCTTTATCAATAACTCAATACAACATTCTTCTTCATACCATATCTTAAACCTAATTCTTATAAAACTATCATCACTAATGCTAGCTTATGTAACTTATCTTTGAGAACACTCAAAATACGCTTATGCTATATATATGAAATTAAAAGTTTCATGATTAAGAATAAAATAAGCAAGCACAGAATTACTTAAATAACTTTTCAAATTAATATGCTTAATTACTAAAATCATTTTAACCAGATCTTCTTATCTCTAATTTCTAGTTGCTTAATCAACCATTTATGGACTTTGTCTCCTAATTTTTTAAGTTTATGAAAAATTAGCAATTTAATTATCTATTAGCTATGGTTTTACTCCTAGATATAATAGCTTTATAACTAGAGCGTAGCAAATTATTATGTTATAAATGATTATATTTAAAGTTAATTAAACCATTCTATTTAATTACTTTTATCAGAGTATTTCTCTCTTTATTAGCATCTAGTATTATAATTATTACTTTAATATCATTCATTTATTTTATCCTTTTAATTAAAATAAAAATAAATACAATTACAAAAGTAGATTATCTTAGCTTATTATAGAATAAGGTGTGTACTAAAGGAGAAAAGAGTTAAATTTCGTATATTTAAATACAACAAAATTTATATTTAGAGTATTTTAAAATGCTTCGTTTCATAGCTACTTAAAGCAATTTTTATATGGGGATGGGAAACTTTATTGTAAAGTTAATATTTGAGCTCCTCTCTTTATTTTCTTGTTAAACTAATAAAAAATACTATCTAGATAATTATTCTTTTGGTATTATAGTTAATAATATAGAAAAAGAAATTTTAGAATGTTAAACGCTAAGAGGAAATAAAAACTGACTTTTTTAATTAACTATTCGAGTAATATTTTGATCCAATTTATGAACAAGTTTTAGTAGGTATTAATTAAATAGTACCCATTGAAAAACTATTAGTGTTTATTAACTAAGTTTTATAGAAGCTTACTATGAAAATTATTGATATACTTAATAGAATTTAGCAGACGATTCTAGTAGTGGCTTTGGAAATATAGTAAGAATTAAAATAATTACTTATGAGATCTTATTACTATCATTCGCCTTTAAATATTGGCTTTCTTTTTTCCTTAAAAGCTTGTAGAGCTTCTAATCTATCCTTAGTAGGAATTATTTTTGCATAGTTCTCTAGCTCGATTTCTAGTCCCTTTTTTAAATCGAACTGTAAACCTTCTTATATAGCGCACTTAGCTGCCCTCATTGCAACTGGGCCCTACATATTAAAAATAATTACATTATTTTCAATTGTCTATGCCCAACCTGAAGCAACTTCAAAGGCTTTCTCAGAACAATGGTTAACAAGACCAATTTATTATGCTTCTTATCCATTTATTTTTCTAGCTAAATAGATTAATTCCTTTGCTTTAGAAATTCCAATAACTCTGCTTAATGTTTAAGTTCCTCCTGCTCCTGGGATTATAGCCAAGCTAGTTTCAGGAAGACCTAAAATTGCACTTGGTGTGCAAACTCTCAAATCGCAAGATAATGCTAGTTCTAGTCCTCCACCAAGAGCTGCTCCTTCAATTACAGCTATAGTCGGGATTTCTACTTTATATATATTATGAAAAGACTACCTTAAATGCTAAACGAAGCTTACAGCTTCTTCTTAACTCATTGTTGAGCGTTCCTTAAGATCAGCTCCAGCACAAAAAACTTTAGGTACATCTGATTTAAGAATAATGACTCTAGCATTCCCATAGTTATGCATCTCATGATTCAATTACTAAATAAATTCCTTTGATATTGCATTTCGTGCTTAAAATCTATTCATAGATATAACTTTAGTAAAGCTATGAATAGTTTTAGAGGTAATTGACATTTAATTATTATTTTATCTGGAACTTAAGATATTAAAGCAGCTTATTTAAAATTCCCTTTATTTCTCTTAATCATAATAAATAACAAAATACGTCTATTGTAACCTTTAAGCTTACTATCTATATTTCATGCTTATATGTACTTTATTCGTTTCTAGTTTTTATATATTCTTCATAAAATTATTCTCAAAGGCAGAATTCAAATATGTGAGGATTTGTCCTATAAAAGCTTAAAATGTTCACTAAATTCATAGTAATTTTTAAGTTAAAATTTTTAGATTTTCTTTATTATTATTATATCTCTTCTTAATGCATTGCTTTTTTGTTCAGAATAACTAAATTTATCTTGCTTAAGAGTTCTAATAGTCTAAATCTTTCCTTTTTTTATTCAAAAGAGAATTTTAGGTATCTTTTTTATGCTTAAAAGAAATCTTTCTATTTTTGGAATTGAAGATGAAAAAGATAGAATAATCTTTTAATGATTAATTTTAAATTTTTGCACTTATATCTCCAAACCACTCATTTCAAAGTGCTCTGATTATTGCATTGCAAGATTAGGATTTCATATTTTAGATATATGATCTCATACCAGCTATCTCTTTATAATAAACGCTTCACACTATAATCACTATATTTTCTTCATTTTAGATGCTTCCTTTTCTTATAAATTTGATTCTTATCCTCTTGCGTTTCCTTTGAAAAAATGAATTGAGTTTTGGAGCTTGTTCTTACTTGCTAATAACTTTTAATTTGTTTATATTTTAGTTTTTGCTAAATAAAGGAAACTAAATTAGCTACCTTAAAACCTTCAAAAAATAATATTTTTAACTAAGCAAATAAGTGACTAGGTATAAAAATTCCTTCATCTTGTAACTAAAATTCTAAAATTATCCTTTTTTAATCTAAAATTATCTCCCTAAATAAAGAAAGTAGACATAAGTAATAAAGTTGGTATACTTTTAGAGAATAATAACTAGGAGACAAGGTATATTAAATAAGTAATGTATTAAGTGCTTAAGATAGATAGTAGTATTAAGAAGCAAAGGTAAAAGGAAACTAACTTCTATACTTAACATTAGTAATTGCATTAATTTTATATTCATAATCGCTTAACTATTAAAGTAATAAACTAAGTCTTGTCTAAAAGCATAAGTTAATGACCAACCTGGTATGTAAAGATAATTTATTTTATATAATACTAACATACCTTCAGTTAGAGCCAAACATTTAAAGGCTTTCTTAAAAATTATATCTGAAGTACTTATTTTTCTTCTCTAGGAAGGCCTATAATAAAAAAGACTATACTCTGTCCTTTAAATTCTTAAATTTATATTTCATAAGGTTAGTTATGTATTGATTAGTTAATAATAGAATCTTTATTGAAAGGTTGTAAGTTTAGGATTAAAAGTTATTATTTCTTTAGTCTTCAAATTAAAGGGATATGCAACCCTCCATTATGCTAAATAAAAGGCTTTTTTAATTTAAAGCATTTATAGAATAATCTTTAAGGCTAAGACATCAAAATACTAAATTAATTACATCCCTCTGTGTTTTAAATCACTCTACAAATAAATCCTATAAGTGCTATAGTTAAGATGTATTAAGTAAATTGAAAAAGGGAAATTGAAAGTATTAATTGATAATAGAAACTCCAAATTAGTCTAAAGAAAAATGATATTTAACTAGAAACTCAACTAATAAAAGGTAAGATCAAATTAAGCTGGTTCACTTGCCAAGGTTTTCTACTAGAAGTAGCAGTTTTAAATAAAGTAATCTTATTCAATTGTATTATTATGGTTTGACTGTTTACTTAATTACGTACTTACTTTCTTTACAAGTGTATAATAAACAGTTTTTAAGGCTTTAAATTAAGTTAGTTTAACCTGTTTAAAGTTAAAATAGATTTATGAAAATAAAACGATTTTTGTTTAAATGGAATTAAATTTATTTAATAATCATATATTAGATATGAAGGAGATAGCCGTAATTAGCGAAGACTGGTCGTATGAAGAAGACAGCTTTATCATTGAGAAGATGAAACTAAGCAACTTCTAATAGAAGTGAACTAAAATATCGAGAAATCTTAATAAAAAATTTTATGATGGTGAGGTGTAGAAAACGGATAAGTAGGTAAAACGTAGGTGACTATAAGTACTGATGCCTTTAATTAATAATGAGTGGAATAGGGAATAAGCCTTAAACTTTAGTAAGATTACGAAAAAGTATTAACATACAAGTCGCAGATATTGGAGCAAACTTAAGAAAGAATTTCCTCCTTACAATTATAAAATGCTCAAGTACAAATACAAGTAGTATTAAATTATGAAAGAAGCTTAGTTTATTTTTAGTCACAAAACTATTCAAGTCAAAAGGGAAATAAATTAGAATTTCACTGACTGTGTCAAATTGTTGTGTATGCATTTGGGAACTTTTGAGTGAGCATCTTATTGAGTTCATCAATAAAAACTAATTTTCTTAATATTTAATAAATTTTAAATGCAAGCTTTTTAAGATAATGTATACTTTATACTTACTAAAGCTGAATCTAACTAAACTTCATCATTACTTGCATACTTAATTATTCCTTTTTCAGATACTCTATGATGTATTATTTGGTTAGCAATTGAAATAGCCGGCTCTTTTGAGACTCTGTAATTGCTTATTATCTCATAAATTATCTGATTAAAGTTTTTTTAATATTTTAATAAATTTAAAAACCTTCATTTAGCCAGAAATTGGACGAATAGTTTCAACTTCTATATCCAATTTAGCTTACTTAAAGTTTACATAATAGTAGCTGATATATTCAAAGCTAATGATTGCTTATTTTAATCTTTTTAATGTCCACTTTAGTTATTAGCTTTAAAATATAGAATTCCTTTATTTACAGAGATTTTAGTTATTTAATTAATGCTTCTCTTTAATATAGCCCGAAGAAATATTTGCTAAAAGCTTTTTCTTGCCTGGTAATTTTTATTTTAGTGTTAAGATTTATCGAATTAGAGAATTCCTTTAAACTGGATTTTGCTTGCTATGTGAATTATTAATTTTGATATTTCTATCAAGATAATGAATACTCTTAATCCCTAAATATACAATATTTACATACAAATAATTAGCTAATAACTTTATATTGTATACCTATTCTAATACTTAATTTGGTACTATATCAATTCTCAGTCAATGCATTTTAACTTTTAAAGAATATAAATAGCAGAATTAGTTAAATAATAAAGGGATGCTTTTAACAGCTTGTTTAAAAATTTATGAATCCACATTAAATAGGATCTTAATAATTTAAAGGAGTTAAAAATTAATTTATCAGCATATAAAATAATAACTAATAAGACTTAGTTTACTCTTCATTCTTTTCAATTTTTCCTTATGACACCATTATTTTGCCTTTTAGATAGAAATTTTAAGATCTTTATACTGTTTAATTCGCTTTTTTGTTATAACTCGATGATGTTTGCTTACACGTAGAGTATTAATTGGCTAATATTATCTCTGCTTACTCTATAGTATAGAGTAAAAATAATGATAGATATATCTAATTAAAATAACTATAGAGTATGAGATAATTGATCTTTAGTAAATACTAATAAGGAATAAATGTACTTGTAAAATATGAATTATCATACTATAAAGAAGATACACATTTATAAAAGATAATAAGTGAGAAATATCTTGGGTAGATGCAGTTCTCTTTTAGTCATCTTAAATGGAAATTTTATACTCTTTTGGAGAAAAACTGCCATATGGCTTAATTAATTCATCTCTCAAATCTAATATTTACATGGCCTTCCTATAAGCAATTGATAAACTCTTTTATAATAGCCTTTTCAGTTTGATACTTAACTATTCCAGTCAGAATTAAAGTTATTAGATAAAGTAAAATTAATGTCTCAAATTCTTTTGGGTTGACTTGTGAATTACCTAAACTTCTCTAGCTGTCTGATTTAAATTGCAATTTTCATTTATTATAAAAATTTAAAGGTAATTATTTAATCTTTTTAGTACATATAAATAAGCTTATAAAGATAAGGAATATCATTATCCAAACTAGCCGAAATAATAAAAGCTTCCAGATATTTCATATAAAGTTTGGATGAAAATATATAAGCAAACATAAGAAAATGTTTACAATACCCAACATGCAGTAAAGTATAAGGATAAGATCATATCTAATAAATAAAAAGATTACTTTCTTTAAATATCTTTATACCCTTAGTGAAGCTCTAATAGACTAATTCTTTTATGATTTGTTAGTTATTTTACTTTTCTTTTGCATCCTTTATTTTTTAACTATTATAGGTTTTATTCTTCTCAGTTAAATAAAGCTGAAAAACTTTAAATATTAAAGGTGTACGTGATTAAATTAAGTGTTTGAATATTTTGGTTAAAAATTGTATTATCAGGAAATTTAGATGTTGAATATAGCATTGATATAGAGCAGATGGTTTATAGGATAAATAAGAACATCTAAAGAATAATGATATTATATATCAATTTGAAATGCTTATTTAGTATATGAATGTGATATTCTAAAATAAGAGGATAAAATAAAAGCGCAATCTTAAAAAGATACTAATAACTTCCAGATATTGGGTGCTTAGTATCTTATTTCAGTATTGCTTTTAGAATAAATGTGACTAGCCTATAATAATAGTAATTAAAGCTTTAGATATTCAATATCTAAATAATTAGATATGAGGATGCTGGCTCAAGCTAATTAATAATTCATAGCCTTCTACTTCTCGATTGAAAATGTTAAAGACTTCTTGGATAATAATAACCTAGTTTTTGAAAAAATATCTTCAAAATTAGGTCCAAAAAATCTAAAAATTTAATATATTTAAAATAAAATTTATCTGGTAAAGAAAATTCAAACTTACTAATATCAATTTAAAAAGTGAGCTTAAAGGATATATTTTCAGCTTTTCACATTACCTAAAAATAAAGGAAAACAAATAACTTACATTTAAAAGATTTTTAAAACTGACTAAGTTAAATTGAATCTGCTTAAATGCTAGTTGACATTGATTTTAGATTTAATTTAAAAAAAATACAAGCATGACTATTAAACTATTACAGGTGCTTGCTAGAACAATATTTGTTGAAATTAAAATCAATACAATTTTTGTGTTGGCTTTTAGTTTATTTTTAATAGAGTTCGATACTAAACAAACAAAATAAAGAGCTAAATTCTCTATATAAAAAAATAATTTTCTCTTTTATCCTAATAATACTTACGTTCTATAGTTATTTAGATATGAGCCAATGATCAAGTGAATATAATAATCTTAAAAATAAGCAAAAAGTGCTGTTATCTTATTAGTATAAGATTATTTAATATTAAATTAAGCATGTCTTTTATTTGGAAATCAAAAAGGTAAAAAGTCTAGGGATTTCTCATAGAAGATTAAGATTTTAAATCTATTAGCATTTAAGGAATGCAAACGACTTATTTATAATCCTTAAGCTAAGCATTTTACATAAAATAAAAATTAAATCTCCATTCCTTTAAACTAAATCTTACAAAGGAATAGTAGAATAGTATTTAAATTATTAGATCGCTTTTAAGATATTATATTTTTCACCTTATTATCATAATTTCATTCATTGATTGAAGATGATACATAACTAATTAAATATATATCATTGAATCATAGAGTAAACAATAGCAAGATAAAATTGGAACGAGATTCTCAGAAAAAGCTAATTCTTTTGGATTTTTAATAAAGATGAAAAAAGGTTAATTGATAAGAGAATTTGTGATAATATATAAATATAACTATCTATTTTTATCATTGTGTTAAAGCTTTCTTAATCTGTAATCTAAAAAGAGCTAGTTAAATTTTTATTAATTTTAGCTAAAATTAATAAAAATTAATTTGCAATTAAGAAAAAATTTATATCTTTAACATTTTTCAATTATTGTAATAATTAGATAAAGTTTAGTGAGATAAAGATAATCTTTAGGTATTAGAATAAACAATTTTAAAGGATATATTTTCTACCATTTAAAGATTTTTATTTTTCTTTATTTAAAAATGTTTTGCCTGCTTTTTTAGAATTTCTTCTTCGATCTCTAAATTCCATTTAGATGTTAGAAGAGATTTATATTTTTGACCTAATTAAATATAAAAAAAGTTAAAGTGACTAGCTATCACCAAATATAATTTTTAGCAAGTGCAAATTAATATGTTAATAGCATTGTTTTATTTGAAAGCAGGATAAATTAAAATAATAATTGCATGTTGGATTAACATATTAAAATAAATAAATAATTGGAAGTACCTTTAAATTTAAAATTATTATAAGTTTAGATTTCTCCATTAATACTAGAGTTAAATTTATGCTGCATATCTTTAACGCTAGATTCATTCAAACTCTCAATTTTTCTATGACTAAAATAAATGAATTTAAAGCGATAATATTTCTTTAATAACTATCATTTCTTAATATTATAATATTAAACATTTTAAAAAATATAAAGGGAATATTTTAAAGCTAACCTTATTTATTAGAGCAAATCATCTTAATTTAAGTAAGCATAAATAGTTATTTTTTTAATTTCTTTATGCTAATTAAATCAAATTAGCTAACTTTTTTTAATATTTTTCTTGAATTTTGTTTGAAATCTCTATTCATTTAAGAATTAGATAGTTTTTTAATTAACTTAAATACCAAAAAAAAAGGAATTTTTTATCTTCTAATTTGAAATACCAAATTATATATACACTATTATAATTATAATAACTTCAAGATAAATTACATTCCTTTGTAATATTTCACAGTAAAGCATAATTAAATTTTAAATCAAATAACTAATTGTTTACTATTTTATTTCCTTATATAAAGAAATTAAAGCTTAATGAGGTAAGTATTTCACAAATAAAAAGATATTGAAGTTAAAAGGAGCTCAATAGTTTATCTCTAACTAAAATATGATTATTTTAGTTATACGTATAATTAAGATATCTCTTCTTGTTTATTACAATAAAGTTAACGGTAACGCTAGCCAAATTTAATTTATATAGCTTATTGATATTAATTGAAGAGTATAAAAGACAGATCAAATTTATTTTATTGGCTTACATATGCTAAAATTGTAAAACTTAATACCAAAGCGATTAATAATGACTACAGATAGAGTTTTTAGTTTAAAGATAAGAAAATTTTTTTAAATAAAAAAGACATTTAAAATGAATAGTTCTTTGGTTACTTTGCTTTAAAACATTTTTCCATAATTAAGTTCATACTTCTATATCCATATAATATGATAATGTATCTATCTTATGCTTAAGTTGTATATATTCCTCTTCTCATTTTTGGACTTATAAGTAAATTTAAGTTAAAATATAACTGATCCTATGAAAATTAGACAATTTTTCTCATCTAAATTGTTGCTATTAGCCTTTGAAGATGTTTAAAGTAGCAATTTCTAAAATCCGAATTTTTCTTCTTTAGAAATTGAACGCAACTAGAAATATGAATAAACTTGAAAAAATATGATTTTAATTACTTTTTAGACTAAATCCATCAAAAGACTTACTTTTCTTTTATTAATTTGGAATTACTTGTGGTCTATCATCATAAACTTGGAAGTATCAGCATTTAAACCAAAAAATGCGAAAAAAAGAGAATTGGATTTATTTTTATCTGATTAAATAAATTTTTTCCAGAATAATTTTATTTTTTTCTTATCTACCTAGAGGATTCATAAAGCTATTAAAGATTATCTATTTTTACTTTTTATTAATTGCATAAAGTCAAACTAATTTATTAAGAGGATAACAAGACTGAAGATACAAATGTAAAAAGTTTGTTCTCCAACTAATCACTAATGTTTTATTTCCTAGCACTGATGGAAATAAAACTATTATTTATTTTAAATATAATCTCGGGAAATATTTGCATAGTGCAAATTTTCCTTCTAAGTATTCCCTAGAAGATCTACTATATAAAGTGATTTAAACATTTTGTTAATTTATTTCATAGATGTGAAGTGGATTGAGCTGTATAATTTAAGCGCTAAACAGGATTATTAAGTAATTTAAACAATTAAGTTTTATAATTTAGCATTAGTTCTAATGATACAATCTCTTGGATAATTAATTAGATATCTTTAATCATAAAACTTCTTAAATAAAATAAAAAGGCAACAACATTGATATTACCAAATATATTATGGGATTGATGAAATTTGGTCTATTTATAATTATAAATAAATATAAATAATCACTAAAACGGAAGAGTAAAAATTAGAATATATTTAGTTGAGATTTTTAATAATAGTATTAAATAGATAATAAAGCTTTAATAAACTTAATGCAGCATAATTTATTTCAAATTAAACTTTTATAGACACTTGCTTATATAAATAAATTTAAGTGAATGAAAGGATTTAATAAATATATAAAATAATCATAATTATCTAAAAGTATTAAGTTTCTTTTAACTCTCTTTAGTAGAGAATATTAAGTTAATTATAATAGTTATAGAAAAATTAGCTTCTGCTAAGTTTAATATTTTTATGTGGTAAAGCTATCTAAATAATTAAGAATTCACTTACCTTTTTTAAAATTTCCTTTTTTTAAAGACGCCCTTCTTTTCTCTTACCTTTTTTAGTTCTTTTCTGTTGTATAAATTATTTGTCTGTAAGAATTTCCGAAAGTTTATCCATTTCAGCTTTATTTTATTTTTTATTTGATGAAATTTTGCTAGAAGAGGAGTAATAGTTTAATTTATTGCGATAAAACTAAAGTTATTTCTATATTATTTGTTTCTGCCAATATAATATAGAGGGATTGGATTTCCGCTTAATTTAACTTTTCATTTTCTTTAATCCTCTTAAATTCTGATTTTAATATAAAAAGATGATCATTCATCCAAAGCTAATTTAGATAACTTCAAATTTATCTTTAAATATTTGTTGATTGATACTTGTGATTTTAATTATTAGAATCCCTAGTTTTATTATGAAGAGTTGCATTTAGCTTACTAAATAGAGCATATAAGTATTTTCTTAAGCAATAATATCTCATTTAAACTTTCTTAATGACATCTAAAAGTGTTTCAATCAAGTACTACAAGTGGTCCTATTGCTTCTTTTGTAGTAAGATATTCTATCTTAGATTTATACTTTAAACTCTAGGATTTTATATATCTTGCTATTTTTGTGCTCATACTTGGAGTTCTCTCTTAAAAGTTTGAAAGAATTTTTCTGATTTTCTAGAGTAAAATATTTTGAATAAATATAATATAGCAAAGGTTTTTCAAAACCTAAGATAGAATTAAATGAAAGATATTAAATAAAATAAGAGAAAAGTGAACAACTACACTATAGTAAGTCTAACTATCCTATTTAGTAAACTCATTTACTCTTAAATAATTAAAGAGTAATTAATCATTTTTTCTAGAGATTTGTGATTGCTTATCAATATAATCATTATAGATAAATTTTAAAGGATTATGAAAGATTAAAAGAGTAGGTAAAATTAAAGTCTAAAAGATAGTTAAAATAATTTAAGTTAGACAATTATCGTGTTTTTAATATGCCAATTATATCAATCAGAAGCTTAAGCTTAAGTAGCTTAATAGCTTAGATTTAATATTGAAAGTAGAACTAAAGGGAATGAAACATGAAAGAGATAAATCAAAAAATGGAAAAGCAAAATTGTAGATATTTGCTAAACTACGAATGCTTTATTTATCGTTACCAAAAGTTATGCATTTCTTCTGTAAAAAGGCTATTAAGTAGGTTATATAATAGCTTATAGAAAAAAAAAGCGATGTAATAGAGTTTCTTATATATTTAATAAAATATTCCTTAGTACAAATATAAGTCTCATTAATATAACTCTTACTGTTATTAAATAACTATCTCTATATAGAAAATTATCTGATATAGTATCTCATTAATAGAATCTTATAATGTTTGCTAATTATTAAAGTTAAGTTTAATTAATAAAATAATATAAATTTAAATATTTTAAGTTAATAATACAAGGTACTTATCTAGCTTTAAAATAACTAGCTAGTTTTAAAAATGACTAAAATAAATAAAGGAAAAATATTTTAATAAATCAAAATGAAAAAACTTCTTTATAAAATCAAGTAAAGCATATAGTTTTTATAAAAGATGATAAATAAGGAATTTTAAATTAGATACATGTGTGTGTTCTTAAATCCAGATATATTTTTATTTTTTAAAGATAAAATAATATAAAGTATTTCAACATATAAACAGTATCTTTGCCTCACCTAACTTTTGTAATTAATTTTGATTTAAATTATTTGTTAGCAAGTTATTTTCAAGCAAAAATCTAAATATTAAACTTTTGGCTATTAATCTGGTACAATAAATATAATTATCTCCATATACTCAGTATCAGATTAACATTTGTCTTAATTTATACTTCAGTCAAAGAGATTTTGTTAAAAAATGCTATCCTAACATATTTTAAGCTTAAAATAGAGCCTATAGACTTAAAATGCCGATATGTTTATTTTTATAGTAAGTGTAATTAAATTGATCCTTAAAATATTTAAAAAATAATAATTTACTCTGTTTCTCACTCTAGAGTACAAATTTTATCTTAAAGTAATAAAGGTAAAAAATAAATTTAATTTGTATATCATACATAAAAATATCAATTCTACTAGCTTAATATAAATTGTTAAGACTATCTGAATGTATAAGAAATACATATTATTACAACCTTAAATTTGTTTGCAATTAAAATTAGCTCTTTTAAAACCTTACTTTTACATACAATTTTAAGGATAGTATTTGATTATATGAAGAATTTAAAAATAAAGTTTAACCGAAAGCTATTAAGTGACTCAAAATTGCATAGAAATATTTTAAAATAAGGAAATTTGATTTTTATCATATAAATGTTTATTTCATGTACCTTTATATTTAACTATTTATTTAAGTTAATTATTTAGTTTAATTTACATTTTTATCATGCATTAAGAAACTATTTTACATGAGACGTGGAGTTGGTAAATCGTTTTACTGTCTATTGCTGTTTGCCTCAAAGGTAGTGATAGTATGTTAGGAACTACGGAATTCATTCAATATTCTTCTAGATCTTTACATCGAATCAAAATCGCTATCAACTTTGGAATCACTATGGGATTTGGCGCTGTTTGACCTATGCACTTCATGGGTATGACTGCTCTTAATGTTGGTTAACAAATAAAATATCACTTTGTTTTAAATTTTATATCTGCTTTCTTATGTGCTATCGGAGGAGCTGCAGGAATGTATTTTCTTACTGTTCAAGTTATTAAGAAAAAACACATCGTATTTTGTGGTTTTTCACTAGGTGCAGGAGTAATTCTTATGCACTACTTAGGAATGGAATCAATGAGATGTGTAGAAATGACTTATAACTGATATATGATATCCTTCTCTTGTTGTATTGCAATTATTGTAGCTTTTGTAGGAACAGGTATTCTCTATTTAGTAACACATAAAATACTAAGAAAGATATAACCTTTTATATTAACAGCAGCAATATGTGGTATGCACTATACAGGAATGGCATTTATAAAATACGAGAAAATGGAGTGTGGAGATGGATACTAATTAGAAGCATAGAATTTACCATTTTTAGTATAGGGAATGGCATCAGTAGTATAGATATCAGTAAAGATAACTTCAGCTTTTATATTTTCGAAGAAATAAAAATCTACTACGATTGAAGAGTTTTAGTATATAGAATCGATAAATAACCTTTCAGTGAAGGAGTTTTATAAATTTTTGAAGAAAAGGTTTAGTTAACTAAGAACAAATTCATATAATTAGGTATTTCCTTTAAGTTAAAACATATAATAATCCTTACGAGAATAAAATTCCCTAAAGAAAATAGAATTGTAATCATTTTAATAAATAGAAGAATGAATGGAAGGATAGAAAAAAGTTTTAAGTAACAAAATATAACTAAGATCATAAAAATCATGTATAAATTAGGATTTAATTATTTAAAGCTGTAATGAATTTGGACTTTAATCGACTATTAATAACAATATTTTAAGTTAAATTGAAGAATCACATGAAAAACCTACAGACTAATCAAACGCTAATTAAAACCAAAGTTTAGATGAATCTTAAGATAATAATAATGGCTCAGAAATAACAGACTTGAATATTTAAAAAATGGAAGATAAGATAAAATAAAACAGCGATTAAGAATCAGAGTCAAAATGTAATAATTAAAAAAAGAGTAAACAAGTAAAGCAAAAAAATCAAGCACTATCTTTCGAAAAGACTCTAAATATAGAATCATTAGACTGATTGGAATAATTTATATTTAAATATTTTATGTCTTATAAAATAAGATTTACTCTGTCATTACTCTTAAAATTGTGCCTATTCTTACTAGCATAAGGCATCATTGAAATTTTGTAGTATCATTTTTTATTATTTCAACTTAAGAAACTAAATATTTGTTATTTATCAATCTTATAGTTTTTAATCTAAGTCTTTTTAGAAAATGCTGATAAAACTCACTTTTAATCTTACAAATAACCTCAATATTCTTATTACTTCTATAATTAAATGCTATGTTATACATCTTTAACTCATATCTTGTTGATTTGACTTTAAATGATTTAATATAATATGCTAAGAAGTTTAAATAACATTTGCTATATCATAGTAATCACTAAAGTTACTCTTAATCTTAATCTATTTTAATTATAAATCTATATAATTTAATTATGCAAGGTTATGCCTTTCTTTTATTAAATTATTAATTAACTAGAAATTTAAATTTAGTTTAACTAAGTATAAAAAGTCATTATACTCTTAATTTTAAATTAAAACTTAAGTTAAAAGCACAAAATTAGACTTTAGGAGAAATTATTTTTGACGTAAAGTTCTCAGTCAACTTGCTGCCAAAACTATAAAAGTAATAAGTTCTTTAAGAAGACTAGATTCAATAGTATTTTAATTTCTATTGGGTATTTAACTTCTTCCACATAGCAAGAGCTTGAATATGTTTTAAAGTTTTTGATGTATCTAATATATTGAAATAGTTATCCTTATTTTATTAGTATTAAATTTTGAAAGCCTTGCTTAATGCTATATTTGAATATTTTAAATGCAAGTTATTATTAACTTTTCCAAAAATATATTTATAATAATTTAATCTTATATAATAAAAATAAATGTGAAGACATGTCTATAATCATTAGACAATTAATAGGAATAAAAAGAATGTATACTTGATGCTATGTAGAAACTATCAGAAAATAACTATTCTTTTAATAGCAATTATTATATATTAATCAATACTGATATGTAGTCATTTCTAATAGAAATATCTCCTATTATATAATAAATTATTCCCCTTTATACACATTTCAATACAATGAAGTTACGTAGAGCTTATATTAGATTAGATAAAATAAATATACTACTAATGTTTCATATTCTGCTGTAAAATAGAAAGCAATACTCGATGTAAAATATAAAGGGCAAGAGCAAAAATGAATCTATAAAATGCTTAAAAGGTAGAAATTAAAGTAGAAAAAAAATTAAGGGTGAGCATAAAAAGTCTAATTAACATAATCAGACAAATTAAAAATATAAAAATGCTGAAATAAGTACAATAATAAGCTTATAAATCTATAGCAGAAACTTATCTTATTGAAGATATAAAATAATTTTAAAACAAGATAAAAGTAATGAAAAATAAGGCTAAAGTAACCATTAAACCTTATGAATTTTAGAGAAGATTTTAGTATCAAATGAACTTTTTAAGCATGTTATCATATTTATTATATCTAAGTTGAAAGAATTTAACCTTTTTATTACGTTTATAAAATATCATTGATTATAATTAAAAAAGAATATATGAAAATATTTATGAAAATAAGCTTTTAAGTTAATAGAGATTATTAAGGTCCAATTAGAATATTTTAGTCTCAGTACATTTCTTTTTTAACTAAGCTAAAATCTATAAATAAGAAAAAAGTTTAAAATTGATTAATCAATGAAGAAATTTAAAAGGAAGGTTAAATTAAAAATTGATTTAGAATAAAAACTGCTTATGCATGTAATAAAATTACCATAAACTTAAATAAATTGATTAATCTTATATTTCCTAAACTTATAATTTTCGTAAGGATCTTTAAGATCGTCATTACCTCATTGATAATCCCTATTGTATGTGTGGAGAGTATGAGACTTTCGAGAATATCTTTAAATGTGTGTACTATTATAATATAATGAATTGATTATCGGAAATTATGATTTAAGGCGCCTTATACTATACGATCAAGAATATCTAAACTCATTTTCAAGGTCTAAATTGGAATATTTAGACTTATAGATTAAAATATTTCACAAGAAGCTAATGACAAGGAGACTTGAGATTCTAGAAATGGAGAAAGCAAAAAATGAATAAGCTAAAGAGGAATAGAAAGAAGAACTAATTAAAGAAAAATGATGAAATGTAAACAAGATTAAAAAACAATTTAAAAACATTTACTAACATCTATAATTGAAAGAAGCAATTCTTGCAATTAAAGTCGTCTAAAAAACTCTTTTAGTTTAAATTAAATTTAACTTAATCTTATATTTATTTTTTATTTTATTGATCATGGAGGGAAAGATATAAAGTCAATCAAATAGGACGCATAACTTTTGAGTGAATGCTAATGGTTCAAAAAGATAAATAAGATTATTTTTTTAATTAATTATATCATCAAAATAAAATTTAGTTAATTTGAAAAATTGACTAAATTAGATATTAGAATGTTGGCAGAATTATAAACTTTTAGGTAAATTTTTTATTAACTAGTAACCTTTAAATATAAATCAAAAATATAGAGTATAATGATAATTTAAAAATAAAACTTCTTAATCTTTATTTAAATAAATTTAGATTTAAATCAATCGAGTAACTATATGAGCAACATTTATTATTCTAAAGCAGATATACTTTAGATGGTATCTTAGTTGGTATCTTATCCTTAAAGTATAAAAGAAAAGCTTGAGATGATTAAATATTTAGTCAATTAACTAGCCTTAAAAAATATCTTAATAACTAAATTAAAGTTTCAAATTCATTTAAAATGCAATAATACTCAAACATCTTACTATTTTAATATTAAACTTTATAATTAAAAAGCATTTGTTTTTTATCATATTAAGCTTATATAAATAAAGAAATAAACTAGTACCTGATTCAATATATCTTTTGAATTTTAATTAGCATATCCTTTGATACCAATTATATATTATATTATTTTATTTTAAATAACTAAAAATCATAGGTTTATAAATACTATGCAATGCTAATTAATTTTTTAAATATATTTCTTCTTAAATAATCTATTTTATCCTAAATAATTGAAAAGATGGTGGGAGCTGAGAATGACCTTCGTGACAACACTTTCTGGTTTTATGGCTAGGAACAAGTTCCTTTTCTGTCGCTGAGAAAGTCCCTGGTCAGAGTCATTTTCTGAAGGGAACACTGTCTTTGAGATTATCCGCTCTTGGTAGGGGATTGAAGCCTGGCTGCTCATAGCGATGGAGCTCCCTAGCAGCTGTGCCTGGAGCACAACAGGATATCCCCGTTATTCCATAAAAAGAGAGCGTCGGGTCGTGCAATTGGAAAGGAGTTTCCGGTCCAAAAACTTTTTTAGTTGAAATTAATTAATTAATCTATTTTATCCTAAAATATCAATTTTTTCTAATCATTTGCATTCTATTATTAAATTGATGTTCTAAACTTAGTTATTATGAGAGTGTATTGATTACGTAGTGGTATTATATGTAGTTAATTTCAATATTATGATTATAAGTTAATTTACTTTATGAAGCTTATTGCTTTAAAATTCATTCATTTTAACTATATTATTTTCAATCTATTTCAGGATCTTCCTCAAAATAAATAATCTTAAGTAAGTATACTTATCTTTAATAAGTTAGATTATATAAATCTTTAAAAAATTAAAAAAAACTTTTGTATCTAAAGCTTTAATTCTAACCTAATAGATAAATCTTAAGTCTCAGCTAACTAGCAAGAGCCAAGAATTCAAAAAATATAAACCTACTCCTATTAAGGATTGGGAAATACTGAATTTTCTAACAAATTGAAAAAACTTGAGAAGCCAAATGGTCAAGACTTTATTTAGCTTTATTCCTTAATTGAGAAAATGGATACAGAAATATAGATCCTGAAGACGGAAAACTAAAATCTTCGGTTTCTTTTGCAAGATAAAAAAGGGAAGAGCAAGGCTTGGTAAGTTAAGCTTAGTTTTAAATTGAAATTTTAACTTCTAAATTTGTAATACTTAAGCCTAGCAGCAAATCCATAGAAAATTAAAGAAGAATTTCAATTACCAATTAAAAAAACTAACCTCAAATAGACAATTCTGAAATAATAATAATAAATAAATAAATTGGATTATAGAGCGTGTAGCACTCTCGTTGGTGCACAGCTCTTTAAAATAATATTAATGTCGAAAACTAAAATTTTAAGAGTCTCTCAATCCTTGTTTTCTCTTCCAGCAGTACGTCCCTGTAATTTTTCCTTCCAAAGCATAGGATGCAATATGCAATTACGGGTACATCTTTTCCAGACCTATGATGAAGGAGGTTTTTCCTGGCATTCAGAGTTCTCCAGCTTGTCGAACCTTTCTTCTCTTTTTATTGGTTTATCTTTCTCCGATTTATCCTCCGTCCGCGCTTATTTTTAGTTGCCTTGCTGTGAATTCAAGTAGCATCCGAAGGAAAGGGCTTTCCACCCTATTTAAAATATATATATAATAATAGTAATAATAATAGATAAAATTGTTTAGAGATCTTCTTGGATTTTCACCAATTCCTTCTTTCCAACCAAAATAGTCTGGTGGATAAAAAGAAAAGTTTATATCTTCATTTTTATTTTTGCTTATTTTAAATTTTGTATTTCTCTTCTCTCTCCATCTTTCATCCATCTACCTTGCTCCTATTATTTTGGCACTTGTCTCTTTAATTTGATAATGTTCCTCTCTCAGTGATATAATCTCTTTCTGTCAGTCTGTTAACCCTCTAATAAAATTAATTCTTGAACACATAGAAAATTTTGCACTATTTGTTTTTGTGTCCTTTTTTCTTGCAGAAATAACACTTTCTACTCTTTTTGTATTCTGATAAATTTTAGGTTTTTTTCAATTTCTATTTGACAACATTGCTAATTATTTCAAGATTATTCTTATATTTATTTTAATCTAATATCACAATTGGCTCCGGTTATTATGCGCGTTTCGTTTATTTAATCAATTATGATTATAAGTCTAATTTTATTTACTATATTTGCTAAGAGCAGTCAGTTTGAATATTTCAATAGGCATCCATTTCTCTTTCTTTTTTCATTAATCTGTCTTCAATGCTTTCACAATTCTCTATCAATATCTGATTTTACTCCTTAAAATTTTTAACTTCATTAAGCAAAATTTGTACTAATTCTGAAAGTTATTCAATGTTGTTTTGATCCTCATTTAGATTAATTTTTGAAAGACCTAAGTCAACTGGAATTTTTTATTATTTTGGAGGTGTGGATATTCTCTTCCTCGGTTTTGATTGCTCAAACTTTTCTCTTCAGATTCTTATTAATTTTTACCTTTCTAATTTTATTTTGTAAATAAGCCTGGTTTCATTTTTTTAATATAAAATGGAAAATAAGGAAAATATAAGCTCAATAAAAGCCTTACTTCAAGCTTAATAAAACGTTACTATTGCTTTAAAAAGATTGACATTTAAGGAGGTAATGTCTTAAGTGAAAAAGAGTTTTTTAGCAGTACCCAAAATAATTTGAAACAACGAGGAGGTTATATTATAACTTCTTTGGAGGTTTTTACAGAAAGAAACCGGTATTAATAGATTTAAATACAACACTACTCAAATACGATCAGGGTAATTAATAGTAGCAAAATTTATAGCTTCAAAAGAACAATGGTAACCTGAGAATTTATTTAGAAAAGCTGTAAAAAATTACAAGAAGATGAAAGAACAATTTTATGAGTTTTTAGAAGAGAAAGAAGAATTATCCCAGTTTGAAATTTAGATGAAGACATGTACATTTAAGTAATATATAAAAACTTTTATCGTCTTTAATTTGAGGAAAATTACTCTAATTAAAGATGACCCTAACCATTTTAGTTAAAATTAAATAATAATACATATCTTTGTAATAATAAAGACTATATACTTTTATCTTTAATACAAAAATTAAATTTCTAGAGGAATCAAAATATTTGCTTATCTCTTATATTTAACTTAAACTAAGCTTTTCTACTTAATCTCATATCATAGAAATGATATTTTCTGATTATGATACTTATTAGCTAAGGTTTTAAGAAAGGTTATATATTAAGTTTATGCTTGATTTTAATGTTAATTTCAGTAATAGATTATATCTATTTCTATCTTAAGCATTTTCTTTCTTAGTTTAATTATTATATAATAAGCTTAAAACTTTTAAGATGCTTTTACTTTTTAATAGCTAATATATCTAGTCAGCAATAACACTTTCACTATAAATATTACTTTATATAATGCCTAAATATTTAAATATATATTCTACATTACTAAGAGATTAGTCAAAGACTAATATACTCTAATAGAACTAAAAGCTATTTTCTAAATATTGAGAATACTATACTTATTATATATTAAGAATGGCATCCTAGTTAACGCTATAGAATCATCCAAATCAATATTATCCTTGTATTTATTTCATTATTAGAGTTGGTTGAGACTATCAAATCCTATATATCAAATTCAATCAATAGCATAACTTAAGATAGCGAGACTTTAATCTTTCATATATTAGTCATTGAAATAAGTTTTATGCTATCTTAGATCTTTAAACGTTTAATTTTGATGAAGGATGGAATATTCTTGTAGCAATCTCTGGCTATATAATAATAGCCAATGTTTTAGAAAGGACATATTAACACTAATAACTACTTAATAAATTAATATAAAGAAAAAGAAGCTTATTATAGTAGTTAGTTGCTATATTCAAATCTGCAAATATTTAGCAAATAATTGAGTTATAAAGAAAAAGCTTATGGAGATATCAAAAGGCAAAAGACCATAGATTAAGTTAAATCATAGTTAAATAGATTAAATGGAAGAAGCTAAACTTATTAGTTTTATCAATTCATATTCTTAGAAAAATTAGATAATATAATAAAGAATTAGGAATAATTAGGAGAATATCTCAGCAAAGCAATTTAACTGAGATAATAAATCCTTTTGACACATAAACAATAACATAGGATTAATAAATTGAACTTTCACTCCATTACCAGCTTCAATTTATAAATCAGAACTTGTATAGTTTGATGCTTTAAATCTTTCTAAGATTATTAAATTAAACATAAAAAGCAATAAAGAACATATAAAAGTAAAGATATAAATATAGAAAATAGCTACAAAGGCGAATGTATTTAAGTAGAGATAAGATAATTTAGCGTGTTACTATACATTAGCAATACTAAGAAGCAATAATAAAAGAGAGCAAACATATATAGTTAAGCAGATTCGTAAGATATTATTTTCATAAATAAATTAAATATTAGTATACTTAAAGAAGTTATCAGATACGTTTTAGGTAATATCTACTGACGTAAGATTATTAGTTAAAACTTATAATTAAAAAATTGAAATTATAAAATGTTAATATTCTTAATCAAAATAGCTATAAGATGCATTTAGCTTAAAATTTTATATTTCGAAATTCTTAAAAAGAACAAAGAGAATGTCAGTATTTGCATTTCTTAAGGTGATCATCTATAAATATAAAATAAGATTATTACACCAATTAAAATAAGAAGATACACTATCAAACAAGAGTAAAGAAAAGGATAAAAATAGAAAGTATGACAAGAAACTAAGTAATTTTATAAAAACCTTTTTATATAAAGAAAAAGTTAACTTATACTAAAATGAAATGTTCAAAGTTAAAATATTACAATTAAAACTTCTTAAGAATAGCTAAATATTAGATTTTAGTTTCAATATTTAAATGATAAACTGATAAAAATATTTTAAATTCTAGAGTTTTGAGATAAGCGCTATAGTTTGTTGTATTAAATTAAGATAATAAATTAAAAATTGAAATTCTTTTTTACAATAGATAAATTTATTAAGGAAAAAAGTAAATAAAGCCTTTTCCTCAACTAAGTAAATGTGAAATAATTATTTTTAAAAAAAAAATTTCCTTCCATAAAGTATTATATCTTAACTTTGCTTATTCTTAGGAAATAAAAATTTATCAATTGATCACTAATTGGAATCTAAATAATTGTAAATATGATTTATAGAAAACTGGGAACTAGAATTGATATTAAAACAAAGGATTTTTTTCTTTATACCAAAAAGTAAAAGTTTGCCGTTATTTATCATAAATAACAATTTAAACTATCTTTATTTCTTATTTGAATTTCAATCTTCAATTGACAATTATATTTCCTTTAGTAATTGAAAACATTTTTTAAAGTCAGTATATATTCTAAGAAAGTATTCAAAGATAATAAATTACATCACTTTAGATAAATGTATATGCAAATAAAGGAAACTTGAATAAAGTGTATAAAATAAGAAGCCTATAAAATAATTAATAATTATTCCTAGTTAATATTGATATATTTAATATCTAATATATTTAACATAATTACATAGTTATAAGAAACAATTACATTTTTATTAGAATTAGTTTCTTACAATTATAAATATATCTATTTCAAGCAACTTGCTTTGTTCTGGAGTTATAACTTGAAAATTTATTTTAAAATGCTGCTAGAAAAGTATTAGCAATTCTCTTATTAATATCTATCTTTTTTCTATTACTATAATTTGCAAAGATAGTTATAAAATTAAATTAAGTTAATTATTTAGTTTAATTTACATTTTTATCATGCATTAAGAAACTATTTTACATGAGACGTGGAGTTGGTAAATCGTTTTACTGTCTATTGCTGTTTGCCTCAAAGGTAGTGATAGTATGTTAGGAACTACGGAATTCATTCAATATTCTTCTAGATCTTTACATCGAATCAAAATCGCTATCAACTTTGGAATCACTATGGGATTTGGCGCTGTTTGACCTATGCACTTCATGGGTATGACTGCTCTTAATGTTGGTTAACAAATAAAATATCACTTTGTTTTAAATTTTATATCTGCTTTCTTATGTGCTATCGGAGGAGCTGCAGGAATGTATTTTCTTACTGTTCAAGTTATTAAGAAAAAGCACATCGTGTTTTGTGGTTTTTCACTAGGTGCAGGAGTAATTCTTATGCACTACATAGGAATGGAATCAATGAGATGTGTAGAAATGACTTATAACTGATATATGATATCCTTCTCTTGTTGTATTGCAATTATTGTAGCTTTTGTAGGAACAGGTATTCTCTATTTAGTAACACATAAAATACTAAGAAAGATATAACCTTTTATATTAACAGCAGCAATATGTGGTATGCACTATACAGGAATGGCATTTATAAAATACGAGAAAATGGAGTGTGGAGATGGATACTAATTAGAAGCATAGAATTTACCATTTTTAGTATAGGGAATGGCATCAGTAGTATAGATATCAGTAAAGATAACTTCAGCTTTTATATTTTCGAAGAAATAAAAATCTACTACGATTGAAGAGTTTTAGTATATAGAATCGATAAATAACCTTTCAGTGAAGGAGTTTTATAAATTTTTGAAGAAAAGGTTTAGTTAACTAAGAACAAATTCATATAATTAGGTATTTCCTTTAAGTTAAAATTCTTAATAATCATTACAAGAACAAAATTAGCCAAATAAAACATAAATGTAATCTTATAAGGAGATTGAAGAATGAGTAGAAGGAAGGATAAATGTAGAAAATGTAAAAGATGTATAATCTTAGAAATCATGTAAAATTTCAGAAACTACGAGTAAAAACAATAGAACTTAAAAGCAAAGTGATATATTCAATGAATCAAGTACCGTCAATTTCTAGATTAATTGAAATGAAGATTCATAAGCTAAACCGAGTGAAATTACAAATACAGCATCAATAACTAGTCACAATATAAATCATAACCAAAATATAAGCCAAGAAATCAAATTTAATAATCTCTAAAGTGAAAGTTAAAAAAACGATCAAACAATGAATGAGAGTTGTAGTCTTGAAATTGATTTAAAAGAAGAAGAAATAAACAGCAAAAAGAATAAGAAAAAAACTAAAAAGATATCATCAAGTGTTAACAAAAATGATTTAGAAGTTGAAAATATAACCTGATATTATAACTTTTTATTATGTTATTTTAATTTCTTTTCTATGTCTGTCAATTTTTTAGCCCATCCATCATATTTTTGCCTTCTTTCTTTAATTAATTATTTCTATTGCAGTGAAAATAGAACTGTGATTACTTATTTTCAATAAATTAGGTAAATGGAATTATAAAAAATATTATAAAAAAGGTAAATTTAACAGTAATATGTAGTGACTTAAATATATAAGTCTGCTACACAGTATAATTTAGGTTGATATATTTAAAAACTTATCTCATGCCGGTTATTTTCATATATTAAGGCAATTAAATTCCTACTTAAACACAATGACAGACTAAAATTATTTTAAATTGCTCTTGACTTTCTTTAAGCAAATCGTGTTTTAACATGTAATATAATATTTATGTATTGAGTTTGATTATTCAGTTTTACTAAAATTAGGTAAATTTTAATTTCTGAGTAACTGTAAACTTTATATATGTTATTTTGGTGATTACCTGCTTAGTTAAATTCTTAATTTGATCTTTTAGAATATAACAGAAGAAATAAAAAAGTTATTAATACAACTTTGTAATATATTATACCATGCATCTATTAGAGAAAATACTTTACTTTAATTTATCATTTATATCCAGATACTTTTAATTATTTAGATTCCTGAAACGATAGAGTAAGAGACATAGCTGGATATTCTAAATACTTGTATAAATAATTAATAATCTAGCACTTTACCTTTAAAAGTAGATAGGATTCTTTAAAACCAAATTATTGAAATCCGACGTATTTAATTTAATAGCTATTAGTTTTATATATTAAGCATGACTAAAATAGTTATGCTTTTAATTGTTTTTCAGATAGATATATTCATGCATTTAATATATTTGCATATATCATAGTTAAATATATCTAATTCAATAAGTCTAGATCTTTGATGAGATATTTATCATTATAGAACTTCTTATTCCTATTTAGCATATCTCAGTATATATATCAGACTTAACTATTTAATAGTTTTATTAGTAGCAAAGATACAAAAATGCTTTTTCATTGATCTAATACTTATATAAATTAATCTAATTAAATCTATCAATTTCTTTGAGATTAGAAGAGTCAAATAACTATATAAATAATAAGCAATAAATAAATTTTAATTATTTAACTTATCAAAATTACTTTGTAGTCTAGTTAATTATTAGCTACTAATAGTAAGAATCTCAAATAAACTAAAGTTTATTTTAAGAGTTAAAATAATTAAGTATTAGCTTAATGTATTTATACAGATATCAATATACACTTTAATCATTTTTACCAATCTATTTTAACTTAATTTAGTAAAGCCAATATAACCAAACTAGGATTGTATTTCTATAAATTATATTAAATAAAGTTAACGCTTTAATACTTTGTTCATTTTAAGATAAAATTCAATTTAATAAGCTTAGCGACATTATAAATGATTTACTATTATAAATGATCTACTATAATAAATGCTAAGCATATATAGTTTTATAAGCTTAATAAGTATTAAACTAATAATTATAAAGCTTCATAAGCTAAGCTTTAATTATAAACTATAAAAGAGAATATGCTTAAGATACTTATATAAAGAATGCTAGTTTAATTTAGCTTTATTATAAGAAAATGTTTAAATTGCTTCTTATTATTAAACTACTATTAACAAAGCTAATTATTATCTAATGTTTAAAAGATTCTTATTCATATGTTTATTATTTGTTTCCTTTTTGTAATTAGTATTAGCTATTAGATGAATTGATTACTTCTAAATATAATAGAAGATGCATGCCTATATAATATAAATATCCATCATAGCAATTATTTAATATATAGTATGATTAAATATAGTTAATCATAGTTTTAATTCTCATATCAATTTTTATTAATTTAAAAGATATAAAGTTAGCTTTCTATTTATAATAGAATATAGCTATTATTCTTTAATTTAAGCAATCTATTATTTTAAACTTTAAAGAGTATTTATTTATAATCATTGGTATAAGGATATTATTAGCTATTTACTATTCTTACTTTATTAAATCTTTCCTTAGCATTTCTTTTTAATTCCATCATTTCGCTATCTTAAGTATTTATTTTAGTTTACAAACTTAAAAATATTTTAGAATTAAGATATCTAATTTAGTTACAAAGATATCTTAATTTTTGTGCCTATAATCAAGATTATAATGTTAGGAAAAGCAAATTTATTTATTAACTAATATCAAATATTAGCTTACTTAGTGAATCATTATACTGGAATTTATTTTATTAAGACTTTATTTTTCAATGTATTATGGAAATTTAACTCAAGAGCAATTATAGAGCACTTTAAGATAAACAGGTATTAGTGTGCTAGTATAAGCTATTTAAGAAAATAATAATGAGTAGATAGTAAAAACATTGACTTCAAAATAAGATAAGCTTGTACTACTTCTGTTCAAGTTTTTATAAGCATCTGATTTAGAAGCTGTCCTTACAAGTATAAAAAATGCTTTTGAGATATAGAATTAAGAATGAACAAAATTCAGAAAATAGGTTTAGTAATAACTTTTATTTAGAGAACCTTAAGCGTTTTTGAGCATCATTTCTAATCCACTTGGAATTTTAGCCAAGAAAAAAATTAATAAGCAGTAATAGATCTAAATTGAATAAAATCAAGAGGCTAATAAAACTTAAAAGACAAAGTAACTAAATTAAACTACGTAACCAACGGCTAAAAAAAGCATAATAACTTAAAAAACTTTAAAAACTTAATAAAAACAGCAAAATGCTCACAAAAGATAACTAAGTTGGAAGCAAGTAGCTAAAAATCCTCAGCCAAAATAAGATAAAAAAGTAATAATCCCTGAAGATAATCATTAAAGTAGTAATGCAAATACAACAATAGTATCTCCTGATTTTGAAATTAATAACGAAAAAGACCTAATAGGAAGATTAAGTATAATGATAAAGTTCAAATTCATTAATGTAGATTTCTATAATCTATAAAAAAAAGCAAGTCTAATAAATGAAAGCATTATCCTAAAAAAATTTGAAATTACTAAATTCTTATTATAGCAAAAAGTAAGTATCAATCAAAAGTCAAGATTGGATTGAAGTTCTAAAGTTAAAACTGGAAACTTCATTTAATGCTTGATTAGAAATATTTATCCAGATAATATTCAAGAAATATCAGAAATAATTTTTGACATTATAAGTAAAGGAATGAAGGATAAAGAATTGAGATCTAAAATTTATAAAATGTTAGATTACGCCGTTTAGCAATCTGAAAAATATACTTAATAGGCTATTTTTCCAAGTGTAAAATAGAGTTAGACACAAAGTTTTCAAATTTAGCAATATATTGATTTTTTAAATAAACTTTACTAAGCTTTAGGAAAAAATATTGCCCTCATGAGATCTATGAAGCCTGAAAAAACCAGAAAAAGATTTAAATTGCATTATCTTGAAATTCATATTCAATTTTTTGAGGTAAAAACTATATACCAACTTTTGAAATCTTGAGAAAAGAGTTTCAATTAAAGTTGGAAAAACTGAAAAGAGAGGAAAGGGTTTTTGTTTGTATGTAAAACAAATACTGCGCCTTACAACAAAATTCCTTATATAATTAAAAGATTCATATGCGAAAACTACTTATTTAGAAATTAATAATTGAATCTATTTAAAGCTTTATTCACTTAATTTATACTAAGTATTAGTTAGCTAAATTCTTTAATTATAAACATCTATTATATTTTTATAAATTAAAAGAAGTTTGATTTTATAAAAAGGCTTATTTAGCATGTAATAATATGTTCAATAATTTCCACTTTATTCTAACTTAGAAAATGATTTTAATAGTCTAAAGATTATAATAATCTCATCTAGAAATAGCAAAGAATCATATTTAATATTACTAGCATATTTTAAGAGTAAGCTTTCTAAATTTAAAACTAAAAGGAATTGTTAGAATTTTTGTTAAATGTGATAATAAATTAAATTAGGAGAAAGAATAATTTTATACTGCTTCATAATTAAAGAATTATCTACAGAACTTTTAGCTTTAGCTATTCAGAAAAATTTATATATAGGAAATAAGAAAATGGCTATATAAAGCGTCTCTCATATTGGGATTATATTAGATTATAATGATAAATAACGATATTAACTGTACTTTTACCTCAAACAAATATTTTATAATACTTACATATCCTCAGTCATATTCTTTAAAGTAAAAGTATTAGACTTAAGAAAATTTTAGTGATTTACACTTTGAATTCTTAAACAATTCCTTATTTAAAATATTTGCTTTCTATAAATTGCTTCATAAAGATTTGTAATGAAAGCTAGTTATCTAGTAGTTGAAAATTCTAAATTATGAATATAAAAGGGAAAATAATACAAATAGATTCATTGCTAAATTAGTTCTATAATATTAAGTCTTTGCTTAAATTAAGTAATTTATGAAGTTATTAATCAATCTATATCTTATTTCTTTATTTAATAACTAGAAATAAATCCAATTTTACCTTAATGCATTAATCTATTTTCAATGAAGGATTTAAAACTTTATTTAAACTAAAGTCTCTATAATTTTGAAAGCTCAGTATAAGTTTTATTGAAACTTGGAAAGTAATTTAGTTTTTCCTTAAAGTTTATACAAATAAACTATCTTTATATACTTAGATTAATGATAAACTAATTTAAAATAACAGTAAGGAATAAAATAAATCATTGCTATGCTTTTAATTAAAAATCTACCTTTCTTATATAGAATCAAGGATTTAAATTTACAGTTATTCAAGCAAGTTTAGAAATTTCAAATTTGAAGTGTAAAAATTAATAAAGACGTAATGATTACTAACTCCTAAATGCAGAAAATAAAGTAAATTAACTTAAAAGTAGAGAATAGTTTTAAAATTAAAGTTAGCACTATAAATATAATAGAAATAGATATCAAGGTAGTAGAGATTAAGGCAATTATGATATAATTTAAGTTAGATTTAAGATAAAAATTAAATGATTTAATTAATTTTTAATCTATTTACTTCAACCTTCATAGAAAATGTCAGCTCAATAAGTGGTATTAGAGAACATAAATTTATTTACACAGATTATTCTCTTTTTATCTCCAATAGAATTTTTTAGAATCTAAACTACGAGCAAAACTTTCGTACCTCGCTTAAAGAATAAAAAAGAAGTTGAATAGTTATGATATTAAAAACTAGTGGAACAGCAAAATAAGATTTGATATAATCTGAGAATTACTTATTAAAAATATTATGATAGTGAAGAAACTTATATTTAGAACTCTTTTAGTTATCTCAAAAATTATGAGGCTTTTATTCTCAGTGAAAATGTATATAATAAAAATTTGAATCCTCACTAAATAATTAACTAAAAGTAAAACTGACAAGATTTGCTTATTTTCTGAAGTATATTGCAACTAAATGGATAGAATATTAACAATTAGAACAATATATTAAATCAATCTGGCTTTGATATTCAAAGATATAAATCGGAGGATGTCATTTATTAAGTTATTTTATCCATTAAGATATTGGATATTAGTCTTTGCAAGAATGATTAAAAATTTATGGATTGATTATAAATCTAAAAAGCTTATCTAAAAAAATTTGTTTATGACCATGTTTATTATTATTTTGGCTCTAATGAGGCTACCAATTATGATCAATAGGCTTTCTATACAGATTTAATAAGAAATTTTCAGCATTTATATATTCTAGATTCTACTATATACTATATTTCTAACAGCGACGATTAAGAATCAAACTTATAGCTTCTGAAAATTTGCAACTAAAAATTGAAAATTTATGTTCAGTATGTATGCTAATTCTTAAGCTATATGGATAGATATTACAATAAAAATAACTAAAACCCTACTTTTAAATAGACTCTCCATCAAATAATTCAGTAGAAATTTTAGAAAATTATATAATATAGAAAATTGTTGAAGTATCTAAATGAGTTGAAAGAGATTATCAAAGAATATGAATAAAATAATAATTAAATTATTTTTCTCAATTACTCTTAAAAATTCCTATATGTATCAAATCATCTAATTCTTATAACTTTATCAATTTTGACTATTAGTGCTTTTATATTTAAATTAAGGAATATTATTAAATAGTAGTGAGTGATACTTTTATCAAAAAATTATTTTAAAGAGTAAAATGTCATTATTGCTGCCATCTAAATTGACTATAGAATTAAATATTACTTCTATTGGTAAGTACTGTTTTAATTTTTATTGAGGGATTGACTTTGCTAGCTTTGCTACGTTAAATTTTTGCTATTAAGTTGGTTTATATACTATTTATTTAAAACTCTTTCTATCCATTAATATCACTAAAATGAAAATAATTACATTCTAAAATGGTATCCCTTCTTATATACATTTTAAATACAGATCATCAGAATTTAATGTACATACTTAATCCATAAAAGGACAATTCATTTTAACTGCCTGAGATAATAATTAGAAATATTCTTCAAGAGGAGGCTTTCTAGGTTTAATTTATTGTTTAGCTTTGTTTCTTTTTTTTATTTGAGGCATTATATTATGTATTTACCCATCCATAAAATGAATTACTTCTACAACTTCAAACTTCAAAAGTGCTTTTATTTTTTCTATTCTTTTCCTACTATAACTACTTTAATTGCTTTGACTACTTTAGCTGCTTTGACTACTATCACTGCTTTCGTAGTTTTCGCTAATTTCACTATCTTCGCTAGATTTACTGTTTTTTTGAGTTTTTTTATTTTTATTACTTTAGCTGCTTTAGTTGCTTTTATTACTTTTTGAACTTTTTAGGGATTGCCTTTGTTCTTTATTATCTTTATTTTCTTCATTTTCTTCCTCTTTTTCTCTTATTGAAATAAGAGAAATATTTTTAAACATACTTCCACGTCTTTAATCTCCATCGATTTCAGATAACAGAGAGTTATTTTTGCTATGATCTATAAAATCCAAATCATTAGTCGATTCTCTTCGATAATTATATCTATTTTAAGAGATAATAATTCCAGAATTGCTTCTATTTCTTTTCTCAATATCTAATTATTACTAAATATCAAACTTTTCCAGTTCGAGCTTTTCTTAAATTTGGCTAAATTCATCAATTTAGTTCTATAATTTCTAATTATATTTTTCTTATTCCTCTATTTTCTTAAAATAACCTTACAACTTTTCTTTTAAATCTTTACTTTCTTCCTGACTTTTATTTGCTATCTATTATCATAAATTCTCCAATTTTCTCGATTCTTATAAGTTTTTTTCTATTTACAGTATTTCCTTTTTTAAAACTTGAATTTAATCTTCTAATTCATTTTTTTCGTTATTGTGTTTAGTTTGCTGTACTAAGAGAATAGAAGTTCTAGTCTTGCTTTTTTTCTTTTCTTCTTTTTCTTTTTCAATTTACATATACTAAGCATAAAGATTTTCATGTTCTTACTTCAATTCTTCAATACAATCTTCATATTGTCTAATTCTTAGATCTCTCTCTTCAAGTTCTGACTTCATTCTATTCTTTTATAGCTGCTTCTGATTTAGCTTTAATTCCAATTAATTTAATAAATATAATCTATCTTCAAGTTGAGCTTGAATTTAAGTGATTTCAAATTCTTATTTTTCTTTAGCATTTTCCAATTCTTTATAATTCTCAATTAAAGAATCTTTTTCATCCATTAAAAAGAGAGCAATTCCTGCCACTGCCTTACAAGCCTATTCGCGTTCATTTAATTCTTACATAAAATGAGCTAATTCTTCTTAAAGGTTGCTAAAATGCAAATGCTTTCTCTAAGTGTAGGGTAATTAATATTCTTATTCTAGATGTTATAAATGTTGCTTTATTTCATCTTAATTTTGCTCTTCAAGCATATCTTCTTCGTCCATGATTTATCAATAAAAGTTTCTAAAAGTTAAAAATGTAATCTAACTATTTAATATACTTTACATAAGATTAACAGCTATTTCAAATTAGTTATCTATTTTATATTTTATCCTCTACATTAGTCATACACTGATATAATACCTTTATATTCTTATTTTTAAATCTTTTCTCTATCATTTTAGTGTTTATTGTACTAGCAGGTATTTAGTAACATGTTGGTATTTTATACAATTTTATTCTTAATTTTTGTTATAGTCTTAACTAGAAAATAACTTAAGTGGCTATTTTCTTTACTCTTATAAAGTAAGATTAATTTAATTGAAATTTCAGCATAATAGGTAAATATAATTATTGAAATTAACTAACCTCTTAACTAAAAAACGCGAGCAATAGAAAGGTAAAGAAGAGGTATAAGTTAAATGCAATACTAATATAATTCTAAGCAGATATATATAATTATCAACTTAATGCTTATTTTATTTTTTATTACATAGCTAGATTAATAGCCAAACTAGTCTAACTTTTTAAATTAGTAACTTATTTCTATAATTAATTAGATAAAATGAAAGTATTATATAAACTTATTGGCTAATATAAGTATTATTATATTCAAAATCTTCTGTTATTTGCTAATAAGTAGCTCTTTTAATTAATTTACTTTTTCTACTAATTTTATTTTATTTAATTAGCGAATTCTATAATACTGTAACTTTCTAAATTAATATTAAAAGAGAATACTTCTGCTCTAAATTAAACTCTTCTTCCTCTATAGTTAAAATTACGATAAATGGCTGAATAATTGCATTAAGTAATATTTTTAATAGCTTACTAATCTAATTTCTTAATTTAAAGAAGTAGTGAATGCTAATGATTCTAATAATAAGATATAGAGATAAAATATACATAGAGCATTTGTCTTTTATATTAAAAAGCATCGCTAATATTTGATAGATCAATAGAAGTATTATTAAATTACTCCTTTAGCTTTATGTACTAAAACTAATTATATTATTAATAACTATGCAAGCTAAAGGAGTCTATATTATTATAGATGCTAGGGCTATAATTAGCAATTTCTTTATTCTTATTAACTTATTTCTATTTTAGTAAGTGTAGATTTATAGATACTATTATGGAGTTAGGTAATAGTGACTATTGCTTAAAACTTATTTAAATATTAAATTATAATAGAAATATAAGGAAAATTATCATATAATAATAAATAATAAATAGGCTTTTTGTAGTAGACTAGCTAATAGTACAATTATAAATTAAAGCATTAAAATAGCTTTGAATGGAGTGATTTACACTCTTATATATCTAACTTACTTTAAATTAAGTATAAACTCTTAATAATAGCTTTAATATGTTTTACCATAATTAAAGAAGATAACTAAGAGCAATATATAAATAATAAAGCCTTATTTGATTTAGTAAGCTACTTATTATACTTTAATATATATGAGCTTAAAATTAAAAGAGAGGATAGTTTTAGTGTTAATTCTGATTGTTGAAAAACTTATAATATCATATATAGAGTGTCTTGAAATCTCTAAATAATACTGTAGTTATTCTTATGATAAATTAGAACATTTTGGCTAAGAGCTTATAAATAACTTAAAAGAAGGTGAGGACTATTTATATATTAAACCAATTAAATTATAAAATAAAGTAATTTAAAGCTAAATTTTAAAAAGGATATAATCATACTGTTATAATAAAAACGATAACTTTAAGATAAGTAAGTTCATTACAATTACACTTAGCTAATTTTTTATAACTTTAGAATAAAAATTAATTTATCTCTTGCTAAAGTTATTTGTAAGATTGCTTAACATATAAGAACATTAAGAAAATAAACATTACTAAAGAGTATCACTAGTAAGAGATTTAGATTAATTTATTGGATTATCTAGAATGAAGATCATTAGTGAAAAATAAAATGAAAGATGGCAAATTAAAAAAGCTTTATAACTCATTTATAAGAATTCTTTGATAAATAATTTAAAATTGGATGATGCTAACTATATAATCTTCTTTGCTACAAAAAGTATCAAAAAGTATCTAAAAGGAAATTATAAGGATATAATAATAACTTTTTTAATTTATATAACTATTTCCAAATCCCAAGATAGTTCCTATTTCTGAAAATTCACTTTCTTTTTCAATTTTCCAGTTTGAAATTGCCTTTCTATAAAATAGATTGCAAATAAATAAAGACCACAAGTTATAGCATCAATAAAAATGCTTACATTTCCCTAAATCTAGAAATCTAATATAATGTACTAGTATTAAGAAATTATTTATCCTTCAGTACAGTAAGAAAATAAATCAAAAATAAAAACCTTAAACATGCTTTAATTATGGAGTATGTATTCAATAAAGGTTTTGATAATTGAAGGAATTAATAATTAATAATTGAACTAGGAGTTTAGTAATAATAAATAAGAGTATGTTATAACTGCCATAGTATTCTTCATATCTATTGGTATTCGTTAACTAAATAAACATTTCATAGAGTTTGCATTTCATTTTGTTTCAGTACAAAATTCGGATTTTATATTCTCTCTTTCTTTTACTTCAAAACATTTTGACAGCAATCTATAATAAAGTAGAGAAAGCAAAGCTTGAGTATATGAGACTTATAAAAGTTGAAATAAAAAGGATGTGAATAGCTGAATATAAAAAGACAGTTCTTATTTGTTAATTAATAAATAAAAATGAACTAGCAAAATTAAAATCCAAATTAAGATTTCTTGAAGCAAAGAGTTAACTCCTTTTTGGCTCGAAGGAATACAGATAACTAAATGGATTAGTCAAGAAATACTCAAGAAGAATTTTAAGTTACTGTAAGTCAGATGCTAAAACAAGATTAGTTAAAAATCTAGGTATAGGAAGAACAAATTTATGGTCAAATTAAATAAAAGCATAAGAGTCCAGAAAGGACAGCTAATTATTATTAAAAAGAAAACCAAGAAATTTAAAGTAATAAATAGGAAGATTTTTAAAAAAAAAATTTCCTTTCAATACCTAGAGGAGAATTTAGTTACCTAACTAGTGCTTCTTGCTTGAGTATTGGAGATGAAAATATTTAATAAAAGTAGGTACCGTTTTAAGATAATGTTAAGTCCAATTAAGAAAAATTTGATCAATGCTAAGTTTACAATAAATTTAATGGAAGATTTGGCAGAAACGAAGATCTTATAATATTTACTGAAGAGGTAACAAATGAAATGAATAAAACAAATGCAACTAACAAGTCTATAGAAGATAGATTAATTTAAGAAGGCCTAAAAATGAAATTTCAAAAGGAAAGAAGAATCAAAGACTATGAAAACTATCTAAAGTAGTAATCAAATCCCAAGATTAACTAAATCTAAGGCAGCATTTAATCTGACCAAGACAAAAACAATGAAGAAAAGTAATTTTTAAATGAAAACGTCACTGAAAGACTATTTTCTTATCATCAATTTTATAAAGAAAAGAAGAAACTTAAAAAGGAAATATTTGAAATGGAGAATATGCCTTCTTTTACTCCTAAAATAAACAGAGGTCCTAAGACAACTAGTAACCTTCAAAAAGAAAACTAAAAAAAATCTGGTTTCGATTAAGATTTAACTTTCTAGCCACAAATTGATAAAAATTCAGAAAAAATAGCTGAGAGATTAGGTAAGTTTGAAGAAAGACTTATAAATAGAAAATCATCTACACCAGAATTCCAAACATTTTCTTATTAGCCATAAATAAATAAAAAGTCATAAAAACTAACAACAAGAGAAGGTGATGTATTTAGTAATTTATATGAGAAAAACAAAGAATAGCAGAAGAAGATTGAGGAAAGTAAAAAGATTGTAGAAAAATCGAAAAAAGAGCAAATTGATTAAGAGTGTACGTTTGTCCCTTCTTTAAATAAAAGTTCTAAGTATTATAAAGTGAATAAAGAAGATATAAATGAAAGAATGTAATCTTGAATAGAAAATAGAAACGAAAAAATCAAGTAGCTTGCTTAGAAAAACGCTGAAAAAGAAATTACAGGATGTACATTTCAGCCTTAGCTTTAAACTAATATTTAACAGATAGACTTGTAGAAAGATAAAGAAATTTAGCAATTACAAAGCAAATAAAATATTGAAAAAAGCTATGATAAATTCCTTCAAAGATTATCAGAAGGACGAAAAATAAGAGAAGAGAAATTGATTTAGCAAGATTTACGCGCAAGTTTTTCTTCTAAAAATAGCAAACCATAGATATTTTCCAAAAATGCAGCACCAGTAAGATTTTATTTATTTAGCAACTAAATGAGTCGAATGAATATAAAAATGTAGTGCAAGACTTAAAAAGCCAACTATTCAACATTAATTTAAATAATTAAAATTTATTTTATCCTGATTTACTTAAACATTGCTAGCGCATAATTACGAGAAAGATAAGAAGAAGCATTTCTACTTGATATAATTTTCAAGTATTGTTACCTTATCATTGTAAAATCCTATAACCCTATAAATATTTAATATTGAGTAGATAAAGACAATAATAATTCTATTTTTTGATAACCTAAGTAATGTAAATAAAAGTATTAAAGTTAATTAAACTATTTAAACAGATATTTAATTACTTAAAGTCTAAAGTATTAATTTATCTTACTTATCTAGCTTATTAAGTTAGCTTATTATATTTGCAAGTTATAATTTCTGGGTACTTTTTTTATAGTTATATTAAAGAATCAACAAACTTAATACTTTAATACGTTTAAGCTTTAATATCTCTTTCTAAAAGTTTTAATATGATTCCTTTCATTAATTATTAAATCTAATTTTGGTTGCCTTTAATTATCCCTACGGGATCGGTTTAAATTTTGAAATAGTCAAATGAATACTAATAACCTGCCTATAAGAAACAAATAAGTAGCTAATACTTTTAAGATACGCTTAATTTTACTAACTCTTTCTGTTAATTCTTATATAAATAAACTTAGCCAGTAGATATCCTAAAAGCATAAAACTCTGTAGTTTAAATATGTAAAGTAGAAATAGAGTAGATAGTAAATAAGATATTAACAAATTATAAGAAAAAGGTAACAGACTAGTGATTATAGGAGTACTTTTAAGCTAATAATCTATTTAAAATCTGAACTAAAATAAACAAATTATTGCAGTCTAAAATAAAGATGTAGTAGTAGCCTTCATTAGAAACGATTGTAGAAATTTTAAGAATTCCCTTAAAGGAAAGAAGAGAAAATCAGATACAGTAGCTTAAATAATACTTTACTAATATTAAATTTTTTAAAGACTTGTAATCGAGCATGGGAGAGTAATCTTATGAACAATGCTGCAGAAGAATTAAGCTTTAGATTCTTCAGAAAGGTGAAAAGGTATTTAGATATGGAGATTATGGAGATAAATTCTATATTATTATTAAAGGAGTAGTGGGTATTATTATTCCTAGAGATCCTGCTTAAGGAGAAAAATATTTAAAAGCTATTAAGAAGCGCCAAACAATGACTAGAAGGATATCCAGCCTTAATCCTAATCTTCTTATCAAGTATAAGAATTAAATTAAAGATGAAGACTTTGCTGTTCCTGAAGTAGAATTTTACGAGGTTGTATAATTTAAAGCAGGAGCTTCATTTGGAGAATACGCTTTGAGTAAAAACGCTCCTAGATCAGCCACTGTAGAGTGTAAAGAAGATTGCTGATTTGGAGTTATGGATAAGAATGATTATAAGGAAATAGTTGAGTATATGCAATGGTTAAAAGTTAAAAATAAAGCTGAATTTTTAGGAAAAACAGCCTTCTTTAAATAGTGACATACTAATGCTTTGTAAAAATTTTCTTACTTCTGCGAAGAAAAGGAAGTGAAAAAAGGATCAATAATATATGAATAAGATTAGGAACCAGAGTAAATTTATTTCATTAAAGAAGGAGAATTCCAGTTTATAAGAATCTAAGAGATTCAAGAAAGCTTGCATAAAAAGCTGGCCAGCACAAAAGTAGGCAAAAAGGGAAAGGTTTTTAAGATAATTTAATTGAGTGTATTAGGAGTATAGTAAACATTCGGTCTAAATGATGTTATTTATAAAAGAAAACGTTTTGCAACTTGTAAGTGTGTTTCTTAAGAAGGAAAGCTATTTTAAATTTCAATAAATGAATTCTATAAAAGAGTTACTGATAGGTTTATTTGAAATTCTATCAAAGAGTATATTAATCAGTAAGAGGAATTTTACTAAAAGCATATTTAATTCTTAATTGCTAATGGGTCGAATCCAATCTAGGGACAAAATTTAGGTTAGTAGATTAAACCTTAAGTAATTGAGAAACCCTAATTAATTTATAAGGTTGTAAATATTTAGCAAAATGAATTATCATAGCAAGATTAAATTTTATTGAAACTGCATAAAAGGATTAATTCGAGTGCTTTCCTAGACAGAGAAATAAAGACATAGTAAAATAATGAAAAGCTTTGTATCCAATAGTAGAAAAAACTTTAAAAACTTAGACCTTTATAATAAATTGAAGAATCAAAATCAAAAGGATCGAAATCAGAAGGAAGGTTGTTTTCTAGATAAGAAAAAAGGAAAATATTATAAAGTTTAAATACCGCAAGAACAGCACTCTCAACAAGACCACCTAGTAGACTTGGTGAAAAATTAATTCGACCCAAGACTTCACTAACTCGTTCAAATAGATTATCACTCTAGAATTAAAACGATTCTTAGAATGATTGCTTTTCATGATTCGAGCCAAATTAAGTCTAGTCATTCCTTTGCAATAAATCAACCGATAGAATTTCTCAATCTCAACATTCAACTTTAATAAGTATTAATCCAATTATGGCTGAAGACAATAACTTCTATTAAGAGTCTATAAAATAAAATGCAGAAAAATAAAATACCAGAGCAAGAAATAAAAGTCTAAACACTTATAGGGCATTATATAGAATGAAGACAACTAAAAGTAGCAGGGATAGCGAATTTGACCTATTCAAGTTGCTGTAACTTTATTTTATGTTTTATTCACTCTTTATTAACTCATAACAATCCTTACTTAACACTCTATTGAATAGCGCACCCTTATAAAACAAGCAAATTTAACTTTAGAAATATAAATTATTTCAAAAGCTTATAATTAAACTTCAGATTAATTATGAATATTCTGAATTAAGTAACTAAATTATTTTATTAAAGCTCCTTCAACGGTCACCTCAAAACTCTAAAATTTTGATAGAATGTCTAAAATCAGTTTTCTCATAAATTTCTAAGAGAAATCGAGAGAAAGAAGTAATTTTTGAAGCTTGTAGATAAAATTTTACTTAGCAAATGAAAATATTAAAAGGAAATAAGCCTTTAGTTATATTCATATACTTATATATAAATCTAGAAATTAAGAAAGATGAGTTATAAAGAATAAGCCCGGCTAACTCAGTCGCGTCAGACTCTTAATTTGGTGGGTTCGAGCCCCACGTTGGGCGTTTTTATTTTTATTAGTTAATAAAAAGATAATATCAGGACTTGAACTCGGGACTTTCGAGTTATAGTAGAATATTCTAATCACTGGACATTTGAATCTTCTTAGTGCAAAATTATTTCATATGAGTATCTATAAGGATGTTATTTTTAAAAACAGCAAACTTAGTCATTTTAGTAGTTGCTATAAACTTGAAATCATAAGTTTTGAAGGCATATACTATTTAAAATGCTCTAGTATTTTTTTAAATATTTTCAAATAACATTTATTTAACTAAGATTTTGGTCTAAAAATAAATTTGTAAAAAAAAGATATAATAATTAATAAATTAGCTTAGATGTGAAATTTATCGTATTTATAAAAAAAAGCTAATAGAAGGACTATAAAAATAAATTTTTTTAAATAACTAAATTTTGTTTCAAAAGAAGTATCTTAAATATTGATGAATTTATGATTAATTGATTTATGCTGTAAAAAATTAGAATAACAGAATATACAATTTCTAAGGCAATATTTATAATTTTCTTAAATATATCTTTTATGGATCAATTCTTATAGCATTTTAATTTCTTAATTTAACTTTTTCTTAATTATATGCAGCAGTAAGATATGGATAGGTGCTATTCTTTAATAATCTTATAGTAATAATTTTTAATTTATAAGCTTATAATTAAATATATGCTTTTTAATATTAGTTATTATATTAAAACAAATATTTTATTAAATTAAAATCTGATGATATCTTTAACTCCTCTACATAAAAACATAAAAGTATTAAGTGTAGAAAATTTGAAATAGATAATTCAGTTCAATTAATGCTTTTATATTCTAAAACAAAATATTATAATTTTAGTATGAAGAAGGAAATCCTTTGAGATTTATCTCTGCTTTATATAATTTTTAAATCTAATTATTTGCTTCAGATATGCTTTTATTTGACTTTAAGATCAATATCTCTTTTCAAATTCTGTTAATTTTAGTTATTTTTTAATTAAACTCACTTTTTATTTAATTTTTAAGCAGCTTTATTAAAATAACCTTCAAATATCAATGAATTAGTAAAGGATTTTGAGGAAGTTATTTTAAGTGACATTAATTTTATATAGCTTTTGGGTACCTTCATATGATATTCCAGACTCACCATATATTCAGCATTCAGCAATGATATATTTAGAAATTTTATAAAGTTACTTAATAAAAATATTAAATAAGAGCTTTTGAACTCATTCCTATTCTAAGTTTCTATTATTTTCTTTATCTTCTTCAAAAATCTAAACTACCTATTACTTTTCGCTACTCAAACTTTTTCTCTCTTCTAATACTTCATTCACTAAATGTTCTTTTTCCTTTTATTTTTTATGAATAATAAACTCTAACTCTTCTAGTTTGTTATGCCACATATCTTTTTCATTTACAATTATCCAAATTCTAAATTAAATGAAACCAACTGGTTCTTTTTACATGCTGTATAGCTAGACTTAGTCAATGTGTACTTTTTCATCTCTATATTTTTCTAAAACTATTTTTGCGCTTCCAAATTAGATTTTCTCTTAACTGTAGACTTTTACACATATTTCTTCTTTTATTCCTGTTCATTAAACGCATTTTTCCCATGTAGGAATTATATTCTTGCTTTTATTTGTAGTTGCAAAGTATTACTCACATTAAATTTAGGCAAACAATTTTGGTTCTTCTGAACAATAAGTACAATTTAAATCCCAGCCTTTTAACACTTCAAAAATAGTTCTAGCAGGATTATTTTGATATATCTACTCATTATACTTATCCTTAATTTGCTTCTATTTCATCAAAAGTTCTTCCAAACGCATTTGCTAAGTGAAATGAAAGTCCTGAAATAAATGACTATTTTTAGTACAGGTAGATTAAATATGCTTTTGAATTTCATCCTACTATAATCTAGTCTCTGCACATCCCATTTTATATATTAATAAAGAACTTTTATTCTTTCTTTATCTAATTTAAACGGCTATTACCTTAATTATTTACTATACTTTAAATTACTCAGTAGAGTGCTTTCTTAACTTTAATTCACTATTTCCTAATTTAATTACCTTAAAGAGACTAATTTCCATTATTTATACTCTCATTTCTTATAATTACAATTTAGAGTATAACATGTATAAACTTCCTTCGAGTTACTATTAAAAAGTAGAAGCTATACAAACGTTTAGAAGATAATATTAAAGTATATTATTAAGCTTACACAATAAGATAAAAGTATGAATAGTAATAATTAATAAAAATATTAAAAAATGGAAAAAACCCAGGAATCTAAACCTTTAATTCTAACCTTAAAGATCAATCTTAAGTCTCAGTTAACTAACAAGAACCAAGAATTCAAAAAAGATAAGCATATTCCTGTTAAGGATTGAGAAATACGGAATTTCCTAGCAAACTGAAAAAGCTTGAGAAACCCCATGAGCAAGACATTATTTAGCTTTATTCATTAATTGAGAAAATGAATACCGAAATATAGATACTGAAGGCGGAAAACTTGAATCTTCGGCTTCTTTTGTAAGATAGAAAAAAGGAAGATAAAGACTTGGTAAGTAAAGTTTAGTTTTAAATTGAAGCCTTAACTTCCTAATTTGAACTATTAGAAAAAAAGCTAGAAGCTAATCAATAGAAAATTAAAGAAGAAACTCGATTACCAATCAAAAAAAACTAGCTTCAATCAGAAAAGATGGAAATTGAAAAAATGTAAACAGAATAAAAATTTTAATTCAAGCCCTTAATAAAACGTTGCTATTGCTGTCAAAAGGCTGAACATTTTTGGAGGTAATGTCCGAAGTGAAGAAGAGTACTTGAGCAGCACGGTAAATAATTTGGAACATCGAGGAGGCTATATTGTAACTACTTTGGAGGTATTTACAGAAAGAAGCTGATATTAGATGATTCAAGTGTGACACTAATCAAACAGGATCTTGGTAATTAATAGTAACAGAATAAATAGCTTTAAAAGGACAACAATGAACTTAGAATTTGTTTAGAGAAGCTGGAGAAAAATTACAAGAAGATGGAAGAACAATTATCTCAGTTTGAAATTAAATCAGATGAAGTCATGTACAGTTGAGTATTGAATATAAAAACTTTTATTGTCTTTAATTTGAGGAAACATTTCCTCTAATTAAAGATGACCCTAACCCTTATAGTTAAAATTAATTAATTAATAGTTAATAAAAGGTTATTATATGCTAAAATATAGTTATAAAAATGAAGGTTAAATACTTTCCTTTATCTATATAAATTTAGCTTAAATAGATTGAAGAATTAAATAAGAAATTATAATATAGGCCTTTAATTAGCAATTAAAAATAAGTTTAGTATCTTGATAAATGTAATTAAATAAAACTGTTAGATGGATAAATTTGTAGAGTATTAAGATAATCTTTAAATTATAAAGACTATTATTAATTTTAGGATTAGACAATAATCTGGTTACAATGCCTAAGATATAAAATTAATAATGCTACCTATTTGTATAGTAATTTTATTTGTTTAAAAGAATTAAATTTAAGGACTAAGAATCAAATAACTTTACTGGATATTCAAATGAAGTTATTTTAAGTTAATTTAATATTAAGTTGGTATTTTTAATATAATTATAATAAAATTTATATAAATTTAGATTTTAGTGGTTATATAAATGTAATAAATTAGGGAGAATTGTTAAATTTAAAGCTCAAATTTTGTTTTTCTTAAATAATTAAAAATATATTTATATTCTTTTTTAATTTTATAGTATATCAAATTTATTACACTTCCTTTAATTTTTGCTTCATCTTAATATCCACAGTTCAAGTTGTTCAAATATCTATAAATTCCAGGATAAATAATCATTTTTAAATAGACAAGATAAAACACGATTTCCTAGTTTTCTTATTATTGCTTCTTATCTTACTTTAAGCACTTTACTATTCTTTCAACTATATAAAAATAAACTGAATTAATACTTTATACCTTTATCTTGGAATTTTACTTACAAAAAATTCAGATTTTGAATCATAAAATAATGCTTATTATCCTAATACTTTTTTAATTTTATGCTTTAAAGAATATGAAAAATTTTTTGTTTATTAATCTTCATTCTCTTGCATTCATTAGGCTATTTTTCAATTATTTTTGTTTTTCTTTAAATATAACCATCTTTAATCATTATTAAAGGTAAAGATCAGTTATTATGTTTAGAAGTTATGATCATTGTTATATTTTTGCTCTCAATTTTATCCATGCTAAGATATAAAAAATTCTGCTTACTCTATTCTTAAAGCCTTGCTCTGCTGTTTTTTCTTCTATATAAAATATTTTCATATTTTTTAGCATTTATAGAATAAAGCATAGCTTTAATCAAATTATTTATTACAAATCTAAGCAATTTACATTTTAATTTCTTTTTATGTTCACCAATTAAAAAAACACTACTTTTTCTTTAATTGGACTACAAAGCAAATTTTAAATAGATTTACATGAAGAGAAACTATTAAAACTACGAATAAATGTTCCTACTAAATTTTTGAACTTTTACTTCGATTCTAATTTTTTGGCTTATTATAACTATAGACTCTTATCCTTTCACTATGATTTCATCAATCAAAATACTTAAATAAGATAATCTTACATTGAAAAGATTAAGATCGCTATCAAACTGAAAAACTTGATTTTCTGAAATACGAAAATCTAATATATTGTTATAAGATTTATCTCGAATGGTTTATTGTATAATTAGATGTAATTAATATTCTAAGCATTAGGAAAATTGATATAAAGATTGTAATTTTATTTATTTATGCTTACAAAAAAGTAATGATCAATTATTTTGTTCAAGAGGTACGGAATCTTTCCAAATTCTACAAGTATTGTCTTTACTGCCGGTGATTATTGTATCACCTTCGTAATTGAAAGCACATGAAAAAATTTCGTCAATGTGCCCTTCTAAAGATTATAATGGCTCTCCAGTTTCAGTATCCCAAAGTTTGCATGTTTTATCTGAACTTGCTGTAATTATTTTACTTCCTTGTGGATTGAAAGAAACTTTGGAAATTTCTCCTTCATGTCCTAGTAAAATAGCTGTGCACGCACCTGTCATTACATTATATACTCTTGCTGTACAGTCTGCGCTCGCTGTTACCAATTTTGTACCAGTTGCATTGAAACTAACATCTAATATTTCGTCAGTGTGTCCTCTTAAAGTCTCAACGCATTTACCTGTTTTAACATCCCATAGTTTGCATGTACGATCTATTGATCCAGTAATAACATACTCTCCAGTAAAATCAAATTAAGTACTAGAAATTTCTGCTTTATGTCCTTCTAAAGTGCAAACACATTAACCAGTTTATGTGTCCCAAATCTTTATATTAAAAATTACCTTTGCTGTGTTATCAAAACTTCCTGTTAAAATTTAATCGCCATCAGTGTTAAAATTCAGACTTACAATTTCAGCTGTATGACCCTTTAATGTGCAGATCTCAACTCCTTATTCGACATCCCATAATCTTGCTGTATTATCCATACTTCCAGTTGCCAATAAAAATCCATGAGGATCAAAACTTAAGCACACAATTTCAGTAGAATGTCCTCTAAGTGTATGGTATTAAGTACCATTTTAAGCATCCCAAATTTTAGCTGTCCTATCAAAAGATCCTGTAGCAATTCTATCTCCAAAAGGATTATTAAAAGCTATTGCATAAACAACATTTTTATGTCCTTCTAGTGTAAGTAACTCATTTCCAGCATTTGTATCCCAAACTTTGCAAGTTCGATCATAAGAGCCTGTAATAAATTTATCTCCAGATTTATTGAAAGCACAGTTTGTTAATGGAAGAATATGTGCACGCAATACCTTAAATAACCCAAATCTTTACTCTGGCCTAGCGTCTAATTTTTCAATAAGCTTATAAACGAGGCGCTTTAATTGAGGTTTTCTTGATTCTCCTATAACAGGCTCCTCGAAAAGAATTTAATTAACAAGAACTTCAACATCTGTTTAAGGTGTTAAATTAAGCAAATCAATAGATTTTGTTTCAATATCTCCGTTAGATCGCTAATATTCCAAGATAATACCAGGAGGATAATATCGAAGCAAGAAGCGCTTCAATTTCATTTTTATTAAATAATAAAAATTATTAAACAACTAATATCATAATTAAATAGCAACACTTACCCCTATCCTCACCATTCATATTACACAAATCTATTCACATTTACAATACAACAAATCTCTATAGCTCTTCATTTCTCTCCTGTAAATAATAGTGTCAAAGAGTTTAATAAATTTATTTATAGACAACATTTTATATCTATATTAGCTCATTATTTGCATCTAAATAATCGATTATAGTTTGCCTAGGATTGCTAGTTTATAATGCATATAACTTATTTATATAATGAAATGTATAATCCTAGTTTAAAAATACCAAATAAATGGGTTAGAGCTTACTATCAAAGCAATTTCTCAATTTGAATGTATCTTCTGGCTGAAAGATAAAAAGCATATTTTATAGTTTACCATAATATCCTTTATATCTTCCTTTAGAAACTTTAATTATACAACAAAATAAAGGAAAAGTAATTGTCTATAAAGTTATTTTTTAAATATAGCACCATAGCATAAATTACTAAAATAAATGAGATAAAGATAAAAGGCAATTTTATCGTAGAAAAATCTAATTGTATAGCTCTTGATATTAAACTTCTCAATCAATTTTTTTCTTATTTTGAAATAAAATCTATTTAAGATTCTTTGCCTAAAAAAGCAAAGGGACTATTTAGAGCATTATAATAATAAAGATAAATAAATTAAAAATAATTATTTAACTAATCAAAGAGGCTTAGAGTATTTCTAGTATATAAGATATTTCATTAAGACACTAAATTTTATCTCCAAAATATCTCTCAAATGATTAAGGAAGGTATTTAAAATATAGCATTTTTCCTAATATTTATTGATTTCATCATCTAAGTAGAATATTAGCTATAAAAGATAGTACACTTAACTATTACCCTAATAATTTAAATGTTTCTCTTAATTTTATTCTTCTAGACTAATTAATAGAAGACATCTCCTAATTGAATCTTAAAGATTTTATTTACTCGATTTTAAATATTTATATTCAATTTATTCAAGTAATCTTAGCTATTTCAAGCAATATAGTGAGACTAAATTTATATAGTAAATTATAAGGAATCTCTTCTTTCTAATTAACAGAGATTCAGCAACTTATTTAGGTAAACTAAAGAATTATCAACATGCTTAATATAGATTTGCCATCTAGATAACTATCTAATAGAGAGAAAGGAAATATAGTATCATAAATAAAGCAATGATTGATATATGTTATTTTAAATTATTCATTTACTAAAGAGCATTACTTATATCAAATTTACATATTTGCTTATAAATTAAATGCAGGGTTTTGAGTCACTAATTTTTATTGAGTAATAGCATTTTACAAAAAAGATTAGATTAAATTAAATGAAGTCAGCTGTTAAACTAAATCCTCAAAATTTTAATAATCTATCTATCTTTAATAATTGAACTTGCTAAGAAAGGCATCTTTTGCTACTTAAATAACCAAATTAATTAATCTAAGTTTATCATAAGAAGCTCGACTTACTTTAATCAAACTTATACACCAAAAGAGCTAAATAGTTATAGTAATATATTTCCTCTAACTCTACCTAGATTCAAGTGCCTCACTTGCATTTAGAAATTAAAATAAATAATAAATAAAAGCTAGCATATTCCTATATTTTCTAGTTAGCATACTAATTAAAATAAAGTAAAAGGTAGATAATTAAAACACCTTTATTAAAGATTAAATTGGTTATTTAATAATTGTATATTATAAATATATTCTTATCTCTATAGTTATATTTAAGAGTGTATATCTAAATGCTTTATTAACTTAAATCTAGATTTTATTCAAATTTAATTATATCTCATTAAAGATAAAAAGGAGTCTTTCAAAACTAACTTTTATATAATTTTAATATTATAAAAGCATATTAAAACTACAGTTGCATCACAAATAGATCCAATGAAGGATGAAGATGTAATATATTCAATTAATAGAGAAATCTTATTAATAATATAAAGCAGTGATTCTTTACGTTAATGCTCGATGGAACTTAAATTAATTTAATTAAGAAATTTTGTAGTTAGAGTATATAAATTTGTAGATATATTGCCTTTAACATTTCATACATTTTTTAAATCCTAATCTCATAACACTAAAAAGTAATTATCAACTAATCATTATTCATATCTTTAAGTTAAAAACTATTTTCAAAATATTTTAGAGAAACTTTTTATTAAATGCTTATAATTTATAAATACCAAGTAAAACAATTAAGGAAAAGTATGCTTTTAACTATATTTATTATAAAATGAGTTTGTAAATTTACTATAAGATGAGGAAAGATAAATTATTACTTAGATTTGATAGAAAACTAATACTAGAATGATGGACATAGGCTTTTAAATTAAATTTGTTATTTAAATTATTTCTAAATAATAATTAGCTTATCTTAGAAAATGGGAGTTGTATGTTGCTCATCCCGAACATCAAGAGATACTAATAGTGTGCAAAACAGAGTTTAAAAAAATTAAACTCAGCATACAGAATCTAAGCTCCACATCCAAATTTTGAACTAGATATAGACTTATGATGTTAACACCAAGCAAATTTAGAAGATTGATATCAAGGAACTTCTCATAAATGTAAATTCGGTATATTTTCAAGATAATTTTTATATTGTAGGATGAATAGGAGATACTAAAAATTCAAAAATTATCAAATGTAAGTTCAATGGGAAAAATGTTGATTAATTTAAACTGGAATAAAACATAATAGAGTGTGGTTTGGGAATTCTTTAGAATAGCATTTATATAATTGGTGGGACTTTAAAAATTAAAAAAAGTAAATAGTCAGTAAGATCAGTTTACAAAACTGATTTAGATGATTTATCTAATTTATCTGAAGTGGTAAAGCTTAACAAACCTAGAAGTTTATCAAGCGTCGTCACCCATCCTTACCTTCCAATAATATATGCAATTGGAGGAATGGATGCGGAGAGAGATGATCTTTATAGCTCAATAGAGTAATTTGATTAAAGATCTGACGTTTGGAATATTCTAGATTTAAAGATGCCTTATGCAGCCAAGGAACTGGTAGCAGCACATACTTAAAATGAATTAATTATAATGGGTGGTGTTTCTGATTCACTTATAGATGGAAAAAGACCAACAGAAATGTTTGAAAGCGTTTAAAACTTAGAACAATTTGTTTATTATGATTAAATGCAGTGCACCACAGACAAAATAGTTAAATTAAACAAAGCATAAGCGAGTTCAACTTTGCCACTCAAATTATCGTTTAATACTTACTGTATATAATAAGGAGATCAAATTTACGCCTGGGGATTTTAAGAATATCCTAATGATATTTAATCTTACATAGTTCAAATAGATAAGAATTCACTATAGGCTAAGACAGTATGTGAATTTAAGTAGAACCTGTCTAAAGAGTGATTTAATCAAAAGCATTTTTAAACTTTAAACTTTTATTTTTAAACTTAGATTTAATATAAATTATAACCACTCTTTATATATTCAAATCTCTTATTCGTTTCTAAATCTTTAATCTACATTTCCTAACTTTTCATTCTATTACTTGCTTCAAAATTATACTAGCATGTTTATTAAAATATATTGGGACTATTAGCTGTAATAAATGTAGAGTGCCATAACTTATACTTTAAAAATGGCTATAACAATTAATTGTCTATACCAGTATAATTTGTCACATATTAAATTTATTTGATAGGTTTAAGTGAATTAATAACGTTAAAGCTTTTATTATTCAATTTAAATTATTTAACGAGAAATATATCCAACCATACTAATTGTGTATTCCTTTCTCTTAGTAAATTCCTAAGTATATTTCCTTTCTTAGTTAAAATCTCTACTTGGACTATAATAAAGTATAGTCACTAAATATTTTGAGATGTGAATAGAGTAATAATAATTAGAATTAAATCTAAAGATAGAAAGGTTGAGATATTAATAAGCTAGAGGATTTATAAATAAGTGAATATATATTAATAGCTTTATCAACTATTTTAAGAGTTTAGGGAATTATTATACAACTAATATCTAGCTTTTATCAATCTAGAAACTATTAAAATGCTATAAAAGGTAATGCATAGATATAACTATATTTACCTTTTAAAGTATATTGCTCATTTAACTATAAAAAAGGTACTTAACTTAGAAGTAAGTTAGTTATATAATATTGAAATTTATAATTAAATAGATCTACTTAATTACTTTTAAATAGGTCTTAGTAATTAGCTATATTATAAAACTGCAATTTAAATAGTTATCATTATAGATTTTTAATAAAAGACTCTATTTATTTGCTTGTTTTAATAAGATAAATATAATACATTGTTCAAATGTGCTTCTTCATCATTTACCTTCTACTTATCTTATCTACTTTTAGTTATCGTTCTACATAAATAATTAAGTAGATAAACTTAGCTATTTAAATTTATAAGTGAAGCTTTCTATGTTTGACTTTAATTAAATTATGACTATTCTTAAATTGTTCTTATATCCAAGCCAGCTTAAATAAATGCATTACTTTAGATGTTGTCAATTATAAAAAGCTTTCTTATTCATTGCCTAATAGGTGTGATAGAACATGCTAACAGCCAAATTTTTATAGTCTTATCTTTCTAAATCCTGGATAGGTAAGATGCTAGGGGTCTGTAAAGTTGATAGGAAGTGTGTGAAAGGATTATTTGGTTTTGTGGTTATCAGGTAAGAGTTTATCTAGATTAGTATTTATTGAAATTAAATTTGTTTAATAAATGGAAGCTTATTGAACGATTTCCACAGGAATAGCTGTGAGAACTGGATGAACTTGTAGAGAATGTAGAAGTACAATAATGAAAGGAACAAGAATAATCTGTAGAGATGGAAGAAAAACTCGTTTGTTTTATCATGCTAAATGTTTTAGTGGAGATGAAGACCCTAGATCTTAACCTGGATCCTCTTACAATGAAGGAAAATTCTGAATTAACGCCCATGCTCCAGAGTACAAAGGTAAAGGTAAATGAAGCACAACTTACGGATATAATCCATATTATAACGAGACTGAAAATAAAACGAGTATTAATTAGCCTATTATATAACAATCAACCCACAGAGGTAGTAAAAGCTTTACTGAAATGTAATTTTTTATTTAGATCAGTTGATTTGTTCATGTAGAAAAGTTAGATGCTTAGCACCAGAAATCAAAAGCAAGGATAAAATCAACTATAAAATACAGCCATGTTAAATGGAATAATTAATCAAGAACAAAAAAATCAATTTCCTGTCAAGAGACATCAACGTTGTAAAACGAGTAATTAACACGATTTGAAATAATTGATTCAGAGAATTGAAAAACCTTATCTAGAAGAATCACAAGTTAAAAAGTAGGATGAAGAGGAAGAAAAATAATATGTATCAAAAATATAATAAGCTTTAATCAATTGTTTTTCCTTTCCTTCTAATTTCTTCTCTTCGTTTGCTATTTACTCCAACTGAAATATTACTAAAATAAGCCTAGCCAAATGCTTGCTCTCTAAGAGTTCAAGCATAATATAATTAAAATCGTTTATATTTGAAGATTCGCTAAGATAATTAATACTATAATTAAAAATTGAACTTTATTGCATTGGAAATACATCTAAGGTAAAATAAAAGCAGCAAGTATATTAAAAAATTTGGAAGTAAACTCTATTTACAAATTTAAGTTATTATAAGCAGTTCTAATAATCATAATGTATTTTATTCAAATATCAATAGATATGAGTTAAGATAATTAGTATTAGTCAGATAGTAATGAAATTATAAGAAACTTTCATATTAAGAATATATAATAAGAAGCAATTTGCTATATAATGCCTAGCTAAAATAATAGACTAACTTAAATTAATTATTATTTTAGTCTAAGTTCATTTAAAAATATAGTAGGAACAATTAAGATTTATCGGCAAAACATTGACGTTAGTTTTATTCAGATATGCAAAATCTTAAAAAAGTATTTTAAATTTATATTTAAAAAAGTGAAAGAAGCAAAATAATTTATATGCATATTAAATTTTAATTAATAAAATTAAAGGAGAAGTAAGTAGGGGAGTTTAAAACTAATTTTATAAAGAACTTGACTATTAAATACTTATTATAAGATGTAAAGATTTTGATAAATATCCAAAATTGTTACGCTGAAAAGGCAATAAACTAAATATTAGCTAACTTATCCATATCATAAAAATGTTTTACTTAATTTCGATGATTTTAAATATCTTAATAGCATTTATCAGCAAATCTTATGACATTTAAATTTTAATCTTTTACTACTATCATTCCAGAATATTAAAGATTAATTTTAAACTTAAAAAATTAATATCTTTAGCATACTAAATTTACTTCTGCTTTATCCTGCTCATTTAATAAAATGCAAAGAAGAAATTGCAGAAACACTAAGCAAACTATAGTGTTATTGAAATTTTAAAAAGTATAAAGAGAATCAATTAAAAAGTTAAAACTAGTCAACATTCTTTTTGAAACGGTTATAGGTGTTCTAGTAGCATCGCACGCATAATCCTTTAGCATACATATTTAGAGTTGTATGTTGACATTTTCATGCTTTTAGTTAGCGCCCTTTTTTATGATAACAGTCATTACACATATTCTTAGCGTAATGCTTTCTAAAAAAATGAGGACAATTCGTTATTTGCATAGAATTTTTCTGCTTTTTTTTGATAGTTTCAACATATCTACTTAAGGAATATAGGTCATATAAGCCATTTTAGCACTAAACTACATTAGTAGGAGCAGATTAAGTTAAGCTTGGTAAATTTCTAGAAAGAGGCCACTAGTTTCCAAATTATAAATTACTATTTTGCTTAAGTAAGCTTGGCATTTAGTCAAAAACAGTAAGAGAAGCTTTCATTTCGTTTTTATTAAAAATACTGAATCATTCCATTACAAATAGGCTTATTAAAAAATGGATTCAACTAAAATAAATTATTTATAGGATTAATAAAATGCTTAAGTAACCTTAAGCTTGGAAAATGACGCAAGATAAAACATAATATGCTTGCTTCAAGTTTTCAATAAGTTTATCTATTTTATCTCTTTGAAGTATTTTCCATTATTGCTAAAGTATTTGCAATATATATAAAGAAAAAACATTCGTAATTAATAGCTATATCTACATTTCCATTACAACCATTGCTTTAAAAGCTAATTTTAAGGAAATACAAAATTTTTCAATTAAGAAAGCTTCTTTTATCTATTTTAAAATTGATTTAGAAAGAGAGCAAAAGTGATACAAGTTAGAATAAAAGAATAGGAATATGTGTATATGGTAAGTATTATTAATATTTTGTACTTATTACATAATATAAATTACTCCCTCTTTTATTTACTTTTAATTAGTTTTTATTGTTTATTCTAGTAATTATAGCTATTAATTTATCTTGTAGTCTTTTGGAAAGCAAGTTATGTGTATATTAAGCTAGATAAGATTATTTTTTATGATATATAAATATCTGTTAGATTAATTTTGGTTAATTAAACTTAAATCTTTTAGAAGATTAGTTAAACATTTTAAGGTATTTAAAGGAAGAAGGTTATTATATTTAAATTAAAAGAGCCTTAAAAGTAATTTTTACCTTTATGAAATAATTAAAATATTGGCTAAAATATAAGATGATATTGTAGATATTATTGATGGTATTAGCTTGATGAATCTAATATATTTAAGTTAAGTTTCTCACATAATTTAAATCTATGATTAAATAATAGGATATAATAGTATAACTTAATAGTAATAAGCACAATGTTATAACTAGACTTTATAAAGAAGGTTATTTTACTTTAGTATAGTTATAAGGATTGTAGGTACTTTATTATTTAATAGATAAGCTTTGAAGATGTATTACATAATAACCTATTTACCTAAGTTATTTTATATACTCTGCAAATTCTCTAATAAATGAAATAGTCAAAGAGTATTATGGAATAAGAAAATAATTACCTTTTTATGGATAAATACTTTAGCATATACTAAAATACACTCCAATAAGTTCTAAAAATTTAAACTTAAATTAATATTTACCTACTTCACTTTGGAATGAAATATTTTATGCAAGCCTTCTAACTATGCATTTTTAGAAAGTCATGGTTCTCTACACCATCTATTGGCTATCCACACATCAGGCAGTGAATGTAAATCAATTTTACAAATTCTTCTCTCTCTTCTCGTTTTCCTATCTAAATTATAGAAGGAGCATAAATAAAAAATTCTCATTACTGATATTTGTTTGTTAATTCTGCCAATAGCCCAGGTCGTTTTTAATCAACCCAATGTTTATACTTAAAACTCTTGCATGTTGGCTTACTTAAATGTATCTTTAGTACTGACTCAATGTTATAATTATATTTTTTAATTCAGCAGCTCTGACATCTTTCACACTTGTAAATAGTGTAAATTTCATTCGACTTTACAGAGTTAAAAAGCTTATAAAACATAATTCCATCCACCCGGATGTTTTGAGGATTTTGCGTTAAAACATGATTCCGGAATTTTTCGTTATGGTGGTACATATAAAAATAGTGATCTCTTTCTGATCTATAGTTTTAAGTAATTGATTGAAATTAATTAGGAATAGGATTATTAAACTAGATATTCTATGGGAATAGATTATTACCGAGAGGATTATTTTACGAAAAACTTTGGTACATGGAAAGTGGTTATAGTAACATGTCTTGTTCCTTCTACTCACTTTTACATATAATTTTTTACTTTTAATCTAGTTCAAGTTATTCTTCTTTATTCGACTCAGAAGAATTTTAGTTTTTCTGTTAAATCTTCTATTTCTTTGCTAGATTTGGACTCATAAGAGGAGAATCTGATTACTAAGAATGATGTACAGGAGAAATATCCATAGACTCTTCACTCAATTTTCTTTTTTATCTTATAAAATCTTATTTACTATGGCTAATTTTATCTTTTATTCCATTATTTTTAGAAGAATTTAATAGTTCATTTTAATTACTATTATTAGCTGGATCTTTTTATTCTGATGGGATTTAAATTACTTGTTATTATTTATTTTCTTGTTGTGGATTAAAATTATCGAAGGTTTTCGGATTTTCCTATTTTAGAACTTTTAGTTCTTTTTAACTTGAAAGTTCTTCTACTTGATCTAACTTGTCTGATTACTAATTTTTCAATCCATTTTCTTAAATTAATTCTTTATCAGTTCAAAATAAACTTTTAGAAACATGATAGCTCTGATCTAACACTTCTGAAGGTATTTTTAGCTCTTAGATTACCCTCCAAAAATTTTATCACTACTTAATAGCAACATGAACCTTTTCCTATGAAATATGCTTTATAAGTAAATCTTACAATTATTCCATTTTATTGTATAGCTAAAATTATTTAAAGACTTATATTTAGTTAAAAAGCTAAAGGATTTATAGTGTGAAAACTAAAGTCTTTCTTTTATTTAGAACCATATTTAAATAGCTTTAGAGAAGAAATTGATGCTTAGTAGAAAATTTCATGGAACTGTTCCAATTTAAAAATTGCTTTATATTGTATGCTTTAAGACTTTTAGTAGTTAAAGACATTATGTCATAGATAGTCATATTGATATTATAGTGTCTATTATCCTTTATAAGAGACTTTAATATAGAATTTAAAAGAAACTCCTTTAATCTTTTTAAACCAATTTGGCCATTAAAACACAAGTCAAAACAGATATTTTCAAAAGCTAAGAATCTTTATTTCAGTTTTATAATTTAATAGAAATCTCCTTCTTTAAAACCCATAAGAGGCTAATATCTTATTTACTAGTATAAGTATCACTAAAATTATATTAAGTCTAAATTAGGTGAATAAGTCTATTAAAAATAAAGTTAGCAAAATTAAAAAACCTATAATTTCATATAAATTAGATTATATTAGTCTATTTGTAAAGCTACTATTTTATAATTTTAAAAATGTCTATTGAATCCATGAATAGCCTAATATCTACCTTTCTTAAATAATGTTTTTTAATTATAAACCTTTCTGTTAAATAATTATTTTTTGTTTATTTTTGATAGAAAAATCCATTGAAATTTATTTTTCTGAAAAATATTTTTAATAAACCCTGAGTTTTCTAATATTTGATTAATATATAAATGATAATGAATCTTTAGTTTTCTTTCTAGTTAGGATTTTATTTTTTAATTACTTAGTTATTAAAATATATTCAGATTTAATTATGATTTTAACTATTAAATCTTTTAATTTTAACCACTGGATAAATTCTTTATCTGTAAATTTTAATTTTAAGTTTGCTTCTTACTTATTTGACCACTAGAAAGGATAATTTTGTTTATTCATATTGGTTAAGCTATGCATTATAAATTTTATTTTTTAATAGCCAATTATTGCTTTTTTAAGATATTACCAAATTAATTTTACAGTACTTTTATGTTTTTTTTCAAAGTGGACTATCTAAGTTTAAAATATATTTGTTAAATCTGCATTAAATCTAAAAGCTATGAATAATATTTATCCTTCCATTTAAACTAAAATATGAAGTATGTAAATAAATAGAAAAATCCTGCTCTTCATATTTACTTATAGTTCTTTTCTTATAGTAATTAAAAAAATTTTAAATTCATTTGCAAATGAAATACCAATCTAATATACCAAAATTTTTAATTATTAAAACCTAAATAATTTAATTTTATAAAGTTACTGTTTAAGTATTCAATCAAGTAAGGAAATAAATGGTTTATTCATTTATTATCTATATAAAAAATTAGTTAAGATTAGGTATTATATTAATAAAATAATTTTGAAATAGAATAAATAATTGAAAAATTATATTTCTAAGAAATACTTTTCATAGTGAAGTTCTATTTTATTTCATACTAGGGCTAACAAATTTAAGATGCATTTTTTTTCTTTCTTAAACATAGTAAAAATGATATTAAAACTTTTATTAAACCTTCCTTGCTTAAAAGATGTTTAAAAAAGTAGTTTCATATCTGACTAATTAATTTTAAATGTTCTGGATATATTAAAATATTGTACATTTAGTATAAATACTTTATAAAAGGTTAAATAAGGCAGATAGTAAACTAATAAATACTAATTTATTATTATTTCTTTTTACTAGATATATCATCAATTAGGCTTATGGTATTGAAGTATAAAATGCTATGAAAGATTGAAAGAAGAAAAATGAAGCTTCATATTATGTTAATAAACTTTCAATCAAAAAATTGAATAATTTTAGAATAATTTTAAATATACTCAGAAGCAGCATTTTGATCTCTTTGTCTTTTGATAAGCATAATAGCTTTATCTTAATTACATGCCATCTCTTTTGAATTCTGAATAGTTGCTTACTTTCTTTGTTAGAATTAATTGTATAAATATTTTCTAATATTTATGTGAAAACTTTAGCAACATTATCACCTGTAACTGCGCTTGTTTCAATAAAAGTAATTTTATTTGAATCAGATCATTTTTCTGCTTTTGCTTTTTCTATTTTACGCTTTTATTATAAGTCACTTTTATTTCCTATTAGAGTGACTACACAGTCTTCTTCACAATTCTTCTTAAGTTCATTAAGTCACATTTCGCAATTTTTAAAAGATTTTTCGTCATTAATTGCATACACAAGCAAAGCTCCCATTGCTTGCCTATAATGTGCTTAAGTAATTGCTCTATAGCGCTCCTATCCAGCAGTGTCTCAGATTTAAGCTTTAACTAATTTTCCATTTTAAAGTTGAATGATTTTAGAGGCATATTCGACACCTATAGTAGTAGAAGATCGGGAAGGTATTTTGCCTTAAATATACTTTGAAAGCAAGCAAGACTTTCCTACGCAAGAATCTCCAAGTAAAATAATCTTAAATAAATAGTCAAAAGGTTCTTAGTCAAATTAATTTATCATTTTATTTGAACTTATACTAACTATTTATTACCTTTAATTCTCATTATACCTATTATTAACATCCTCATTCTTTACTCTTTACTTTAATATCTTATTAGCTATAGCTATATTATTTTTATTTAGCTATATATTTATTTTAATCAGCATATTATAAGCAAACCCTTTAGCTAATATTGTGGTTAAAAGTTTCTTTTTATTTTATATGCAAATTAGAATATATATAATAGATATTTCCTCTTGATATTTAATAAAATAACCAACTAATTTTAAAGCTATACTATATTAGATAGCTATATAAGGTAACTTATATTTCTTATTAGTTTATTATATTTACTAGTTTATAAGAATTTACCTAAATATGCTTATCTGCTAATAACTAAGTTTATTCATTTGGATAAAGATATACTCTATTAATTATCAAAAGAATGGCGGCATTTAATTTTTGGATTTTTTGACTATACCTATAACCTTAGAGACATCACTATTGGATCCATAATCTTGAAGTAAACTAACCTGAAAGATTATCCGGCTTTGGTAGGATCATGAAACTATGATTTTGTAATACGAATTCATGGAGGTTCCTGTTTGCAGAATTAATCAGCAGAATATTCCTTTCATGTCCATCAAGAGACAGTTCAGAGAAAGCAGCTTAGCAAGAGCTTAGATATGTTCAAATATTCAAAGTTAATAATTAAGATAGCCTTAATATTTTGGTTAAATATTATATTACAAGTATAGATACTACTATTAATAAGTTACCTTAAGATCAGAATAAATAATGCAGCTTCTTAGAATTTCCTTTTTATGAACTTTCTAATTTCAATCTGCTTTTGGTTAATCTTTTTAAAGCCTGAATTAAGTAAAAAGAATCTAATGTAGATATCTTACAAAACTTACTACTCAATAGATATCATTTCAGTTATAAAAAATATCAATATAGCTAATATTTATCTAGGTATCTAGAACTAAGAACTGTTATTAACTTTACTAATTTTAAATTTGAAGCACTATCTCTCTTTAAATTGTTAGAGTATTATTATACTTTTATTATCTAATTTATATTATTAGAACATATGTGGATTTAAGCTTTCAAATTAGTGATTAAAGTAAATAACTAGAATTCAAGAGAAGAAACAAATTTAGATTATCAAATTAATTTTTAGTTCTAGACAATTTTTAGATAAAGATATTTAACAATAAGAGAGATATACTATAAATAAAAGGATATCAAATAGCTATTTATTTGTATAGCAAAATAGCTATTCTACCTAAATAATTAATTAAACAGAGAAAAAGTTTCTAAATATATTTAGTTATAAGCTAAAGTATATAATTAAAACTTGGCTAATCTTAATTCAATGATTGAGAAAATAAAGGAATAGCCGAGTCAATTTATTAATTTCATTATATTTATTAATCTTAATTTGCCTTTGCATTTTATTATTAAAGTCCATCATTCTTAGCTTATCTTAGATAATTATAAGAATGATTATTAATCATATTGTGCTTATATATTAAAAATTCTTTAGACTGATATATTATTAAAACTATATAAAATAACTATTTCTAGAATAAAAGTTAATATTATTGAAGGATTTACTTAATGAATGAAATTGATTAGCTATAAATATAGTATCTTATACCTAGTTTCAGAGAGAAATAGTAAGCTTAAGATTAACAAAGATAACAATAGCTTACACAAATTTAAAAGGAAATACTATTTTGGCTTAAACTTTTAATTAATTATTCTAAGCAATTAAAATCATCAATTTTAAAATAGAAAATAATGCTAAAGCTTTATAAACAAATTTTGAAAGCTAAAAATTTGAATCATTTTAACTTTTTAATCAGGCTTATCTATTCTATAATAAAAGTTGAAATTTTATGTTTAAAGCAAAAGGTCAATTAAAGATTTATGAGCAAATAGTCAAATAATAAAGGGAAAGTAAGAATTTCAGCATACTATTACTTACCTAATAATTGAAGGCATAAAATGATGAAATACTTTCGATGCTAGAAAATTTCATGATGTAATAGTAAGCTCTTTTCGAAAATAATAATTTTTCACTTTAACGAATGAAGATTTAAGAGTTATATTATTATTTGTAAAAATACTTGAACGTTTTGTATATTTTATATCCATTACACCTAGTGTAAAATCATAATAATGGAGATAAAAAGAATATTTACATAATTAAAATGTGACATCTGACTCAAAATAATTCTAATATATCCTAAAACTGATTTGAATCAAATTCATAAGGCTTGTAAATTCTCTGAAATCTTCTTCTATCTGCTTTTTAAATTTGTTCTTCAAAGTATTTTAGATCAAATGGTCCCATTAATTTTATATCGATTGGTGGTTTTATCTGCTTGTTCCAAAGAAATTAAAAGTTTATCTAAGGTTAACTTCCAAAAAATATGTGGTTTTTTATATCTTAAGCTCCATTTTATAAATTCCCATATCTTTACTATGGATTTTAAATTAAGAGCTTTCCTATCAAATCTTTAGCATTTTAGTCAAATAAAAAGCTAGGAAATGCGTACACTCCTTTCTTAATTTTTTCATAAATCTTCATAGGATTAGAACCATTAAAAGGTGGATATCCGCTTAGAAATTCAAACATCAAAACTCCAAAAGCTCAATAATCAACTGCTTTGTCGTGAGCTTATCCTTATATAATCTCAGGTGCCATATAATAAGGAGATCCACACATTGTTTATGTTCTATTTAAAAATTAGAACTTACTTCTCTCCTGGCTATAGAATTTTACAAAGTCCAAAATCAATAAGTTTAATATGTCCTTTCTAGTCTAAAATAATATTTTCAGGTTTTAAATCTCTATACACAATTCCATTGGCATGCAAATATTCCAAAATTAGAATAATTTCGCCAAGGTAAAATGAAGCAACCTTGATATCAAACATTTTTCTTGTCTTGAGATGTATAAGCAGCTCTCCTCCCTAAGCAAACTCTTATACTAGATAAATGTTTTCCTAATCTTAAAATGAATCTAGAAGTCTTATTATAAATGGAACATTTTTTCTCTTTAGCTCACTTAAAATTATTTGCTCCTAAAATATTTTCTCTTCACATTTTAGCTGCTTTATCAATTGCTTGCTATATTATTTTAGGATTATGTAAAAGTTTGGATCAGAAATGAACTATCCTAAAAATACATTTCCTAATTTTCCTTTCTAAAGTATCTATCCAAATTATATTTACGATTTTTTAAGAATATCTGATTATGTTATTTTGCTAATTAGAATATTTTTTGGTGTTTATGGTTTTGTTGGTTTCAAATTATTTTTCTGTTATATAGATTTTTGGTTTTCTTTTGAAGTTTTCTAAATTTAAGATTTCTTAGCTGTATCTATCATATTATTCTTTATATTTTCAATTTAGATTTTCCTCATTTCTTGCATAACCTTTCAAAATCCTTAAGTTTCATTTTAATATTCTCCATTATTATCAGCAGCAGATTGTTATTTATGATGCCTATTATTGTGGCATCTACTTGTTTTGGATTGAAAAATCTCACCATTAGTTACTATTTTACCATTTCTTTAGCTTGTATCGTCCAGAGTTAAAATTTCATGAAAAGTGTTTATGAAAGCCTTATCAATTTTGTTTTTGCTTCTGGGACTAAGTAAAGGTGATTATTTATTAGGTTGAAAGTTTATTGAAGGAAGTTCATCTTAGTGACTCTTTAGTTTTTCTTCCTCTTTTATTATATCTACATTTAGAACTTGATTTCTCTAACTATTTAAATCATAAGATATATTTTAGCTTATCACATTGGAATCATTATTGTCCTCTAGATCAAATCAATAGTTGCGCTTTTTTGGAGTTTAGATATTTGATATTAACTATCTGCCTTATTATCTTTCGATCAGTTTATTATATTTGTTACCGATTCTAATATCACTTTGTTCATCCTAATAATGGGATTAACTTAAAAAACTGTTTTATTTTTATCTTTTTATAATTCAACTTTTATCGCTTTTTACTTCAAGTAGTAATAAATTTTAGTTCTCTTTTCAAATCCTTTAAACTACTAGCTAAGGATTATCAATTAATTCCCCAGGAATATTAATTTAGAGTTTATTTAGCATCTTAGTTTCATTTAGTTTTAGAAATTTTAACAATTTAGCTTTGCTAGAGTTTTTTTCTATTAATTTCCATAGTCTAGTTTGCTATTAAATAGCAATATTATACTTATTCTAAAAAGATTTTATTATAAGATCTTATAGTTAGCTGACTGAGTCAGAGGGGCTAATGTAAAAGTCATAAAAGCCTTTTAAAAACATCACTTTATATGATTCTGAGATGCAAGTTTTAAGAATAAGAACTTAAAAATTAGCAAGCTTTAGTTCAATTTCCTCATTCTTTAGAATTTTTCTTTAGATGATAGAGTTATTTGAACTAATTCCATATCTCTTATAAAGCAATTCTCAAGCTTATTCATTTAGAACTACATAATCAACGTCTTTCTAAAGGTTAGATTTAAGTTATCAGTTTCTATCGTTTATATTATTTTCCTAGCCTATTTCTAGTAAGCTAGTATTGTCAATTGTAGGGATTTAATCTTCTTCTTTGCTGTTAATTAATTAATTATACCATTAAGAGTTTACAATGAAAACATACTTTTACTTTCTCAAAGGTTTTTGTTAAAGCTCCAAAATTTGCAAAATGAATGACTGAGATTTAGTTACATTCTTTAGAGGAGAAGTAATTGGAGTAATTGGAGTAATTGGACTTCCAACCAACAGATTATTAAGCCCTTTTATCTTACTTAACTATCTTCGTTTTCTGATCTTAATTTCCTTATTTTGTTGTTTCTTACCATCAAAATGATTCTCTTTATTTTAATTTTTTGATTTTGATTTTTAAAAATCTAAGCTGGAGCGTTCTTTTTTATTAGATTAGGATCTCAATTTTATCCCATATTTCTACAAAATTTCCTACTATTTAGACTAGTTTGGATAAATCTTTAAAAATTCCTGAAAGTAATTCTGGTTCAGAGGTCTCATTCCTATAATCTTAATTTAGTTGCTTTTATTTTTTAAATGGATGGAAGTTCTGGGTGAATTAAGCTTGCTCTAGCGATAGGAATCATTAAGGTTTTTTTCAAATTCTAATTTTTAAAATTAAACTTGCATTTTTATTGAATCATTTAAGCTATAATTTAGTACTAAAAGCTAAGCTATAACACTTAGCAATCTTTATATCTAGTACTTTAAAGGTATATACTCTTTCTTCTTATTATACTGCTTTACATATACTTACTCTTTACTTTTTTTAATAATACTCCATTTATATGTATAGTCTATTTTCTAATCACATAGTTAATTAATTTGCGTACTGGTTCTTGATAGTTAAACTTAGTTTGTTGTAGCATATTATTCAGATCCTAATGAAGTGAAGAATTTTTAATACTTGGATATAATAATCGTAAATAAGAGGGATGAGGATATAGAAAAAGCCTAGCTAAGAACATTTTTCCTAATTTAAATTAAATAAAAGCAATATCACTATTGCTAGCATTCTATCTATCATTATTATAACTCAATCTCAGTTATCATCATTCGCAGATTCTAAATATAATTCAAAAGCTAAGAAAAAAGAATAGAGGGTGATTAAAATGGAAATTAACCAATGTCAGTATATAAGAATATTATAAAGCAGTAATAGTTTAATTAATTTAATTATTATATTGTTTGCTTGAGGCTGACAAATACAAAACTAGCCTAGTAATAGATTAGAGAAAAATAGTATAAGCTAAATTGATTAGCATTATATATTAGATTCTTTATTAACTATTTAAATTTTTTACATCTGTATTACTTTTAAAGGATTGAGTAATTTATAGAGAATTATTGAAATAAGATAGATAGTAAATTAAAGGATATAACTAGTTAAAATGATTAGAGTTAAATTCATAGTAAGATGTAATAAGTTACTAACTAATTAAAGTAAAGACACCTCAATAGACTGCTTTTAAATGCTTTAAATTATTTAGGCTTTCTGATATTTGTCCCTTAGTAATAATATTTAGTTTATTCTTTAAAATTAAATCGAAATGGGTTGTTGCTGTAGAATAAACAAAAAAGTCAAAGTTCAGGATAATTAAGAATTCAATGCTGTTGTTAACTCTCACTTAGAATAGAAATCTCTACCTTTAAATGGAAGAAGTAGAAAAGTGATAAGAAACGATATTTCTTAAGATATAGAAAACGATCATTTGAAAGCAAATAATGAAACTGAAGAATATACAGAAGTTAATAAATTGAATATTCAAGACTCTGTTATCAAGAATGATTAACAACTTGAAAGTAATAATGATAAAGTCTAGGATAATTAAGTCAAGCTTAACTAGGAAATTTCTAAATCGTTCTAAAATCATAATATTCAAGATAATCAAGAATAGCTGCCTAGCAAGAACTAGTAAACACTAAATTCAAATATATAAAAAGAATAAGAAAATGTAATCTAAGAGAAAGAACTATCAAGTAAAGAAGTTTTGAAGAATAACTATATGTCAATCTCATTACCTCCATAAACTTAGCCTCATAGAAGTGATCAAATTCTTGAAAGTTCTTAAACATATATCTTATAAAAACAAAAATCTAAAGAAGAAAATAAAAATGAAGAACCATTTATTCCTTAACAACAGCCAAACAAGGATGATTAATAAGCCAAATTTAATTTAGGAACAAACGAATACAATTTAGTAATGCAAAAGCCAGATTATGAAAATAATAGCTTAATACACAACTTAGCTTCACGTTCCTTGCCTCCACTTAAATATCAAAGAGAATAATCCATTTAAAATGCCTTATCAGAGAGAGATTAAGAAAATATGTGCAGAAAAAGTTAAACAGATATTTTAAATAAAAAGATAGAACTTAATTACTAAACTTGGACTGAATCTATACAACAAAGAAGTGGAATTGTTTCATAACCTATTAGTAACAATCTAGATTTTTCAAGAGGAGAAGCAGATATTTGTTCCTAAGTAAATTCTGACTTTTAGGTTTCTTAAAGCCCAATAAAAGAAAGCATCTAAATTTAAAACTAAGAAATTTCCTACTCAAACTCTTCATAAAATAATGTAATAGATAGTAGCATATAAAGATAATAATATTAAAATGGTCTTCCATAAGAAAGTTAAGCTAATAAGAAGACTTCGCATCTGATAAAATCAATATCCTATCAAAATATTCCTCCATAATCTTAGTAAATAGCTCATAGAATAATGGATATGAACTTTAAAGATAAGGATTAGTTTATTAGTTAGATTGATTTAGTAAAAAATTAGAATGCTCTTTATGATTTTCACAATAAAGGGAATTTTTAAAGCAAGTTCTTCACATATAAAGTTTAACCTCCTTAAATTCTAATGTTTGATATCTAATCTAAAGAAATGCAAGATTTTTAAATAAGCGAAGTCACTTAATTCCCACGTCATGCTAGACTTGTGTTCGTGAATGAATTTTAAAAAGTTTTTATTTTGGGAGGATCGATAAAATAGCCACCCAAGCATCAGCCTCTTGATACAATTTATTAATTTTCCTTAAAGAAGAAAAAATTGAAAGCTATTACTCCTATGCCTTCAAGTCATATGGGAGGGTGTGTTTTAGCTTATAAAGAATTTATTTTCATAATTGGAGGCATTAACGCTTAGAAAAAGTTTAGCGAAGCTGTAGAAAGATATTCAGTAGTGAAGAAGGAATGAATTGAGTTTCCAGAGCTTACGTTAGCAAGGGCAGATGCTTGTGCGCAAATATTTAAAAACGAATTATATGTATTTGGTGGAATGGTTGGTAATACATGCACTAACTAAATCGAAAAAATTAACCTACTTGATGTTAGTTTATGACTTTAGAATTAGGACTAGAAAAACATTAAATAACCTTCTTTTGAAATACTTGCTTTTGCTCTACCAATCCCTCTGGGAGCATTCGCTTCATTTAGGCTAGAAGAAAGAAAATCTAAATTAGTAATATTAGGAGGAAAGTCTTTATAAGAGATGAATCAATACATGTATATAATTGATCTTGAAAATAGTTAGACATAAATTTTAGGAGAAATTTGATAATCTGGAGTTTACAATACCCCAATTTGTCTTTTCAACAATTAGTTTGGTGTATTCGAGTGGAAAACATCAAAGGCTTGCATATTTGATTTAGAGAAAAAAGAATGGAGTGTTTATAATTGAAAAACCCTAACTCTTTATTATTTTTTATTAATAGTCACTATTATCATAACCTGACTATTTATCTTATTCAATATTAATCTTCTAAACGAAAAGCTTTCATAACTTGCTGCATTATCTACTCTTTAAGATATTTCATTATAAGCAATTATGGTTAATTTGAATTAAGATTTTAAACTATCTTCAAGAACAGTAATACACATAAAGAAAGCTTAAATCTAATAGAAGTAAGATTAAAACTACATTATAGAATGATTTATCAATCTCTCCCAATTTTCTATAATTAGTCATCTTTTTCAATCCTTTATATATTTACAATAGTTTATTGTATTGATAATTAGTTGGATAAAATAATAAAAGAACCCTTTAATGCTTTTACAAAAGATATAAACTAAATAAAATCATAAAATAGCTGTCTATTTTACTCCTGCCATATATAATATATCCAAACTATTGATATAATAATTAAAAAAGTCTAGCTTTTTAAAAATACCTCATTCCTTTTAAAAGATGCGAAATAGAGTTTAGATGTAGAAAATTAAGCAATTGCTCATACTTTGATAGTAATAAAGTGTATTACAATAAAAACATTAAGATGTTAATAAGTTATTTTAACCTTTATAATTATTAATCTTATTTACTAGAGTCATCAAAACTTTATTTACACTTGAAAATGTACTTTGAATAAATTGAATGAATAAGTAATCTATAGCATAACTTTATATTAAAGAGATACTTATAGTAATGCTTTTAAATATAAATGTAAAAATCTATATTTGCTGGTAAAGGATTTTATATTAGTAACTCATTTAATATCTTAGCTCAATAAGCATTTAATAAGAGGTATTTAATAGGTCTTTAAATATTTATAAACATATTAAAAGTAACTAAAGCTTTACATTATGAAACAGTCTTTCAAAGTACACAAGAAAGAAAAAGTTTAGTTAGTCTTTTATTAAAGCAAATGTCTATGTAATGAAATAGTAATAGTAATTAAATAAATTTTCTAGGTAAAACGATAAAGTTATTTCTTTCAATTAATGAGATTATACTAGTGCTTAAGTATAATATATGCTAAGCTTTAATAAAAATATTTAAAATAACTTTATTTTAAATGTTAATGCTAGATTTGTATAAAAATTCTACATATATCACATAAAAAGGAATTAGTATGAATATGCTTATAAAATAGAGATAAATTTTACAACATTAACTAATTTCTGATTAAGGTCTCATATATAGGATACATATGATAAGAATCTTTAGATAAGATTTAAAATAATGCATTTTATTGAAAAGAGTTTCGTTTTATCACTACTAATCTTCCTCATTCTCATCTTCATTTATTGTCTAGTCTTCAGTGTTTCTCAAACAAATAGCACTCATAGGAATGAACTGAGTATTATTTTCCTAAATAAGCTTATGACAGTACTTTTCAATTCCGTTACAGTTTACTAATTCCTTATTTCTGATGTATATAATAAAGGCTAAATATGAATAAATGTTATGCTCTAGAGCTATGTGGTTTAACCAACCATTTCCTCTCATATCAAATTCGTTTTTTCTAATACCACATATGAAGCAGTTAGAGTTTATTTCCTTTATTAATGCGTTTCTTTGGTCTCTCAGAGCTGCAAAAGTGTCTATAATAATACCGAAAATAACGTTAAGTAAAATGATATTAACAACGATGAAAAAAGCTAAGGCAAACACGTAATGGCTCCAATACTCTTTATCATTTTTAAAAGGTTGAGCTATGGCATCTCCAATACCTCCTCCTGCTCTTAACCCAGCTTCTATTGTACTACTATAGCAATCCCATAAAGTTTCACAGTAAGTATTTACTTAAACCTACCACTTTTCGTCAGAGTTTACATCTATATAGAGCATTTCCAGGTTTTTAAATGCAACAATGCTGAAAAGATAAATAACAATCATAGCAAAGATTGCAGTTAAGATTAGTTATCTTGAATTCATGGTGACTGACCTCAGTATATTCTTAATTTCCAAAACACGATTCACAATATCTAATAATAAAAATGCATAGAGTAGAGTATAAAATATAGAGCCAAGTGAAACGCCAAGATAAATAATGAAGTATAAAATAGTTTAATTTGTTAGAAGATATAGAATTTTCTTCCACCAACTCATCTAGCATATTCCCTTATATGTTAGAATTTTTTAAGTTTTTATTTAGAAATTTTAATGCCTTTCTTCCTAAATCCTTGTTGTGCCTTTGAACCGGTTCTTTGCTTTCTTTTTAAAGTTTCATTTCTTAGTTATCTTTTTACTTTGCATAAAGATAATATTAGGATAGTTTCCTAAGACATAAGAAATAAACATAAGGACTGAAAAGGCAAACTAAAGTACTCCTAATGCCCTTATAGCGTCTTTAAATTCATAACTATCATTAAACTCAAATTATTCATTAATTTCATTTTATGAAAGTGAGGCAATTAGTAAAAAGTTAATAACTAGGATGAAAATATACGAGACATTAGCATATCTTTCCCATTTTGAAGAAATCTTAAAAAGTTGTTGGCTCTTCATAATTTTCTTTTAATGTCTCATATCAATTTCCCACTTCCAAGATTTCCTCAAGAAATCCTCTATCTTCTCTTATTATGAGTCTATCTTAGCTTTTTCAGTTATACTATTCCTAGTTTACTCCGTTAAATACTAGCATAATTTAGGAACTTTGAAATATACCTTATGCAAGGTTCCAAAGCTGAATTTTATTAACTTACTAGTCTATCTCAATAGTTGATATGTTACTTGCATAAAACTTGTAAGCAGAATTTATTAAATCAAGTCCATGCTCCATTTCGTAAGTAATTTAGTTATTGGAAAATTTATCGTATATTGACTTGAGATGACCTGATTAAGACCCTTAATTTACTTACTCTTATTTTCCATCTTACATCTATTATTCTAAAGTCTAAACTAAGCTAGAAAGAATGGTAGCTAAAGTAAATAAAATTTACAAATATCAACTGTTTTAGCTTTACAAAAACAAACATAGTGCTTGAGTCTCTAGTAGCAAATTAAGAAAAATCTATTGAAGGATGATTTTCCTTGTAATTCTTATTTCTTTTTTGCTAACTAAAACTTCATAAACTACTACTTTATTTAATTGACCAAATCTATAAAAATATTTAAAATATACTTACCTATTTGGTTGTTCTTTATTTACTTGATAAATAGATCAGTGAATGGTGTAAGTTTTTTCGAATCAGTATAAGCTTAAAGTTGGAAAACTATCAAAGAAATTCCAAATCCAGCATTAATGACATTTTTGTTGAGCTTGATTTAATTTAACTTCTCCTATAATTATTCTTTATTGGCACTTTGGTCTTTCAAGAATTTAACCTTTTAGAACGCTTCCAACTATAAAATGTTATAAATGTTCTTTTTTTATTGAATGAATAAGCGATAAATAATAATTGCACAGTCCATAAGAGCATCCATCTAAAGTTATTCGTGCATTATCCAAATAATATCTTCATTTAGATTTCCTTCTAGCAATACGAGCAATAGTTGAATTAACTTTACAAAAAGAGGAGCTATTCATAATAAATTTCTTTATAGTGTCTGTACTACTTTGTCGTTCTTAAAATCTTATTCCTCAGCTCCATTATAGGAACAAGTACAGCATTAGAATAGTTTCTATAAACTATTTTTGAAATGAGACTAGCTCAGAGGGAATACTTTATTAGATTGTTTAAAGCAACGAAGGCAAGAACATTGCTTCTAGTTAAGGTTCTTTTTATTATAAGTTTAATCATAAAAATCACAAAGTTAAAGGAGAAGACTATTGAACTTCGAAGTGATTGAATTAGTTAAGTTATAGAATTTTATTCTTAATCCTATGATTTACTGATTTTTTGCACAGGGACCAGTTGTGCAATCAATTAAAGCATCAAGACATTGCTCGTAAACTTTGTTAGTTTATTCTTAGTTAAAAATTTTGTAAATATCAATGTATTATAAGTTTATCAGGAAAGAAAGACTTTCACTTATTAAGTCAATGCTATGTTCTCCTTCTTAATCTCTTAAAAAATCTTAAAACTCCTAAAAGCAGTTTTCACTAAGTAGCTGCAAAAGCATCAAAATCTTTTTAACCTATCTAGCTTTATTAGCTTGAGCTTCTTACTCATTTGCTAGTTTACTTTGCTAATCTCCTTTCTCTTAATAATTCTAAGACACGTTTAGATAAATTTAGTTTCCTTATTATTTCAGCTATTATTTATCAGTTCTTAATTAAAGTATTTCCTACTGTAAATTTAAGTTATCGTTAAATACCCTTAAATATTACTTCGCAAAACTGAAGAACTAACTATGCTTCGTTTATCTGAAGTTCTATAGAAGAATTTCTTATACACTCTTATTTCCATTTTTAAGTAAAATAATCAGGAGACTTATAGCCTCGAAGCATAAAGATTCATCATTAGAAAGTGATATTATTTCAAGAGACATATTTGCTACACCACATTCTGCTAAAGTCTATTACACCTTCGCTAATAAAATTTTGTTATTTTCTTTTTCTATTTAGTTGACTAACTTCAACAATATTCTCAATAAATATATTTTATTCTCAGGTTTTCGAAAAGCAAGATTTAAATCCTTTACCAATTTGACTAAAGCCTTTTGCACTAGATTAGTGTCTTTCTTTTCAGGAAGAAATTAATTTTTCATTTTCTCAACTAAATTTTCAAGTTCATCATTTCTATTTTTTTTAGTATACTTCTAAAAATCTTCTAAGAATAGCTAAAAGTATTACTCCTTATTTTCCTATTCCTATATCTATTTAGTCAAATTTTAAACTGATTTGCTCTTTTAAATTGCTTCTTCAATTAAATTTTTCGCAATGGTCTGCTTATTCACTTTTATATAGATAGCTTAGTTATTTAGCAAAGGATTTTTCTTAAAATATCTACGTAAGAACCTGCTAAATTCTTAGAAATCGATTTTTCCAGATTGATCATAATTGAGTAAAGGAATTATTTTTTGAATTTCTTGCTCAGTGATTTATCCTTCTGCAATAGACAAAATTTTATTGATGAACTCATTCTTTTCTATAAAGTTATTTTGATCTTCATCAAATTCCTCAAAACATGCACGAAGAGTTATTTCCTTTTTAATGATGTATTGCTTCACTATATTCAGAGTCTTTTCAAAAATAACCGGAATTTCGTGATCTTTGCTAAAAGCTTCTTGCTCGATAGTAGTGATCACAATTTCATCAGTTTAGATGGGTATTAAGTCTCTAATGTTGTTTACCTAGCAAATTAAATCTGAAAAGTCTAACTTATCATTTTTACTTTCTAGTTTGTTAAAATCTTCTGTCATTTTCCCTAAAATATTTTAAATCCTTTCTAAATTCTCTCCAAATATATTTTATAAGTTAATTTTTCGCTTATTTAATAAAGAAAATAGTTCTAAAAGGAAAATTAGCAAGCCTGATTAATTGCAATGTCATTTCTTAGGAGAGAAAATATAATTCCAATAATCGAAAGCATATTGAGTTTATTAGTCAAGTTTAGTTTCTTTTTCAATTTAGTAAATTTCAGTTTAGCTTTTCTTCGATCCTTAAAGTGGAAAAATGGGCATTAGCACTTGTAATTATTTATTAAGGGCTTCTGATCCCTCGAATGTTTCAGGAATTATCATTCTATTCTAATTTTCAGCTGCATAGTTATAGACGACAGAATACATATTTTTATAAGCTATTTCTTCGAGCTTTTCTAAAAAGTTAACGTATTGCTCCAGGTCCTAAATTAAAGAGACTATGATATCTTGTATATCAGATTGCTAAAATGTTTCATTTTAGATAAACTATGGTTTTATATAAACGTCTAGCAAAAAATGCAAATAGCATTTTTTTAATATTCAGGGTTAGGTCACATCGCTCTTTATAGGTGCTAATTGAATCCAAAGTTTATTCGATGAATCAATTCTACCAAATTTAATGAACTTGCAGAGCCTTTCCTGCTGAATTAGTCTTCTGCATATAGAAATTCCAAATTTATTCTGAATGGCAGTAGCTGCAAACAAATTTATCAGTTCACAATGGAATTTGTAGAACCTTGGAATATTAAGATCTAACTAGACAGTGCAAAGATCTTTTAGCTTTTGCATTTAGTAATTTTCTATTTTATTTTACTTCTTTGATCTATAAGGCTCTAAAATAACCTCATGACTTATGATTTATCTCAAAACTTCATTTTACAAGCTTTCAATATGATTTCCATTTTTATCAATTAGAAGTGCTTTTACCATGTAGAGTATTTAAGGAAGGTATCCTTTTGCATCTTTACAGTGTAGAAGAATATTTTGTATAAATTGTTCATTTTATTTTTAGTTTGATTATCCTCTTAGAACTTCAGCCACTAGTTTAGAAACATCTAATTTATGACCAGTAAGGCTAGAAAATAAATTAATATGTTGATATAAAACCATCTAATTAGTCGTATTATTATGACAGAACAAATATAAGAATCCTATGGATTCCAAGAAGAGCATTCTGTGCTTTCCATCATCGTACTTAATTTCCATAATTTTTATTAAAATTTCTTCGTACTTTAAATATCTGCAATAGCACTGACATTTCCACATAAGCTCACTCTCATTATTTCCATCATTGTTTAGAAATAATTTTAGTTTTTTAAGAAGGGATACAATAGTCTAGATATCACTTTGAGTTTCTTAGCTTTATTTGGAAGAACTTCCCTCCGCTTATTTGTTAGTAACAAATTTTTTAGCATATTTTTGTAAAAGATTTTTGATATATGCGAGAATATCATACATTTACTTTAGATTTGGACTAGCTATTATCTCTACTTGATTTAGCTAATTTATAAGTTCTTGCTTCGAGTTAAAGTTTTTTATTAAAAGCTATAGTGCTGATCTTTCTATATCTTTATCTCTTGACTTTTTAGAGAAAAGTAAGTTTAGTAGTGCTAGATCTAAATCATAGCTTTGAAAATTATCCTGGCTAGTTAGCCTAGTATATAGATGTTGACTATTATTTTCATTAATCATAACATTTAAATCAAAAATAGATTATCTATGCGTTTCCATCTAGTTAGTCTCTTCTGGTAAGAATAAGTTCTCTAAAGACGATCCTCTTTTCTTTTTAATTGACAACTAATTTTCGCTTTCTATTAATTATATTTAGTTCATATCATTTTACTTTGTCTAGAATATCTAGGATTGTAGGATTTAAAATATGCTTTGATATTCTTTATTAATCTATTATCTGATATCTTCTTACTCTTATTCTAATAATTCCTAATTAAAAGGGAATGCTTTTTAGTAAAACCTATTAGCGAAATTTTGCAAGAACTAATCTACTTAAGTTTTTATTTTGAATACCTATATTGCTTTGAAAATATCAAGAGTTTCGTTAATAACTTTATAAACCTTATATTGAAACATACAATCTTTTTGTCTATTTATATTTAAAGCTTTCTATATTAAGGTCTATATCTGCTCATGCATATCAATCTTCTTCTTTTAGTTTTCTAAACTCTCAAAATTTTGCTGTAATTGCCTCAAGTTTTATAAAGCTTCACTTTCTAAAAGAGGATAATATTTCATTCTCTGCTTTTTATTATTAACTTCTGTCCAAACAAAATCTTTAGATTCTATCTTAAGAAAGCAAACCAGATTATCCATAATAGAATAGATCCATTTGTAATCAACGCAGTTATGGATGATGAAAGATTTGGTTAGTTTTAATATTTCTATTAAAAAAGAAACAGTTTGCTTCGTTTATTCATCATCATCCTATTTTAACTCACAGTTTTCCCATTAATTTTAAATATATTCAATCATCAAGCTCGTATCGGAATTTAAATAAGGCTAGTCTTATTTTAGTTAAATCTATTCTCACTCTATTATTTTCTAGCATTATAAGTAAATATTAGTAGTTGCTTTGTTATTGACGTACATGATTCTATAAGCTCTAATGTATGCTTCTCTTACTTTTATATGAGTATTTGGGTTTTAGATCACATTTATAATATGTTTCTTACTCAATCCTAGCTTCCTTTTTATAAAGTAATGATTCTTCTCCCTATTTTCCAGACATAAGTTAGTGTAAAAGCATATCATGGCGTTTATATAGTTGGCAAATACATTTTCCCTTTTTATTTAAAGCTGGGAAACTTACTAGAGGTTAAACATCAAATAATAGCTTTACTGCTCTTATTGCAAGGGAATTATCTTTTATACTGTTTAAAGAATTTTATTGCTATTCAAGAAATATTCAGCAGTTTGCTTTTTATAGCAAAACTGAATGTAGTCCTATTATCCTTATTCGCTTTCAATAGTACCCACTTTTGCTATAAAAAATGGAACTTATTTATTCATTGATTCTTCTAAGCGTCCTTTTAATAATTCCTAAAATTATTATACTCCCGTTCCCCAAAACTCACATAGAACTTTTAGGATTCATAGAATGTTAGATTGATGCTCGATGTTAATAAATTCATCTTCAGTTCTTATAACCTTAAGCTAAGAAAATAGATCATGAGCAAAATAGATTTCTCCCTCTGAGTGTTTAATAAAACTATATTCAAATGATTCTTAGAGAAGCCAACTAATTTCTTACTTATACCATTTCAAATGCTAGATAAAAAAGTTGTTATACTTCTCTAATATTTCTCTGCTTCTAGTATTGTCTTTGATGCACAAAAGTAATACGAAATAGATTTTCTTCAGTAAAGGCTCTAAATATTAGCAGGCTTTTGATTAAGCTGATTCAGAATGTTTTCCTTTTTAAGAATTTTCTAATAAAGCTATTTTTGACTTTTAGTTATTAAGCTTCAGTCTTTCACTGATAATCTATAATATTTAGATAAAAGCCTCTAGCTAGCCTAAGTTTATAATAATATTCTATCTGACTGTTATTTCATCCTGATCTATATCTTTTTCCATCAGAATCTTGTCTCTAAAAGTGTCGAATATCTATTCAGCTTACTAACATTTTGACTTTAACTTTAATAATTCGTTACTTCTAACAGCTTATTCAGAGTTTAGTAGACAAATGTTTTTTTCTTTGTCGAAAGTGATGCATCAAATGCAAAGAAAGTTGTAGAATTTTTATAAATGAGGAGTAATCATTGAAAGCTTAAGAATTAGCTGACTATATTGTATCTCTTAGATTTTAAAAGAAACTAAAGGGCTAATGTCTTCAATATTAGAGTATATTCTAATTGGAGCTTTAATCAATTAATTTTCCTCTATTATTTTCTTTTAAGATTCAAAATTCTGAACTTTAGCTGTTGATTTACCTAAGTAAAAGCCTTAAATTTCTGTTGTGTTCAATTAATTCTAATTTTCAATTTAATTCTAATTTTGAATGCTTTCAAATGGGCACATGAGGTTAATTTCATTGTTATAAGAAACAAAACCCTTATTCCCATCTTCAGATTTTATTATTAAAATAGTTCCAAAAGCATTTCTTTTATCTGTTAGTTTTAAATAATATTTTTCTTCATCCCATGTAACTTGCAAATATTTTCTTGAAGCAACATGTTTTATCACTACTTCTTCTCCATATTTCAATGCTCCACCCTAAGAAATATCTTTCCTGTAAATCTCTCACACAGTTTGTACTCCTTTCTAAGATTAGAGAAATATTTCTTATTCCTCTTCCTCATTTTTAAAATTAACTGTTTCTCTTTTTTAAAACTTCACTCTCTATTACTCCTAGTTTAGAGAAATTTAGACTTATTAATACTAAATAATTTCTTAGTTATTGACTTTATAAAAACTGTTTTAGAAAGATTCTTCATTTTAAATATCTTGAAACTATTGATTTTCTAGCTATTTCTCCTTTCCCTGTACTTAAGAGATATCTATCTTTTCTTCCTTTTTTGTCTGATTTTTTTAGTTTTAAAATTCGAATATATTAAGATCAAGCGTTCCTTTTTCATTCTTTTGTTCTTAATTAATATTCTTAAGGTTTTAATAAATTTGTTCTTGAGTTTCTTTGAATTAGCTTTTATCATAAGTGATTGAATGCTTATAATTAAGCTAAAAATCAAAATCGTCGTTTTCGTCTGCTTGGCATTAGTCTTCTTATTTCTGGGTTAGCTCTATTTTAGGTAGGTTCTATAGTTCTATTTATTGTACTTTAACTGAGATTCATCCATTAGAGTCTACATGAAGGAATTTAATAGGATCACCAGAATATAGGATTCCTTATTAAATAACTACTTAATGTCCTAAAAATTTCTTAGCTTGCCACTAAGTAGATACAAGTCCAGCATTTAATTGCACTCTTGCATTTGGATTATTATCAATTTCAGATTTATGTGCGTTTAAGTAGTATTTTATAGAAAATTGCTAAGCTTTGTTTATCAATATAAATTTAGAATCATATTGAATGGCAATTCCCTTCACTTATGCCTAAGATTAAATGTTATGAATTTCAAAGATACTTCCTAATTGAGCTTCTTTGCTGATATAAACTTTCATACATCCTCTTTGCTTTGCAACTTCATCGTATTTTATAGACAAAAAGCCATTGCTATGAATATGCCTTAAAGTGATCCTCTCTCCATAAGTTAATGGAGTTCCAATAACTCTTTCGAATTCATCTTTGTTTCCCATTTCTTCAAATTCCTTTTACTCTTCTGGTATCTAAAGATAAGGTCTTGCATTTTCTACTTTAAAGAGACAAAGTCTTACTACTTGGTTAAAAGTAATATTAGTTTGCCTTTAATTATTTGTCATAGTAAGTTCTTTGGGAATAATCTAAGGATCTGAAAACGCAAAGCCATCATCATAAATAACCCACTCTAAAGTTTTTTTATTATTAGGAATTTGTTAGTCATCAAATTTAATTTCAGCAGTTGTAACCAAGCTGATGATATCTCCAAAACATATCAACTTATCTTTCATCACCTTATCTTTTTACTTCTTAGTTTCTTTTTTAGATATATTAATTTTAGCTATTTATTCTTTCAACTGTTGAACATTTTACTATTTCTAAGCTTGCTATATAATGTCATTCTTTTCTTATGCTTACACAACAACAGGAGCTTTCTATTAAATAAGATTTTAGTTTATCTCATTTAAGTTATTATACGAATGCTAGCTTTTCGCTATTTGCTTCTTTAGCGGAGATAAATTGAAAAACTCATTCTCAACTTCAGATAGATTTAAATCTTGATTCTCAGCCTAAGCATTTTGTTGAAGAGTTATTTATGGTACATCCTTAGTAGCTTTTCTGTCACTTTCTTAAGGAGCTGCAGGAATATTTTCCATATTATATTTAAATATAAAGAATTTCAATAGTTTGCTAAGAAGAATTAAAGCTAAACTAGCTTCCTCATTAATTAACTTATCACAAATTGCAAATTACTGTCTCTACACACTTGCCTTTAATCCCTTTTTATGAAACGGTTTTTATTTTTTCATTAGTGTGATATCAATAAAATTGAAGTCTACTAAATTTTAGTTGTTGATCAAATTATAAAAAGCAAAAATATTAGTAATTATGTTAAATTATAAAAAATTAACTATAATACTAAAGTAATTATACTAAACAGACTTAAACCTAAGACATGTCTAAAATTTACCTTTCACTATGAACTAAATTAGTAGCTAATATTTCAGTTTCTTGTTTGGATCTTTTAAATAAAACAGTCACTTACTTATGCAAACAACTATATAATTTATATATTCTAAAGTGTTTAATAGAGTTCTAACAAACCCTAAAATTAATTTCTAAGATGCTACTAAGTAAAATATGGATTGATACATTTATTCCTTAATTAACCTTTATCTGTATTTAAGATTTTTAAACTCTCCTTATAACTTAGAATAAAATAAGACATATAGCAATATCTATAAAAGCTTAAATAAAGAACTTCTTTCTAAAGAATAAGAAAAATAGATGTTTAGTCATTATGATAAATAATATCTTGCTGGTATAATTGAATAGAGAATATTTATCTAATTTTTAATTTAACTTTATTAAAATATCGCTTGAAAAGATAGTACTTACAGTAAAAAAGTTTGAATAAAATTACCATTTATAAGTTATTCATAGTATTTGAAATATCTATTTCCATAATTTTGTTTAAATTGCTTGAACAATTAGAATAGTTTTATGATTTATTCTAGTTATTTGCTATTAACTACATTAATTTGAGGTTTATTATAGATCAAATTTCTTGTTAAAAAGTTTTAATTTAATATTATTTGAAGTACTGATTTAATAAACTGCTTAAAATAAGTTTGCTCTAAATTGTTCGAAAGACTAAGCTGCTACTTGCTTAAATTACTCACTGAAAATTATTTTTAGTGTTTTAATAACCTAAAAAAAGGAAATAATTACACTTATTGCTTTGCTTTTGAATACATTGAAAGTTCTAAATAATTAGCTTGAAAGATTTATTACATAATAGTATACTTATACACTATACTAACTAAAATACAGAGCCAATAAGCTTTATTTATAGATAATGATATAAGGACTCTTAAATTTAGCTATATTAAGATAGTAAGATCTCATAATAATGATTACACACAATATTATAAATCATAAAAATGTAAAAACTTGATTGTTATTTAAATTAATATTATTAGACTATTTAGTGTCTCAGTATAAATATTAAGAATTGGATGCACTTGCTAAGAGACTTATAATTATTAAAGAATTATTTAGATTCATTATCTTTAAGCTATAAATTTCTACTAATATTAAAAATTTATTGGTACTTTGAAAGTTAAATATAGTCAAATTGTTAGTGTTAAACTTATTTCTTTATAATACAGAAAAGATACTAAATAGATATTTATGCTTTAAAGCTAAAATTTTCTTTACTTAAAATTAGTTGACAAAGGTTCTTGAAGTTAAATAAAAAATTTAGCTAGTTGTTAGATAGAAGATATAAGATCCATTAGTTAAATCTTAAGTTATATAAGAAGCTAATATAAATGAGGTTTTAGCAAAATTAACCTTGTAAATATAAATATACCTATAATTGCATTTATCATTTTAGCTAACTTATTTTTACTATTCAAGTTAAAATCAAATTTATCACTCATCACAGGTTGTTCTATGTATAAGGATATATTAATGAAGACTGATTAAAGAGATATTGAAAATTAGTTAGAGGAATAGAAATAATGCTATTTATATGAGATAACTTAGAGAATTAAGACCATAATCATAAAAGGATTAAAAGAAAGCAGATATATTCTTTGATAATGATATTATCTTAGATTTATAATTAGTTTTGAAATGATTGTCATCAATATTAAAATAGCTTATACTAGTATTTTATTTTATGTACTGATCTTATAATAATTTTTAGATCAGATTTATAGAGATTATTTGGCTTAAATTATCTACTACATTCGTAGCTTTAGTACAAACTTGGTAAAGATAGAGGTTTAAGTATAATTTTAATAATATGATTACAAATTATAATATAAGATTTAATTTAACGTTATTCTAAATTATCTCTTATAATAGCATCATCCCATATCAAAAAATAGAAATGATGATATTTGAACTAAAGTTTGTAATATAACAGAAATAGGATAAAAAAGTATTATTCAAATATTTAGTAATCATTAAAATATACCTTTTAGTATACAGAAATTTATAAGAGAAATCAAATAGCTACTAAATTAATTAAATTTACAATCAAAGCATAACTTCTTTTTACAAGGCAAATACTACTATTACTATGCTTACTTGTTTGCTATTAGGTTAATATTAGACTTATTGCTTTTATAAATTATTTATTAAGTTTTTAAATCTTTTCTTCTTTGCAGCTTTAAATTACAAACTTTGACATTTTAGGATCTATATGTTTTGCTTATATCTTTTAAGCATTTTATTTTCAGATATTTAAATGTTAAATATATAATTACTAGGATTATATTATTAAATTAACTTTTATATTTTAATTTTTAGAAATTCTATAAGATAAGATATTTCTTATCTTTTATGCTTTTTATCTTTTGTACAAGTTAATGTAAAAAGATTCCAGTTTCCCTTTTAATTAATTCATATTATCCTTTACAAGTAAGTTTTCTTTATTAATAATTAACTGTAAATTATTAAAAAATATGTGACTAAGTATTCTGAAGTAGGTTTAGAAATAATAAGACTTTTATATAATGAAAAATATTTTGATATATATGTTAATGCAAAAGTAAATTAATAAGGAAAATGCTCCTTAAATAGATAGTTCACTAATATATTAAAATATAAAGGCTATAGCACTAAGATTCTTAAGGGATTAATCATCTAATATAGCAGAATTATTACATTTTAGTTGCTTATTAACTATGAAAGTTTAATATTTTAATTGTATAATCTTATGCTAAATTTATTCTAAATTTTGAGCATTTTAATTATAAAACCTTAATCTCTTTTATTTTATAACTTATTTAGTAATCATAATGAAATAGGTTGCTAAAAGGAATAATAGACTAACTTAATAAAGAAGTAGATTTAGAATTAAATTTTAAAAGTTTGATTTATCAATTTATTTGCTGACTATTTAGAATTTTAAAGCATTTATCACTACTTTTTCCTGTTATTTCACTAACTATTTTAGCTAGCCTAGTGTCATTAGTATCTAAGCTTTATTTAATAATTGAAGAAATTCTTATTATTTCAGAGTAATCTTCTTGGCTTTCTTCGCTTACTGGAGCAATAACCATTGTTACTTCTCCTTTAAGCTTTTCTGAAATTTACAGAATTAAATCTCCAATAGATCCTCTAAATTGCTGCTCATGCATTTTAGTTAACTCGCTACAAACAAAAAGCTAATGATGACTGCCATAAATAGCTTATAGATGCATCAAAGTCTTTGCAACTCTTTTAGCAGATTCATAAACAATACATGCTTGCTAAGTTTTTTTTAAATCTTCTAATTTTGCTAGTTTTTCTTGTTCGTGTTTAGGTAAATAGCCCTAAAAGTAAAACGTTTGACATGGCATTCCTGACATTGATAGAGCAACTGAAGCTGCAACTGGACCTGGAAGAGAAATTATCCTAATTCCTGCTTTTATGGCTTCTTAAACGAGACTTTATCCACTATCTGCTATTGTTGGAGTTCCAGCATCTACTACCAGTGCACAAGTAAATCCTTACTTCATTAGCTATATTAATTTTGGAGCACGCAAATGTTCGTTTTAATCAAAGCAGGAGATTAAAAGTCCTCTGCCTTTTTTCTTTCTTTATTCTTTTATTTAACTTACAGTATGCTTAAGAAATTCATCTCCTGTTCCTAAATCTAGTCCAGGAATAGACTCAGCTTCCTCAATCCCTCTCTAAATTTCCTCTTTTTCAATACCAAACTATAATTCCATAAACTGAGTGATATTTTTTTCGTCTAATAGATTTATAAGTTTTCCAGCCACTCGAGTATCTTCACAAGCAATCAAGTCACACTTTTTTAAAGTTAAGAACTATCTAACACTAATATCTAGTAAATTTCCAAGAGGGGTAGGGCATATAGTCAGTACTCCTCTAGGATTAGCTTCATGAATATCTATAATATCCTCATAATTTTTCATAAAATCAGGATCTTACAAAAACTGTGATGCTGGAGGTTTAGTTTGCTTATCTATAATTCTTCTCTTAATTTACTCGTATAACTATTTCCTAAACTTAGGAGTATGCTAGTAAGTTCTAAGATTTCTTATAACACAAGTATATATCATTTTAGATATCCTTTAAATACTAAACTTATTTAAACCAAATAGCTATTTTAAACTTAATCTATTGCTTTTTAAGATAGAGGAAAATACTTCATTTAGATGACCAAATTATGATCATTTTTGTAGTTCAGCTTTATATAGCTTTAATTAGATAAAGGATTAGAATGTATGACAGTAGTAGATATACAAGGGATTATTAAAGTAGCCAAAATGATAAAAATGCACTAAATAAATATACTCTAATAATCTAAAATATAGCTGTCTTATTACCTTATCAATGGATACTCTCTTTGTAACTCTAATTATAGCATATAAAAATATATTTCTATAGCATAGTCTTTCTATATAATTATAATTTAATTAGAGGATTATTAAAAGGCTTATATAGGCTTGTCTTGCTAATCTAAAAACTAATAACATTTTTCATATCAAAGCACTTCTATCTATATCTCTAGAAATATACTTATTTACTAAAGGAGTCTAGCTATTTTAAAACCTTTATAAGTTAGTTTATGTATTTAGATTATTCCCTAATAAATCTTAAGTTTTAGATCTAGATCAAATATTAAAAACTTGTCTTTTTTAAAAGATAGAGTCTAGAGCTAAGACTAAATAGTAGAATAATAATAAATAGAGGATTATAAAGAGTTTATTAAGAAGATTAAATATAGCTTATGCTTAGTTAATAATATATATAATTACAAAAGTCAGAAGTAATTGAATGTGATATTGTTTTATAAGAAAGTGGTAGATCTTATTAGAGTAGCTTTATTAATTATGAAATTAGGTATTTTCTTTGCTAAACTTTAGTATAATTTTCTAGTTTAATAAGCAAGGCTTATTGAAGGTTTAATACTATAATTAGTAAATATTTTTCAAATATAGAAAAAAGATAGAATATATAAGCAGAGATGTAGAGAACACACATTAAAATATGGGAATTATGTGTTTTAGATAAACGTGTGATATGGAAGGCTAACTAGACCTAACTACTGTACTTTCAAAGCATAATTTTGACTTTTAATACATAATAGGACGAGGTTCATTTGGTAAGGTATGAAGAGTTGTATAAAAGAAAGGGAAAAAATTATATGCTCTAAAAGAAATGTCAAAAGCTACTATAGTTGCTAAAAAGAGTGTAAATTCTGTAATGAATGAAAAGAAACTGCTATCTGTGCTGAATCACTCTTTCTTAGTTAATATGCAATATGCTTTTTAGGATAGAGAAAGTTTATACTTAGTAATGGATTTATTAACTGGAGGTGATCTTAGATATTAAATTGTAAAGAATAGAGTTTTCACAGAAGAGTAGACTAAGTTCTTTATAGCTTGCTTGCTAACTGGATTAGAGTATATTCATTTAAATGGAATCATCCATAGAGATATAAAGCCTGAAAACCTTGTGTTTGATAACAATGGATATTTAAGAATTACTGATTTTGGAATTAGCAAACTAGTATAGCCCGATAATAGAGACTCATCAGGAACTCCTGGCTATATGGCACCTGAAGTAATATGTAGATTAAATCATGGTATGGAAAGTGATTATTTTGCAGTTGGAGTTATTGCATATGAATGCATGATGGGCGTGAGACCATATATCGGAAGGACAAGAAAGGAAATTCGTGATTCAATACTTTCTAAACAAGTTCAGCTTAAAAAAAGTGGCTTACCTTCTGATTGGAGTTTAGAAGCAGTAGATTTTATTAATAAATTAATATAAAGAAAGCCAGAACTCAGATTAGGCTTTAATGGCCCACATGAAGTAAAAAATCACGCATGGTTTAAAAACTTTCCTTGGTAAAGTCTCCATGAAAAAAGTCTTAAAGCTCCTTTTGTTCCAAATTAAAATGAAGATAATTTCAATAGCTAAATATTTAATCATCCAGGATGGAACAACATTAACCCTTAGTTTCTAGAATAATGTCAAAAAATGCTGGCTGAGGAATCTGTATAAAACCTATTTAAAAATTATACTTTCGACTTTTCAGAAAAAAGCAAAAGTCAAGAACTAGAAGTTGTAGATACAGTTGAAGACTTAAATAAGACTTAAGAACTTAATTCCAATAATTAAGGAAGATAAATCAAAAAATGAAGCAATAAAAGTATTCTAAAGAATCAAATGAAAGTAATTCTGAAAGGCTAAAATATCAAAGAAAATAAAAAGATAAAATTTATAAAGTTTGTTAGAAATGAAAATGTACAGACAGTGTATGATTAGTAATGAGTTAAATGTCTATAAGATTCAATAATTATTGTTTAATAAATTACTTTTAATCACATAATTTCTCTTAGTTCATCAAATTAAATTATTCAAATTATATATCTACAAAATAAGAATAACTGTAATCATTTACTTTTCAAATCTCTTAAAAATTAGTATGTTTGAATGAATACCAATGGCAATAAAAGGTAATAATTTAATAAGGAGATATTATATAAGGAAGAGTAAGAAACAAACATAATTTAAAGCTGCATAAATAAATTTAAGGCTATAAAAATATTCTTATTTATAGTTTAAACCATAATAACCCTTTAAGATTTAGAATCTAAATAAAGTCGCCTGATTAAAAGCGATAATATAGGAATTAATAAAACTTAGCAATATCAGCTATACTCTCTATTAGAATTTGATACTTCTTTCGTAATATAGATAAAAGTCTAAGGTTAAGTGTATAGTGATTTTTTTGGCTGAAATAGAAGTAGTAAAAAATTGAGGAAGAAGTTAATCAATATAGTAATAAAAAGAATATAATAAAACTAATATTTGATGGAAAGTAAAAGAGTAAGCATATTTAAAGCTTAGCTATTTTAATTAATTTGAACAAGTAAATTTAAAAGATTAAATTAATAAATGTTGTGATAAGAAGTGAATAAAGAAAAAGCTCTCTTGGATGAATAAATTAGACTTACCAACCGGCATAAAACGGTTTAGCATTAACGAAGTGGAGTAGAAAACGATATGCTGTTCTTAATATAAAGAATCGTGATTCGTAAATCCCAGTCTAATAACCAAAAACTCAAAACTTAGTAATCAAATCAGATTTCCATTAAAATGTACTAATAACTGCGAAAGCATTGCTAGAAGTTTATGCATCGCTTATTATAAAAGAAATTTGTAATTTAATAATATAGAAATAAAGTAAAGAGGATCTAGTAAAAGAAATGTAAGAAGAACTTACAAAGCAACTTATCGAAATAACTTAGTATGAGTTTTAGTTTGTAAACGTAAGCCTTTATTCAGGAATATGATATAGATCTACTCAATAAATTTGGCTAAAAAATCTATGACGAAACTCCAGCTCCTTTCCTCTTTGAACTCCAGAATAAGGAAGATTAAGTTGAGTAAAGTGAAAAAGAAATAAGCGATAATTAAACTACTGAAAATGAAGCAAAAGTTAGCTACAATATAGTACAGGAAGTATCTAAAGATATGATTTTGAAAAGTAGAAGTAGAGTGTTCAATGAGTAAGAGAGATTTTAAAGAGAAAAGTTTATAAAGATAAATACCCCTAAAATAAGCATAGTTAATAATAAATTAATGCATAGAAGAAGAAATTCTACAAATATCTTTGGTTTTGAAAGTTCGAGCACTTTGTAAGTTCTATATGATAATAAATAAAATTTTCAAATAAGTGAAACTCAGAGCATAAACACAGACTCAGAATTCAGCACACATTCTGTGGTAGAATTATAAACTGATAAAAATATACCTTTTACAGTTAATACTACGGGATTGTTTAATAACAATCATGCTAATTTAAAAGCACTTACATAAGACAATTTGAATGATAAAGACACTGAGTTATAAAAAATAACTGAAAACGATAGTTAAGATCTGATAGAGCCAATCCAAACTAGTGGAATTTAAATTCAAGAAAAGCCTAAAAAAACTAAGTAAAAAGAAACTTAAAATTAGGCGAAAACGAAAAGATATCCTATTGTAGTGTTTTTATCAAAGTTGTTAGCAATTATGCTGATTAATTATGTAGTGTTTAGAGGTTTTAAATTTTTGAACATTACTTTTTGATGTAATTATTTATTGATCGCTTATAAAAGACTCTTTATTAGTCTTATTAAATTAATGCTTTATTCTAGTATAATATAATCCTTAGCATTCAGCACTATATTATATCATAGTTTAAATATACCTTTTCAAAATTGGTAGCAAACTATAATAAAGTCAATCTAATTAATCTGATAGCAAATGCTTAATTTTATTGGCATATTTTCAAGAGATAAATCAAATCAAACAATAGAAATTTTTTCTTATTATTAATCCTCATAAACTAGTATTGAAAATATCTCTTAGACTATAAAGCATTTTTAGAAAAATAACGTAAACTTACAATTATAAGAGACTATAAGATATTTATATCAGGAAATAAAATTATTAAACTTAATTTTCTTATGGTAAATTTAAGCTAAATCTTACATATAATTAATAATTAAAAAGGCATTTCAATATATCTGAATACGTATTCTATAAAGATTATAAATTTAGTTTATTTTAATTTATAAATAATTAACTGCTTCTATTAATTATAGTAAAGGTTATATTCTATAAATATCTATCACTCAATTTAAGTTTTAATAACAAGTTTTATAAATATTTGTTATAGATTACAAAATAGCTGAAGATAATAAATGGTAGAAAAATAAATAGGAATTATAAAAATCTTATTTATCACCTAGCAGTCTAAGCTTTGGAATTTGGCTTGTTACTTATAGTAATTTTCTTTATTTTTTTAGTGTCATCTTTTAATCTTGTCTATTTTAAAGAATATTCTTTTATTTTTTGTCTTAATTCTTTTACTTCACTTTCCTTTTCTTCAGAACTGAAAGACTCTGCTTCGTTATCTTCATGAACTTTAGCATTAGGATCTACTCTTATATTTTTGTATAGGTTTTTTAGTTAACCAGTACCACTCTGTATAAGTTATTACTTTTAGTTTCTTAAGTTCTTCTGCTATATCACAATTTTACTCTTTGAGAATAGCAACAGCTTAAGTTACTTGCTCTGATATTTACTTAAATATTTGTGTGATTTAATTTTCGTTTTACTCTAAAGGAACTTAATTTTAAGGGTAGAAATTTTAAAGCTATATAGTTACTTACAATTCTATTTATGCTATGCAAAGTTTTGGTACCTCAGTCCATAGCAAGTTCATAACTTTGCTTAGCTTTGATAATTCTATCCTTGAGGTCTATCTATTGTTTTTATTTCTCATAAAGTTATTAGACTAAGTTGCTTATTTAATCTTGGGTGAGGATTTATTATTCCCTTAGCTCTGTGAACTCTAGATTTTTTAGCGTTTTTCGCATTTGCGCGTTACTTTCTTTAAGTTAGTCTAATTTTTATTCAGCAACTTAAACTTCTTATAACAAATCCTTATATGTATGTTCTCGAGTAAGGAATTTGTTTATAATTTCATTTATATCTGATATTCCAGTTGTACTTTTGACTTGTTAATATGCTATCTCTATGTTTTTTGATTTTTTATGCTCTTTCTCAATTATTTTCTTTAGTATGAAATACCAAAACTTATGAACTATTAAAGACTCTCGATTTTAGCTTTCAACTGACTCCATATCCTCTTTGGAAGCAAGTTCTTTAATTATTTCGTTTTGTTTACTTAACTATGCTTCTCTGTCTAGCTACTAAGCTTTTTTTTGATAAATATTACGTTCTAATTACTTTAACTTAATGTCTTTATTTTGAATATCTTATTATATGCTATTCATAGTGTCTTCTAGGTTTTTTTTAGTTATCATTTTCTAATCTTTGAACTGTTTTGCTTTCTAGTTTTCATTAAAAAGCTCTTGCTTTCTGAAATCCAATTACTCCATTAGCCTTTTCGCTTTATATTACTAAACTATTTTTTCTTATTTCAACCTACTAAGCATATAAGAATATTGATCTCTTAGAAGGACGGACTCTTCATGCTTTGTCTTGGTATTTTGTAATAATTCAAGCATCTCATCAAGTTATTAGCGCATATTCTAGACATGGTTCTCACTTCTCTTTTCAAGCTTACTCATATTGCCAAGTTCATATTTAATCCTACTTAAATCATTCTGTCTTTTAGTGGTTAACTACTTAGCAGTATCATATTTCTTTCTGATATTGGATAACTAATGACTTACTTCTATAATCTCTTCTTACTACTATTTTATAAACGAATCATCCAAATTCTACTCCTTTTCTGCCAGAATTCTATGCTTCAAATGCTTAGGCGTTTGAGATTATTTCATTTTACTATTTCCTTACTTTTAAGATATAGTGCTCATAAATAAATTTAATCTAGTTATTTATTTAAAAACTAGCTGTTTAAAAGCATACTTTACTTCATTAATTAGAGCTAATTGAATATAACTAACCTTATAATCATAGCCATCAACTATAAAGTCTAACCATTTATTAAATATCCTATTATTTGTTTTTTGAGCAAGCATTTAGCAACATATTAATATAAAGGATATATTTTTAAACTTTATAGTATTTATTTAAACTGCTATTTAAAGGCTTATTATAACTATCAAGCAAAAGTGTTAGAAGATAGTCAATAAAAGTAAGTAGTTAGATAATAATATTCTACCTGGTATTTAGCCCTCTTATCCTTGCATTGTGAGGATTTTTTCTTAATGTTTTGTCTTACCAAAGACTTTTAGATTATCATAGTAGTCTTTTATATAATGGCTATTATATATTCGCTATTTAAACTACTTTAGAAGTATTTCTATATTGTAATTAAGAGAGTCATGTGTTGGCATTTTCTTTTAAATGCAAATTAATAAATAAGGATTATTCTATTTAAGTAAGCAGATTGCTAATTTATATCAATCAAGTAGCAGTAAATGGAGTTCTAATATATATGCTTATGAGGTAATAGCAAATGTATATTGAATAAAATTTAGTGGAATAGAAATTTGGGAAAATTTAAACTTTAAGTACAAATTAAAACTTTGAATGGTAAACAAATATCTAAGCAAGGATCCAGGCTAGCAAAATAAAGGCGTAAGGCAGTATTTACTTTATAACTTTCCTAAGGGTCCTTTTATTACTTGCTTAAATTTTATTTTCTGTATTTTTTCTTAAATATTTCTGCAGAAATTAGTGAGAATTACGCATGCGAATTAAAGCTTCGTCATCTTATACTTTAACTCTTAAAGTTGCAGATTCTATATAATAGCTTACATGGAGTTCTGTTATGAGTATTAGTTTTAAGCTAAATAATTGTTGGTTTTTTCTCAGATGAAAAGCACTAAAACAAAATCGTTCCTTATTCATTATTTTTATTTCAATCTGGATTTACTAATTTATATATACTTCCTGACTTACTACGGACCTTTCTCTATATCTTAGTTTGTGCTTATTTCTCTGAACTTTAGTCACTTTAAATTTGAATTTAATAGACTGCCATGATTAATTTAATGATGATAACTCCAAAGAATAATAGCTAAGAATTATATAGCAAGAGCTATTTTTTATCATTTAAACATATAATTTGCAAATTATCATATTCTAATGAAAGCATCATCATTATAACTAATAGCTTGCTTTATATAATTACAGGCATCAAGATTCGCTGCATTTTGTATTTCATACAATAAGTTACTTAAGTTTTATATTTAAATCTATTATAAAGAATTATTCATAAAGGCTTATTATTAAGCTTAAAGATTGGTATAAACTGAAGAAAATATGAATGATGTAATGGAACTAAAGCATTTATAGAGTTATTAAAGGAATTTTTGTAATTGCTTTTATTGGTTTAAAATAGTTATTTAAGTAAACCATATTCTCAAATCTGCTTATTAAGCATACTCTATATCTTTTATATTAGTTGATTTTGAAACTAGTAATTGTGAAGAGTGGGGATATTTTCCTATTCTAATATATTTTCGCTTATTAAAGCATTGCTTGTAAGTCTAGCTATGTATATGGATGCGAATTTAAAGTTTTGCATTGTATCTGAATTTTATATACTGTGGCTATTATGGATAATTGAAGAATTGGCTAATAAAATTAGAGAGAATACTATTTTTTTACTTATTATTAAAATTGTTCTCAATTATAGCTAAGTTTATTAATTAATCATCAAAATGTGAGATATTAAGGTAACTAATTTTTTAGTCATTGTTGGTTTAAGTTGCTTTCTCTAAAAATTAATGTCCTACAAGCATAATAAATACATAATATACTTAAATAAGCATTCTAGATATTCATTTCCTATTTTGTTCAACTGTATCAATTCAAAGCTATAGGAATATTTAAAATCACACTAATTTTTATTCTATACAGCAAAGCTTATACGAACCTTTTTTAAAGTAAATACAATGACAAAAGCGATAATTGATTAAATTTGTAAGAGAGTTTATATAGTTAATGCTGTTGAATAATAAAGGGGAACTGTCTACTTTAGCTAATTTAAATGGAATTAAAATAGAAATGTGAAAAGCTTTGGAAATAGAATTAAGTTTAAATAGCTTAAAAAATAATGGATTATATCTTTTTTATATTGGAATTATTTGGTCCAATTCATTTCTTAGTGAATTTATTACTGCTACTGCTTTGAACTTTCTTTAGTAAATCTTTACTTGCTTTAAGGTTTAAAGACTTGCTAGACTTTGTGTACAATTTAAAGATTGCTTTTTATGAAGAAAGGAATAAAGAAGAGCTAGTTGGTAGATTAAGACTATCTTCACTTTGCGTGATATCTTCAATAGGTATTGCCATTTTTGCCTATTACACTTTGATAAGTTTTAATCCTTAAATAATTGATGAGCATCATGCCGATTATTAAGAGATTATAAAGTACAAGAAGTGGAAAAGAGAAAAAAAGCTATACATTGCTCTATTCAATCTGCTAAACTGGATGTTTGCTTCGATATATATACGCTACTTGAACAAAAATTATAAGCTAACAGAGGAATTACAGTGACTTACTTCAAATTTTTAATAGTTCCTCTTTTAATTTTTTGATAATATCTATATTAAAACCATAAGTCACTAATAGAATAAAGCTAAGCCCTACTAATTTAATATTCAACTTTAAAAAATCTTCTGTTTGCATTTTAAGTTATCTGCTATATAAGTTAACGTAAATATAGAGACTCTTTCCTCAATAAAAATAGTCTTTAGAGAACGTAAACTAATATAATTTATGGAGCAACTATCTTAAAAGTGGATAAACACTATAAAATCTAGAATAAACATATTTATTACGCTATTTTTAAGAATATCCACCAGCATTTTTGCTTTATCTGCATCAATTAATTATTAAATGGTTTTAAACTTTAGTTAAATATTTATTTAACTAAATTATTAAATGAAAGGCTAAGATTCATGCTTGTTTATCCTGTATAATCTATTACAATTAATTACCTTAGAAACTTCTCTATTGAAGTATACAATTTCGTATCAACTGCCTGCTGATTATGTTACAATATTATATTAGTTTTAACTCTCATCTCCAGGAAAAATTGAATTGTAATTAAAATAAAAACTTAATAGTCTAATTTAGATTCTATTATTTAGAGTGTAGAGATGATATAATTAGTTTTTTGTGGGTGGATTTGTAATTAATAGTGGTAAATATGATTAGTAATTATTCACTATAATAACTTTTAATTAGGTTTAGTGTAAATAAGTAATCTTTTAAGATGATACAGCAATTATATAAATAGAGCAAGCTTGATTTAATCTCTTTATCATAGCTTATTTAATTTCTAATTTGGTAACTCAGATTAATGAATCTCTCTTCTTCTTAAGATACAAAACTTATTAAAAGTATATAAAAGAGCTTTATAGACATAATAACGTTATAAACCTCTCAATATATTTGAAGCAATATAACCAACATAAAGTAAATAATTAGAAAGAGTTAATTACAACTATCCTAGCTCTAGAGCTATTAATATTTAGCTTAATACTTATAGAAAGATAACTGTAAACTATAATTAATTCTGTTTATTACTTAAAATGGCCAGATAGTTAGAAAATCTAAACGAAATAAAATAGCAAAAGGTGAATTTAATAAATATTGCTTTAATAAGCATTAAGAGTCTATTTATATAGTTAGAGTTTAACTGAGTAGCTTCTATTATATATTTCCTTTATATAAGATAAACAGTAGTAAAATACTATTAACAACTCTCTTTTTATTAATGTAAATATTATATCTGAAAATAATTTGGTTGATATAAGAAAGAGGAAAATAAGCATATAATAGTAGCTTAGTTTCTAATACAAATTTCTTATAAAAGAGTTTAAAGTTATTTCTATTCTGTTTATTAAGTAAATGTAATGTCTTACATTATTACTTGCAATCTAACTTTGAAGGTTCTAAGTTTATAGTCAAGTTACTTAATTAATAGAGCAGAAAGATTAAATAGTATTTTTTACGATAGACTAGTAAGAAGAGATGAATAGACTTTTATTCGAAATTCGTATTTAAGGCGAAAATTTCAATTGTACTTTGGTTGCTAATAGGTCTATAACAAATACTGATGACTTCTATAGTCTTAATAGATGATAGCATGTAGATTGAGATGGATATTACCAAACATTGTCTTACTAATTTCTTTAACTAAATATAAATCAGGTTAGTTATACCTTAGCTGTCATTAATTGGAATCAATAAGCCTTAACTTATTAAAAAATAGAACATTATAACAATTAATTAGAATGTCCTAACAACTGCAGCTTTTAAGGGAGCTGTGCTTAAGTATGTAGATGCAATTTTGGATGAATAGGATAGGACTGCTCTATTTAATCTATTTAAATTGAAAGTTCAAAATTATATAATTTGATAGTATCGGCTAGAAGCCATGATTGATTCAATCTAATAGTAGCACATAATAGAACTAAAATCAATATCGATTGGCAAATTTACTCAAGTTTAAAATTAAAATTATTGATTAAGAGTCTAAATTTTGCTAACTCTATGTTGCCTTCAGAACATGAGTTCGAAATGAAATTCATGCTTTTCAATTAAACGAGTACTTTTATAGAACTTCATGCAGAATAATGATTCTTTAAGATAATGAATGAGAATGATTTAAACATATATGTATAAGTAGAGTTTAATATAAGTGATGGATCTGATACTAAGATAAGATACTATATTTTTATAATCATATTTGCTTGCTTAGTTATGTGCTTTCTATTTACCTGCATTGTATTTATTAAGAAAAAACTTTTTTTTTATAGAAATATGTAAGTCTAACCTGAAGACTAACTTACCTATGATAAAATTTTTGAAAAATTTCCTATTTTATTGTTTAAAGATCTGAAAGGAAAGCAGTATAAAAGCTAGTAAACTTGCGTTATATGTCTGGAAAACTTTGATTAAGATGATTTGATAAGGAAGCTGTTTTGCTATCATATCTATCATAAAAAATGTCTTGAGTGTTGAATGGCAACAAACACTATTTGCTGCATTTGTAGAAGAGATTATGCACCAAGGCAGGAAAACAACGAAGAATTAGAAGTATCTTAGTAAAACAATCTAAATAGTTCAACTGCCAATTAAGGAAATTCTCTATCTTAATCAATGAACGCTACACAACTAGACTAGTCAGTTTAGATTATACAGAGTAGAGAAGTAATTTTCTAAGATTTTGCTTATTTATGTACTTTTTATTTATTAAGTTAAAAATTAGTATAAAAATAGCTTAGGAAATGCTGTAATTTAACTATGATTTGGTTCGTAAACTACACAAAAAAAAGTATTCATTTTATAAAGCAAAGATATTAATTAAAATGGAATTAATCAATTTAATATACCTTCTCCTTTACTTCTATTTATTAACTATAGTACAAGCATATCAAGTGCAGACTGTTGAATAAACTGAAATGATATAATTTGTGTAAATATCCTCTACAGAAGGTTTTGAAAGAGCTGTTATTTAAGTTGATATTTTGAATAGCAATTTTTATAATGCATGTATAGCAGCAAATAAGTCAGAAGATATGAATTAGAATTATTTAGAAAATCTAAATGCATATTAAGAGGTAGATTGAAATGGATTTTATTAGAATACTAGGTTTAATTTTATGATCTTAAAGATTCATTTGCAGAGCTGGTGGCTGGTTATTATTAATTGAAATTATCTATAAAGTGCTTTGCTATATAACTTGACAGTATCATATTAATAAGAATTTTCATGTGGATTAAATTGCAGCAGAAATGGAGAATGCGTTTAGTGGAATTAATGTAAATGTTTTGACGGTTGGATAGGAGTGTTTTGTGAAAAAAGGGCTTAAAAAATATAAAGTGGTTAAATTTATTAATTTAAAATGGAATAGTTTTAAGATGACTGGCTATACCTCTTCATTAAAAATACTTAAACTGACCTAGAGATAATTTGAAACGTCAAGAAAAATGATAAAATAATTCTTTTTATAAAGGAGAAAGATTATGGAAATTCATTGCTTCCTTCTTAATATGAAAGTAAATACTAATCCACCTTGTTCTATTAAACTTAAATTGTATTCAAGATAGATAAAGGCTAATGGTTTGTAAAAATAACTAATTAAGGGGTTGAGCAAGTTTCCCTCTAAATTCAATTTTTCTTTTATGATGTGTCGCAAAAGATGAACATTAAGACTATTATCATTATAACATGCTCTATAGCTATTGGGTTCTTTATGTTGTTTTGTATTTTTTGATTTTGTAGAAGAATAAGAAGATCTTTACCTTTAGAGCCTATAGAGATTGAAAGCGCTAATAATATTATCGCTTTAAAATTATATGAAAAATTCCCTGAAATTTTATTTTAAAAAATGGACTAAAAGCAGAAGAAATTCCAGACAGAATGTGTAATATGCTTAGAAAGCTTTAAGGACTAAGATATTGTTAGATAACTTCCATGCTAGCATCTATATCATAAAAAATGCATTGACATATGAATGTAGTCTAAATCTATTTGCTGCTTATGTAAAATAGACTATATCAATTATGCGCAGCCTTAAGCTCAAAACCAAGAAGAAGGAGCTTAAATAAATTCTGGATAAGAACAAAACGTAAATTTAAACGTAGGAAGATAAAATCAAAATCAGGAAGAAGAAAATTAAAATGTAGCTTATACCAATTTTGTTAGCTTGAATAGTTCAGTCAATATAACTACTTTTGAAAATGCTGAGCATATAACGAGATAAATAGAAATTCAGAGTAGAGAAGTGATTAATTAGTGAATCTTAATTCGAAACTTAAGAACAAACTGTATTATTTAGCTATATCTAATCAAATATCCTCCTATTATCTTATGTCTATATTAAATGTTAAAGTAAATACTTAGAAATACCTTTTTATTCAATGATTTCTTATAAATGCATTTAATTTTACTAAATATAACTAGAAAATTCTAATATGGGTATTGATTTTTTACTTTATTAAGAGGCTCTTATTGAAACATAAATGTGCATAGTGAAAGCACAAATCATTTGAATACTCAAAAGTAGAGGACAAATATAGATACTTTAATCAATTATCTATTTAGTGAAAGGATAAATTATCCTTTCTATAATATAGCGTTCATAAATTTCACTTTCTCCTATTTAACATCAGTTTATCCTTTACTTATATTGTAACTGCATTTCACATCTAAAATATTAAATAAAACATTATTTAACTTTCCTATTTCTAAAGATTAAAGCCATTAGATAATAACTTATAAAGATCATTTGTAGCATACTATTAGGGAAAACTTTTACAATTAAAAGCTTATTATATCAATTAAACTAACGGATGATAAAAGTCTTAAAAAAGATATAAAAGTAATAGTAAAAGTATAAATAAGCAATAAGCTACATATCTTTATCTAGTTCGTTTCTCATTATTTTATATTCAGAACTTGCATTTTTTATCATACTCATATCAAATAATTTAAAGAAGTGTTTCTTTTTAGATAAAATTATAATAAAGATTTAGAAGAAAATGTAATTGTAACGGAAATAACTAATTGAATAAAGTAATTTAGTTTTAATAGTTAAGGAGGCTAAAAATATTAAAGCTTAGCAATTATTAAATAATTAACCAATATAAGGTTAATTTTACAATTTGTGTATAAGGATTTGCAGGTATTTATATAAGAGGCAGGCTCATAGCTCTTCTACAATTAATATATAAAAGGATTATATAACTAATCTTATAAATGTATAATAAGAGATTTATAGCAAATATGTAAGAACTAGATAAATAACAAAATTTTTGATAACCTCTTTCATTTAAATAGATAGCTTTTATTAATAAGAACCAATATACAAGATTATAACGATTAAGCAGCTATAAATTACTTGCTAATAATATATATCATGAATTTCTCATAGCTAGATAATTGATTAACAAAGCTAAATATAAATTAAGAGTTTTAACATATTTTTGCTAGTCTTTCTAAAAGCAAACAATTATTCATAAAGCATAAAATGTAAATTAAAGCCTTATTTATAAGATATAGCAATAGTTACCATTCTATTGGTATAATGACACTTGTCTACTCACAGGGATTACTAATATCTTTCTGATAATTTAAATTCTCATTTAGTAACAAGCTTTCTAATTAGATTTAAAGTAAAAGAAGAAGGTGTAGTATGAAGTTTAAGGTTTAATATGGTTAAATAAATATCAGTAAGCAATTTCTTTATTTTCTTATTAATTTCATAACTTCTTATTTATATTAACAAAACTATCTTTCATCAAAAATTTAAATGTTGAGTAAAGTTGATTGCATCGATTTAGAGAGATCCTCATTAAATAACCTTACGCAAGATATGCAAAGTCCAATACTTGGTCCAAACGAAATTAAATAGGTACTTTCTACATAAAAGCACTACAACTAGTATAACTTTTATTAAGCTAAATTGAAAAAAATGCTTCCATTTAGAACTTAAAAGCTAAACTAAGAGCTATTTACGCCTGTCAGAAAAGTACATATAGATTAAAAAATTGACTTTGTTGATTTAGCATAAGAAAAAGTAGCAGATTAAGCTTCAAGTATGAAGGTAATCTAAAATGAAGCTTAACAATGCGAACAAAAGAATTCGCCTACTTAGTTAAATCATTTATAATTAACTAAACAATTATGTGAATAAGCTTAGAATCTTGTTGGCTTGTTCAATTACGAAAATTAAATAAAAGAAGAAATAGTTCAAACAAGGCCAGCAACTACTTATTAGAAAGATAAAAGGAATTGCAAAGCTAACAAAAATAATTTACAATAGTAAGTGTAAAGTATTGGTACCTCCAATGCTATTAAGCCAGTTGCTAAGACTCAAAATAAGAAACTTCAAGCTAAGACTGCTAAAAATAATCAATAAAAAGCAAATTAAAAAACTGCTGAGAATGATAATTTATAATGCACTGATGACTAAAATACTGATGCTCAATAAACAGATAGTAATAAGCTTAATTTAGAAGCATCATAAGAATAAACTTAGAAAGAAGTTGGATGTGGAATAATGAATAGATATGTCATTGGTAAAGAAATCGGTTAAGGCGCTTATGCCGTAGTAAAATTAGCAGTTTACAAGCCTAGCAACAGATAAGTTGCTATAAAATTCTATGATAAATTCAAGATGATAAATCCCCAAAGAAAATAATCGGTAAAGAGAGAAATTTCTATAATGCAAAAAGTAGATCATTTGAATGTGATTAAACTTTATGAATTCATTGATACCAATAAGCAAATAAATCTTATAATGGAATATATTAAAGGTTTTTCGCTTTACTGCTATCTTAAGAAAAAGCCAAATAGAAAACTTGAAGAGTCAGAAGCTAGATAAATATTTATCTAGATTATAGAAGGACTTAATTATCTTCACTCTAAAAATATCGCTCATAGAGATATTAAACTTGAAAACTTGCTAATTAACAGTGATAATATTGTGAAAATAATAGACTTTGGATTCAGTACTTGCATGCCAAATGAAAAAAAAATGTAAATATTTTGCGGGACTCCTAGTTACATGGCTCCTGAAATTGTTGGTAAAAAAGAATATTGCGGTCCTCCAGTTGATATTTGAGCAGCTGGTATAGTCTTGTATAATGTTCTATGTGGACATTTTCCATTTAGAGGAATAAATGATAATGAACTTTACAAGAAGATATGAAAAGGTTAGTTTATATTACCTGAGAATGTAAGTTAAACAGCCAAGCAATTATTAAAAAAAATTTTAGTTGTTAACCCTAAAAAGAGAGTTACTGCTGAGCAAATCCTCAAAGATGCTTGAATTTTAGATTTACCTTTCGTTGAGAGTGACCAAGCTTAACCCTCCTAATAATAAGAAATTTAAATTCCTTTAAAGTAAATTAATTTACAAGAGATTTCATAAGGAGGCCAAGATATTTTACAAGCAAACGCTACTGAAAGAATAGAATTCGAAGAAACTAAAGAAAATTAGTAATAGCAGCAAGAAACTTAGAAGACTATTACTAACAGCATGGTAGTAAATCAAAATTAGAAAAATGAAGAAAATCATTATAATAAAGAATTTATCTAGGTTAATGTAAGCATTTTAATTTAGACTTTCCGTGATTATTAAAAAAATCAGTTGCTACTGCACTAGGAAAAGAAAGAAAAAAGCTTATAAAATAAAGGCGAAGAACTTAACGAATCAAATAATTTGGTCAAACAAGAATTAACAGACTATTAAGCCAAAATATAATAAAAAAGCATTCCTAAAACTCTTAAAAAATAAAGTGAATTAACTAAGAAACTTAAACAATCCATCAAGACTAAAGAAGATATTTTTAAGTACAAATTTAACGAAAGGGTACTTAGCAAAAGGAAATGAGAAGGAAATTAAAGAGCTTGTATTTTAAATAAAGTTTTTTATTATTTTAAAATCTTTCTCTGTATCAGTTAATTAAAATCCTTACAAATTAGTTTTATTCTAGATATAGAAAGTACAATTACTATAATATTGATTAAGGTGTCAGAATAATACTTAAGAGGAAAATATAATGCCTATTAAGGAAGGAAATTACTTATTTAATATTATATAGGAAAGTGAGCGAATACATAGTATAGTATAGATATGCATATACATTAGTTTAATTTTATAAAATTATTTAAAAAATTCTGATTGTTTTTTAAGTCTCAGAACAAAAAAAATTCCTGGAGATTCTTTTTCCAACCTTTATCATTAGGATTATCAAAATATGCTTCCATTTGGTCTTAATTTTAGGTCGATCTAAAGACGTACAAATAAGTACACTTGTGAGTTTAAAGTAGCTCGAATAGTGTAAGATTTTAGGCTGCTCCAAAAATATACAAAAATACGTACCAAAGATTATAAATAAGTAGAAGCCAAGAAGCTACAAAAGCAAAAGCTACAGGAGTTAAAAATATTCTATGAAATAGATATCCTAATAGTGAGAGGAAGGCTAGAGACTGATCTGGAGTATATCTACTTATTATGAAATACATGTACATACTCCAACTTACGGACTGTAAAAAGAGAAAGGCTAAATATTATTTCTTGTTTGAAGATCCAATGCACCCAGAAATTAAATCACTATGAAAGTCGAAGTAAGGGATGCAAGCTTCACATTTGTAGCAATGAAAAGATCTTTTTATTTTTGGTTTTAAGCAATCATAGCATATAGAGTCAATATGCGGAATATCAATTCATGCTTCTTTTGCAAAGGGATCACAAAAAGCTTTTTCTATTTCTTCTAAGCTTCCTTTTTATTCAGCTGAACTCGGCTTTATCGTTAAAAATAAAAATAAAGAGCTTCCTAAAGCAATGTGAAAGATTATGCTTAAAGTAAAAGCTTCACTGTCAGTGTTGATAACTAGGTAATAAAAAGAATAAAGCATTGTAATGACTGAAATCAGCAAAAGTTTCTAGAAAGAAAATCCTCCTGGTGTAAATTCTTATGGCTGATTCTCTTAATCTTAAAAATGCTCAAACTAACTTTTATCTTTAAGAAGTTTACTAGTGTAAATAGTTTGATATTCTTGTGCTACTCTAAGAGGTATGCGCCCTTAGTTATCTTTTACTTCAGTGTCTTAAAAACTATGCTACAACAAAAATCTAACGCTTTCTTTTGCTTCAGAAGAAGCAGCTCTATGCATGGGAGTCATTCCAAGTTTATCTTATTCATTCAAAGGAAGATTAAACTTTCAGCTAAGTTTTAATAGCTCAACTCAGTTCTTATATGCTGCCCAATGGGATAATGAACAATTATTTACATCCTTTGCCTATATAAAAGTGATGGCTTACATTTAAATTGCATCCTAAACTTTTAAGAATAAAGATCATTTCAATTCTGTTAAACTAAACAGCAGTTAATAAAGGAGTTAAATTCTAAGAATCACATGCTTCCAAATTGGCACCTCGATCAAGTAAAAGTTTGAAATGAACAATATTACCTTTCATGCAAGCCAAATGCAAAGCAGTTTGATTACTTTTAGCTTTGCAATCCACATCAATTTTTAGCTGATCTAATAAATGAATAACTATATCCGATTTCCCTTTTCAAACCGCCATATGTAAAGCGTTGTATCCCTAAAGCGTGTATGCTTCATCATGGTTGAAATGATTCATAGATAAGTATTTCAATAAAATACTAAAATCACCACTTTGCTCAATAGCATTCATTGCTTCATCAATTAACTTTTAGTTGGGATGAAGTTTTTCTGGTTGTCCATACTCTCTTTTAATTGGTCCTTCATTTTAGCTATTGTTTTAAGTATTTTTTATGCCCAAATCTTGAATAAAATCCTTTAAAGACTTCTTATCTTCCTAACTTTGTTGCTATTGCAAAGTACTTTGACTTTCAGGCTAGTTTTCATTATCTGATTCGTTATTATTCTTTGTAGTTCCTATTTTAGAAATGAAATCTTGCAAAGACTGCTTTTTATCTTTTGCTTCAGACATTAAAAATATTCTTAAGAATATAAACTTAATTTAATTATTTAAAATCACCGCAAATATGCTAACACACTGTTTGATTCATTAGCAGCGGATTATCTTATAAATTCTCACTAAGAAAATAGATTCCATAAGCTTCAATATGAGAGCAATAAAGTTATATTTGAAAGCAAAATCAATAAAATCACTACATTCTTACTCCTTAACTACTCTATAGATATCTAAAGATTTAAACAGTAGCAAATGTTTCTAATACTAAATAATTTTAACAATAGCAAGGATTTCGGTCTAATTAGAATGATACAATATAAAATAATTAAGGATAACTATTAACTAAAGTAATCATTATATAAATCCTTTAATCAGCTTAAATTTACAAAAAATCAATATAAATTGAAGTTTGCATGTAATAATTATAATAGACAAGATGATAGAAAGAAGAAAAGAATTAGTAATTATTTAAGTTTTGATGATAGTCTACACACCTAATGGTTAAAATAATAGTAGTATGAGTTATATATTTAAGCATGATTAACTATAGATAATTTTTATAACTTTAATCTTTTTATGAGCATATTTTAAATTTGAAACTGCTTAATTAACTTAAAGACTTTTTTCGCTAGTTTATAGATTTGATATAGAAAAATAATAGCAATACAAAAGTACATTAGGTATAAGTTAAGGTACTAAAAAGTAATTTGTATAAGAACAGGTTACTAGCTTCTTGTAAATCTACAGTAGAAATAATAGATATTTTAGAATTGAGAAATGCTAATTAAATATAAATTAGAGGCATAATAAAGCTTAAGAATCTCTTATATATAATAGTCCTTTAATTTAAAATTGAAATAGATAAATATAAAGTTAATAAAGAAAACGAATTCATATCTAATTTATTTCAAAGCAAATATGTGTTAAATAGCAAAGAAATATGCTAAAAGTTTTTTATTTATTAACATACCAAAATCTTTATAAATATCCTTTTCTAGTTTCTACAGTTTTAGTTTCCTAGCTTGTTTAAAAATTAATATCACTTAAAATTAAAAATATAAGGAAAAAAAAGATAATCGATAACATGGAAGAAAAGGCTAAGTTCTAAAATCTGAATGTGCATAAAAAGTATTAGTGCTGCGAATTAAAATATATACTAAACCTCTTGGCTAATATTTCTCTATACTTAGAATAATATATATATTTATAAAATATTAAGTGCTTAAAGTCTTTAGAATCTATCTATTTTTAAAATTTATATTGCTATTTAAATTATAATAAGTAAAATATTTAGAAATCATAAGTTAGTATTTTAACACTTAATTTAAGCATCTAGAAAAGGGTACTGGAGTCATTTTAGTCTACATAAAATGAATTAAAATAGATTTAAGAAACAATTGTAAAATAAAGGTTTTAAATTAGAATGATAGTTAAAGGATATTAGGTTCTAGCTATATTGTTATTATGCTTTAGTAAACTGATTAAAATAAATTAGTTATATTATATTAAATAATTATAACTTTTAAGTCTAAATAGCAAATTTATTATAAATTCTTAAGTCAATTTTTAATTAGGTATTTAATTGAACTAAAGATTATAATTAAAAAGATAAAAAGATAATAGATTTAAATAAAGAATAGTCTTAAATTAAAGTAACTGAATTGGTTCAGTGATCAATAGTTTTAAGTTCAATAATTTTTAGTATCTTTTTAATTATAAGTTTTGATTGATGTAAATCATAAGCTTTATTGGAATCTTAATTACTTATTTTGTCTTAAACTTAAATTTTTCAATCTTATATAATTTTATAGATTATCGTATTCAAATAATCCTCTAAATAAAAATAAAAGATATTTGAGGCAAAGTAAGATACTTAGCAGATATTAAACAAAATTGAAATTGAATCAAAAGAAAAATAACTTAAACATCTAGTAATCTGTTACATTATAAAACAGCTACTACAAGCTTCATGACTTTCATTAGTATCAAGATGAATATGAGCTTCTTCTGCTTACCTATTTCTTAAGGCTTCTACAAAATAGCAAATAAAATTACCTTCTTAGAGAAGCATTATTATTTTTTATCTATGACCTATCTTCTAAATTTTTACTTCATTTTTAAGAGTTTAATCTGATAAAGGATTAGTAGAATTCATTTGTTGCAATAAGAACTCATAATCATCATAGCCCGCATCTAAAAATAGAGCTATATACTATCCAAGCTATATTTATTCAAGTCACTCTTGTAAATTAGGCATATTTTCATAGTTTGCTATAAATTAATAATTACTATTTAGCTTTATAGTACTATTTCCTCCACAGCAAGCAAAACTGCTTTAATTTTACGTTTAATTAAATTTAGGAATCTTTCTGCTACTTCTTAAGCTTAAAATAGGTTAAATTCCCTATTTTTATTCTAGGCTTGTCATTATTCTAGCTCTGTGTCCAGATTTAGTAACTCCTAGATCCTTAAGACTTTAATCATTAAGCAAATTCTTTCGTTACATTTCTATAAGCACGCTTAAGTCATCATAGCCTGCTTCCAGAAAAATTTCTACGTATGTTTCTAGTTTTAATGCTTTAAAAAAATTTAAAACTTCTAATTTACCAGATAATTTTTTATCTTAACTACTAGGCGATAGTGTCACACTTTCCTCTTAAATTTAGTTCTTGAAGCCTAGTTAATCATTTATTTCTGATGTATGATTGATTATTTACTTTTAATCAAATGAATTTTAAATAGTATTTAGATCTTCAGATTCAGGTTCTTCTTTCAAAGAAGGACTTCATGCTTATTATAACTATTTGTTCAGCATTTAATTGCTAATATATACATTATCTTTCAGTTACAAGTTCTTCTCTTAAATTTTTTGTATGCTACTCTCAAACTCAAGAGAATTATCAGTCTAGTGTAAAAAATTTTAATTAAAGCTTTGGTTAAAGTTTTCCTCTTAGCTTTATTAAACTTCCTATTCATTATCTTAATCATTTTCTAGATCCATTTAAATTGATTCTCTATGTGAATCTTAAGAAGAAATGCTCACAGAAATCTATTTATTTTCTTCTTAACTCTATGAATCTTTTTCTCCTTCTGATGGTTACTCCAATATATTTTAATCATTTTTTAGTTTAATTAACTCTTACTATGTCTTTGAATTTCTTGTGATGCAGTCTCCTAATATATCAAAATCTTCACTAATCTAGATAACTTTAGGTGAGTCACTATCTTCTTCATTCTATTTCTAATGATACTTAGCTTAGAATCTCTTTATTTATGATTTTGATCTGATGGGAGATCTTTATTGTATCTCAAATTTATCCTCTTATCTTGCCATTATTTATCTATGAGATAAAGCTGACAGAGCTTATTCATTTTGATATTGATATTGAGATTTGATTATATAATTCTCTTAAATGGGTCTATTTTCTTGCTATTCCTCTACTTCCTTTAGTAAATATATCATATCCTTAGTTTAAGCTAGAATTAAAGCTCTTTTTCCTTATCTATCTTTTAATTTAGGGTTTGCTCCATGTTTCAACATCAATTTCACTGCTTCCAAATGTCCACAATCAACTGCATAATGTAATGGAGTACGACCAAAAACATTGTTGGATATATTTGGATTAGCTCCTGCATTAAGCAGCATTTTAATCATTTCAATATCTCCTCGAAAAGCAGCATGGTGTAAAGGAGTATCACCATCATTCTACTAAAAATTAGGATCAGCTTAATATTCTAATAGCAACTGAGCTAACTTATACTATGAATTATCAGCAACTTAATGTAAAGGTGTTTCACCAAGGTTATTTTTAGTATTAGGATCTGCTTATTTCTCAAGTAAATATTTTGTTGCTTCATAGTGTCCACAAATAATGCTCCTATAAATAGGTGATCAGCCAAGTTTCTAATCACGTTCATTAATTTTATCTGGATTTTAATCTCAAGCTCGTTTAATACCTTATAAATCGCCTAAGCGACAAGCTTTGTGAAGGTCAAGTATTTCATCTTCTACAGAGTTTGTAGAATTTAATTTCGACATCAATTTATTTCTTTGTTTTATATAGAAAAATTCTCATTAAATTCTAAATAAATCAATTAAACTGATAATCGCTAAATCCTTTTTTCTTATCTCATACTATATCCAATTTAACCTTTAATACTAACTACTACAATTATAAAGCTGCAAAATAAAAGCTTCTTAATTCTATGATATCTATAAAGCAATATTTTGCTTATTCCTATAAAGTTTTATCTTTTCTTCATGTTCCTAAGAGAATAAATGAATGAAAATCTGGCTTATTCTATTTATCATCTCAGTAACAGTTTTAATTTACATTCTAGTGATAAATAAAAGTTTTAATGTATAATAGGATAAAGCTATAAATTGACTGTTATTTAGTAATAGTAACTGATTAAGAATATAAATCTTCTACACTTTTTTGATAGTTCTTTTTAGGCTTTTCTGCAATTACATTTACTTACCTCTCTTAAATTTTATCTCAGGAAAATAGAAATTTTATTATACTATAAAATACTAAGGATTTCAAAAAAGGTTTAAATAATCTATAAAAGAAGTAATGATCATTGCTCGACTTACCTTTATAATATGATTAATAGTAGAATTAATATTGCAAGAATAAATTTGTTAATTTGCCTATGTTTTTATTAGTTTAGCGGTATAGTGGATTATTTAGATATCATAACTGCTAGCTAATAAAAAGCTATTTAGAATTTTGATTTTCTATCTATTAGTTTATTTTTACATTTAATTTCTTTTATCACCTATGTACTTATATTTTATTCTTATTTGGATCTTAATTTCTTTTAAATCAAAACTTGCTAAAAGCCCAGATTGCAATAATGAGTGATATTAGCAAATATTTAAGAGTATAAATTTTGTATGGAGAAGGTAATAGTTTTATAATAAAGCTTATACTTAATCTTAAGACTTTTCCTTTACTTATTAATCTAATCTTTTGATTGAATATAATTTTATATTTATAAATGATTTAAACAGTAGTGACAATTCTTTTTGCTTATTATTATAATAGCAAACTTCTTATATTTAAATTTTATATGAATGAAGATCAAACAATTTATTATGAGGTAAGTCTTCAAATCAAAGGCTAAACTATTCTAAAACTGCTAATTTTGCTTTGACAGAATTTAAATACAGGTTATTAACTAACTCATTAGTTAACACATCTCTACTTTGTTTAAGATCAATAGATCCTCCCAGCTTTAACTCTTACCTTCTTGCTTCTTCTTCAAGTTAGCTTGCTTTCTTCTTAATGATTTCTAATTTTTATTATTCGGATAATTCTTGCTTAGTAATAATATTCTCATAATTTAACTCTCTTTGTGTTTTAGGTATTCTTTTTTAAATTTCTTAGTCTTCCAAATAATTGAAATACTTTGGCTTTTTTAATTCTTCTTCTTTCTTTAGTCTTTCTCGTTCTTTTAACATTTTTTAAAGTTCTATTTTCTTCAATTCCTTTTCTTTCTCCTTATACCTTTGTTATCTTCTCATTTGCTTATCATAAACTTGTGATTTCGGAGTTTCAAATAATTGAAAATTTTCATTTTGAAATTTTTTTTCATTTTAAAGAGTTTTAATCTGTTTATCAAACATTGTGTAATTCAATTTAGGTGTTTCTGGTGTTATTGCCAATAAATTGTAACGTATTTTCTTCTTCGGTCTACTGAATTATACACTTACTTTTAAACTAACTTTTTAAACTCTTCCTTCATGAATTTTGTAGCATTTTCTTTCGCGATCTGAGGATCACTTTAACGAACTGGATGTTTTAGTTTTTGTTTAAGATCTTCGAGTTCCTTTGCTTTCTTTTTGTTAGTTTTTATCTAAATAGAAGTTTTAACTTGCTTATCATACTCATGTATTCTTTCTTGAATCAACCGTTTTTCTAGCTAATTTTACTCATACTATGATTAAAATTCATCTTCAAATTCTAAATAATCATATCCATTAAGTTAGAAGCTTTCCATTGTCTTTTAAACATGCTTAAATTCTTGTTTTCTCAACTATCTTAGTTTTTATATTCTTTCCCTTTCTTTCTATCTTTGAATTTATCAATACATTTCATCATGAGACCTCAAATTCAAATCTTTAATCTTAAAAAAATCTTAACGCTTTGCTGCTAACATTGCTTTTCTCTTTTCTAGCTCTGTCATTTCTTTCGTTTTATTAAATTTTTCTTCGATTTTTTAGTATAATGGCTTATCCTTTAGCTTTTGCTTATATTCTTCATCACATTTGGCAATTTCTTCCTTTCTTTAATCTCTCTCGCTCTAAATCTTTTAAAATTGCTATTCCAGTTTTTATCTCCTTTCTTCTAATTCTTTTTCTCTTTTATTTTCTACTATTTTTTTAGATTTTTCCAGTTATCTTTTAATTTTCTCTCTAATTCTCTTCATTTCTGCTTTCCTTACTTTTAGAAGTTATTTTGATTTCTCTACCATTTGCTTTGCGAACTCAGAAGCTTTTTCATTTTTTTTCTTCTCTGTTTCAGCTTCTAAAGGAGTTGGATTACAAAGTGCCTTTTTGTAGAATAGTTGCTAGCATTAGTTCTACTTAGACAATAACTATACTTCTTTTTCAATTTCCTATGGAATCTACATCATATTCATAAGAATATATGTTTCCTAAAGTCTTTACTCAAGCAGTTGTTTATTCCTTGAAACTTCTAGAAGTTTATGCTTCTATATATTTCCATCTATAGGATTAATATTGAACTCTTGCAGAAATTTTTAAGGATCTTTCTCTTCATTTTTTTTAAGTTTTTCTTCTTTAAGTTTCTAAAGAATCTTCTTCTCCTTATTTGTTAAGTTCTCATGAACAAACTGGAAAAATTGAGGTTTAATATTGAGCAATTTGATTTTATCTAATATAAATTACCTTGCTTCCGTCATTAAAATATATTCAAAAGCTTATTAATTCAACATTTAATTCACTAGCCAAACTATTTTTAATACTACTCTATTTTATATAAAAACTAGCTAACCGTATTATTAAGTAATAGCTACAAAGTAAACTTATCCTCCACTAACTTTATTACTAAGTTAGCCTAAGCTTTAATGAGGATATAAGAGAAGCTATCTGCTACTAATAATATAATAATACTGCTGTTGTTTATACGTTCTTAGTATGGTAGCAGCCTATTTCTAAATTAGTTTCAGAAGGTTAGTAATTAGTTTACTTTATTTCTAGATTTTAGCTGCTTTTATTATTTAAATATAGTTAAATAGTTTTTGAAAAGGTAGCTGATTATATTAGATTGTTTATTAAAGAAGCTTACAAACCTATAACCTATTTTAAATTACTAAGAGTGTTTAGTTCTTTATTATTTAACTAGCCTAGTGGATTTAAATTAAAGTAGGAAGTGATAAAATATTAGAGAGTCACTAAGAGTTTATATTTAATTAATTTAATCATATCTAAATAACATTACTAGGATCAAGATTACCCCTTCATTTAAGTTATTAATATAATACCTTTATTTGTTTTCATCTAATCCTCAATTTGCCTTCAATACAAATAGCTAGTATAATACTAATAGAGTAAGGTAATTATGATAGCTTAGAAATAAATAAACAGATGGAAGTGATTAATTATGTAATAGGTTTAAACATTTGGCTATTAATGCATAAGATTGAAATATAAATAAAATTTTAATTAAAGATACTTTATTAAATATCCTTATCAGTCCTATTTTTTCTACTGATTCTATTATCTTCTTATTTATTGATAATTAGGCTCTACTTAAGCTGGAATTTCTTCGTCTCGCACGAATTTTTACTTAAAATCTTTCCTTTGCATGATTCTCTTTTCCCTAATTCTAAGTTCGTGTTAAATAAAAATAGGTTTAATATCTTTTCAAAGTAGATCTGCTGATAAAATTTAGGATCATATTAGAAACTAATAGCCAAGCGTGACGAGTAATAAGGATCTGCCAAATCTTAGTTAGAACTTATTATATCCCTCTGCTAGTTGTCCTTTGTAAGCAGTGTAAGCTAATAAAGCAAATAAAATGTTACCAAAATAGAAGTTAATTTGAGATTTAATAATAGCTTATTAAATTTAATCTCTCTATCATTAAGTTAAATCCTATTCTATTACTTCAACTGTATCTAGCCATCTCTACTTGTTTATTTCTAGCACTCTTAAAGAAATTGGAAAAGATAGTAAACTACCCATTTTTAAATCTAATAGATATCTATATTTTAACTTAATTCACACTTTTATATATCTCTCCTAAATTAAAGCCAAATCTCTTCTAGAATACTCTGTAATAATATGATATACAGCACCTTTTATTCAATAGATTAATAAGGTGGTAAGAAGCAAAAATAGTGGTTATCTAATATAAGCTTTAACTAGCATTAGGACCATAGTTATTAGGTATATATAATCCTAAGTAGCTTTAGAGCTAATCTAAAATTATACACTTACTATTTAAACTAGGATAGTCCAGCCTAGCTAAAAGCAATTTATTTATAAGCTAGGGCTATTATAAGCATCTTAGAATTAATAATTAAGAGGATATCAATAACATTAATAAAGTTATACAAATTGAAGTATATAATTGCAAAACAATCTACATTTCAGTCTATTTTAATGAAGCGTTGGACATGTATAAGATATGTTGCTAAGCAAAGATAAATATAAGATACTTAATAGAAACTAATTATATATCTGCTATGGTATTTTGGTATAGATATTGAAAGTGAGACATTAAAGCTAAATTTTAATTTCTAATTAATTTCTTATCTTCTAGAATAATGGGAAATTGCTCTTGTATGAGATGTGATGCGTGTGAATAAGACAGAAGGGAAGAAAAATCGTTTAAAATAGAGAAAAAGTATTATTAAGTATCGTCTTAAACTAAAAGCGAACTAATTTAAAACCTGTTCTTGACACTATCTTCATTCAAAAAGATCAAATAGATTAGAAATTAGATTAATTCAGGGTAGTAAAAGTACTTATTTGTCAGTAATAATGAGATAAGAGAAAATTAAGCTGTTAAGCAAACTGAATTAAAGCTGGGTGCTTTTGTATATGATTAGGATGATGATGATGATTTAAAAAAGGAATTAAGAGGTCCTGTCAAATTTGAAAATAAGTCAGTTTATATTGGTGAGTGATATTAATATTAAAAGCACGGAAGAGGTATATAAACATGGCCAGATGGATCTAAATATGAAGGAAGTTGAAAATTTAATAAAGCTAATGGAAAAGGAAGACTTATTTATGCAGATGGAGATGCTTATGAGGGATAGTGAACAGATGATAAAGCATAAGGCAAGGGAACATATACTCATGTAGATAGTTCGAAATATTTTGGAGATTGAAATAATGATACTTAAGAAGGATGAGGGATAGAAACATGGCCAGATGGAGCAAGATATGAAGGAAACTATAAAAATGGTAAAAAGCATGGCCATGGTACATTTCAATGACAAGATGGTAGTCTATATGAAGGTAATTTCGTTGAAAATAAAATTGAGGGTTATGGATAATACAGATGAAGCGATAAAAGATAGTATATTGGAGCTTGAATGAATAATAAAATGCAAGGTACTGGAACTTTTTCATGACCTGATGGAAGAGTTTATAATGGTTAATACGTTAATGACAAAAAAGAAGGTGTAGGAGTATTTGAATGACCTGATGGAAGAAAATATGAAGGAGAGTGAAAACAAGGAAAATAACATGGTAAGGGAATATACTATGTAAAAGATATGAAAAAACAAGGAGAATGGAAAAATGGAAAAAGAATAAGATGGATTTCTTGAAAATCTAAACAAATGGTTAAATTATAGTGTATTCAAGCTTTTTTAATAATTGCTTTAATAAAATCTTAAATCTTAAATTTTAAATCTAAATTTAGTTTATTTTTATAATTATTTGACTTTTTACCGAGATTTTTTGAAAATCAATCTGCATATAATATAGCAGGATTATTATTAAAAGATTCTAACATGAAGTTAAAACACTAGAAAGGAACCTAATTTCTATGATATTTGTATTAAAATTTGTATTATAAAAAATATAAAGCTTAGTCTTCATATAATAAAATAAACTTATTTTTTCTTTAATTTCTATTATATAAATTTCTATTTTAAAGCAGATAGGTTTAATAATGTTCTAAGTTTTCTAAAATTTCTCTCCTTATTTATTTTATTATAAAAGCAAGGTCTATAAAATCTAATAATATATTATCGTTTATAAAAATGAGCAACTTAAAGATCATTAGATTTAAATCAGGTATATTGGAAGAGATATACTAAATTATAATATTGGCTTTTAATTTTAACTTAAACTAACTAATTTAAATTATTTAAATCAGCTAGCTTTTTATCTAATTTTGTTTTGCCTTTAATTCTCTTAATTCTAAATTTAATTAATCAAAATGATAAATTCTAAACTCTTCACTCAATAATATAATTTTTTTAAATTATGTAAGATTTGATTTTTGTTTCTTTTTCTAAGATACTCTTTTGATCTAAGCACTATTGCTTCATAGAATATGAATTTGCTCTTGTATAATATAATAAGTTCTAGTTTATAATTAAAGAATGCTATTTACTAGTTTATTACTACCTGATTGATAATATTTAGTAATCAAGAACTATTTTATTAATTCCATTTGAGTAATTTCCTTTATTTATCTATTATTACCATTTTAAGTTGCTTATAATGGTAATCTTTTTTAATCCTATTATTAAATAGATAGTACTTTAGAAGATAAAAGAGATTTAATTGTATATACTTGGTTGGTGGTTTATTTGAGTTAAATCTATTAATATTTAAGTTTAAATTTTATAAGATTAAGAACTCAAAAAGCTGATCAAACCATATTAAAATATTGATTTTCATTCTGCATAGCCATATTCATAGCTTCCTGAGCTCTTGTGTGTTATTAATTCTTCATGTTCTTCTGCTGTATTTTGCTAAATTGGCTTTCGTTAAATATACCACTTTATTAGATATTCTAGAGTGTCATAAGCTGGAGTTCTTCTTCGTTTTTTGTTTTTCTTCCTCTTCCTTTATTAGGTGCGTTAAATCCATGTTACTTCATTATTTAATATATGCAGGCTGGCGATACTCCGTACTGTTCAGCTAAATCCTTAACTTTTAAGGTATCTTCTTAAACCATTTTGAGCTACTAGATCATATTCTGATCTACTATAAGCTTGGATCTTTTCCCTCGTTTTTTCTGAATTTTATTAGGAAGCTACTAGTTTTAAAATTAGTTGACATTTGTAGTTTCTTCATTAGAGATTGGTTCAGGAGGATATAGCATATCTTCAGGTTAATAAAGTATATTATCTTAAAATCCTTTGTTTACATCTAAAGAAGTCTTCTGCCTCTTAAAGTTCAAATTAAGCTCCAAATATTCTAATTCACCTTCCCTTCTACGTTTTACTGGAATTAGATCATAACTTCCTAGAGACTCCTTCTCCATACGAATGCTAAGCAGACCTAGGATTTTATTACTCACACCAAACTAGCTAACCAGTTCTTCGTTATCCAAATATTTACTGAATTAAAGCAACAAGTCTCTTATCATCTTAAAGAAAGGAATTCCGTCCTCTGTTTCCAGCATTCTGCTCAACGTCAACTACAACTTCTCATCAGTCATTTGCAAGTTCTATCTAGCAGCTTCTTGCCCACTCAAAATGGTATAAATAGCAACTTCTTCATCTGTATACAAACTATTCATTTTTACTATGGAGGAAAATTTATTTAAAATAAATTCTAAGCAAAAAGAATGCAGTTTAGGCTTGGAAAAACGTAAAGGGAGTAAGAGAGAAGAGATGGAATGTAATGAGCAAAGTGACCTTTAATTAAATAGTTGAACGCTATTTAAGTTTAAATCTTAGAATATTAGTTTATTTATTAATTTTATTTCAATCATTTATTACCTTTACTTTTAATTTAATTCCTATTTCATCTTATACTCCATTCCTACTATCTCTTTCCTCATAATCTACCTACTTTTTTATATATCTTTCCACAGCTTGAGTGTTTACTAAAGATAAAAATTGAACTTTAATCCATAGATATAAGATAAATTAGCAGTTTGTATGCTGAAATAGCTAAAGATAAGATATTTTTAATTATTATTTTATTTTAAATTTTTCACTATTAAGCTAATTAATATTAGCCACTTTCAAATTTAGTTTCTTTACTGGCTTTAATTATGCTGATTTAAAATACTTATTAATACTATTTTAACTACTTTTAACTAAGTTAAATATCTTATCCTAAGAAGAAAAATAAAGAGATTCATAGAATTTTAATTACGAAATAGTTTATTTGAATAAGCACTTAGGAATGTATCAGCGTTTTCTTGAAACTACTACATTTCCATAGCTTAGCTATAATAAAATATTAGTACTAGATAATTCAAAAAAAGTTTAGTCTTATATCTTATTTTGATCCCGCCTTTTTATTATATGGTTAGAATTAAAAATTTGATAATAAAATGATTCTTTTTAATATAAAGATTCAATCTAATTAAGTCTTTCATATATTAATTTGATATTTTATGTCAGCTATAATAATAAATTGTTTAAAGACCTTTAAGCAAGAAAAGATCTAGCTGCATCTAAAAGAGCATGATAATTCTATTAAGCAACTAAATTTTAGAGTTAATTTTTCATATCTTATCCAGTCTATCTAATTTCTAAGGAATGAGTAATATATTTAACTTGACACTATATTAAAACTAATGTAATGCGATTTTATTAGTTTTGGCTAAAAATAAAAGTAATAATTTAAGATAGACAATATGAATAGCTAAGGTAATTAAAAGTATATTATTGAATATAACTAAATAGCATTAACTAGAAGAGAACATATATAAGTTAAGTCTAAATGCATTCACATTCCCCATCATTATTTTTGTATAAAATATTAAGTTCTTAATTAAATTAAATGGTTTCAGTTCCTTATTTCTTTAATTTTTTAATTATACTAAGACTTTCTTATTCAACTTTCTATCATATCATGATATCTTGCTTGGCTTAGGTTGATTATACTTATTTAATCTCACTTTAATTTTAAAATAATAGAAAATCCTTCTATATTAAGTTGAAATGAGTAAACATATAATAAAGGTGTAGTTAAGAATGGATCTCTTTATTTAACTTTAATCACTTAATCAAAATCATCCAACTTAAATTTAACTATTTCTAGTTTTAAAATTAATTATCTATTAATTAACTATTTAGTTCATATGCAAGAAGTTTGGAAGTTTAGAATAAGAGTTAGTAGATATTAAATAATCGCTTACAAAATCAAGATAAATTGGAAGAAATAGTTTAAGCAAGCTTAAATCAGCAAGAGAAAGTAAATTAAATTAGAAGAGATAAGTTTAAGAACCTAAAGATATAAAATTACGAAAGAAATTAGCTAACTTTACTAACAGTAGAAGAATCATAAGATTGTGGATATTATAAAATATGTTAATCTTAATAACATAAAATATAGTAAGTTATAAAAGTTTTTATCATGCATTTTTCATTAACTGTCTTGATCTTCTTCTGATTCATTATTTTCTTCTCCAGAATTGATAGATTCATTTTCTTAATTATTAGATATTAAAATATCTTAGTTTGTTGTATTCTATTTTAAAAAACTTACCTCTTAATCTGCATCAATTTTCATAAAAGGCTACCCTATTTCTTCTGGAATAGCATTTATTTAGTAAACTTGCATATATCTTTCAAAATTTTGTCTTTATTTCTAGTTTTGATTAATAATATCAGTTTATCTTTTGTGATTTGATATTCACTAAAGAATTATATCATTTAATTTACTAAGTATAATGTTCTGCTCACGATTGCTTATATTTTTATTTTTAATTAGAGAAGTAGCAAGCTAATCTACTGCTAAATTACTCTGAGGTTTTATTTGGTTAATCTTTTATTTGAAAATAGTTTGGTTTCCTCTGGACATAACCCAAATAGAAATGATTTAATCAGATCCATAACCTTTTTTCATATAAAATGTTATTATTTCTTAGTTATTATTAATAATATCACTCAAATCATTGAATACATTTTATAGATAAGCAATACTCTCCAATTCCTTTTAACTTTATTACTAGAAATGCTATTTATCCTTAAAGTCAAAATCTGATTATATTTTCCTCCTTTTGTATGATTTTTAAGAACTTTTGGACTCCTCTGAAAGCTGTGTTTTATGCTTCTTATTTATTTCTACAATCTCAATTTATAATAGTTTTTAAGCTGCAGTTGTTTCATATAATCATTATACCCATACGCTTTAAGAAACAAGTATTGTCTGTTCAATATTATATTTCATTTTTTGTGTAATTTATTTTTAGTCAGTAAAGCTAAGCATAATTTCTTGTCTATATGGATCAAAATCAAGATAGTTTTTGTCTATAAGATATTTAGGAATTAGCATTAAGTTCAGTTTATCATCCTAAAAGCTTCTTTTGCTTATTTTAGATAAGGTATGATATGAATTATTATTTTCAACTTTGACGAATACTCATATATCAAAATATCCCTCCATTATAAGGTTTTTTGAATAATTGCTTATAATATTAAATTTATATTATATTTCATTTCAATCTTTAACTAGCATCTCTAGAGCTTATCAGAGAATACTTATAATGTAATAAATCTCAACAGCTTTATCTGGATTCTTAATTTCTAGAAATTAAATTTATTCAACTTTTTTATGAAAAGAATTATCTTTTAATTCTAGTTTTCTTTTCATAAATTAAATTTTATTTATATAGTTTATAACATAAACTATCCTTATATATTCTTTTTTATTCATTTCTATATCCCAGTATTTTCATAAAGCACTCTGAATTTCATTTTTAAATTTCCTTTCATATCATGCTTTTCCAATGTACTAGGATCTTCAAAATTAATTAGTTTATATATGTATAATAAAATGTGATTGACTATTAAACCAAGATTGCTAGAAGTTAGTTTAATAGTTGTGTATTTAGAATAAGATATTACTATATTTCAAAATAGGATTAGCAGTAATTATCTAAGAACTTAACTATTTTAAGAGCTGATTGCTTGAAATTGAGTAAATTTACTCCTATTAGTAATTGAAGTATCCTATAAAGGCATTATAGTAGTATAGCTAACTCTTATTTTCCTATTTAGATTATATAGAAAATTGGCTAGAACTTATATGCTTTGATATGCAAAATGAAGAATTAGTTTAGAATTGTAACAATCGATTAACTAGAATTACTTGATCGCTTTATTTCAGTTTATTATTCTTCCTGATGCTAGTGGTTTTAGATCTAAAGCTTTTACTATTATTTATTTAATAAAAAGTATATGATCAATACTCTATAGATTTATCATCTTAAGCCTCTTAATAAGAGTTAGTACAGATATATATTTATATAAGCAAAAATAGTTTCAAATAGCTTAATAAAATATGTAGCATTACTAAATAAAATTTACTTTCGCTCTTAATGATAAATTTTAAATTATACTCATTCTAAAAGCTTATATTTTGGTTTTTGGAGTAAATATTTGCCTCTTTATTATATTTTAATTTCCTTTCTTAATAACATTAAGTTAAAACAGCAAATTTAATATTAAAGCTTCATTTAAAAACACTTCAAAATATTAATTTTTATGATCTAGCTATTTAAAGATAGTTCAATTATTTAGATATACTCATTTTATCACATGTGACGTTTATTTAATTAAGATGCCTTTAATTACTTTAAAAAAGTAGAGAGTAAAATAAATTAAATTGATATTTAAGTATAGACATACTTTAGTGTCTAATTTCACATTTTCCTTTCATTTATTTAATTTATTTAGCAGCATTTTCTCTAAGCTCTGTCCTTTTTTACATTTTAAGTTTTTGTTCATCTCTGATTAAATGATATTCATACATATTTCTTAATTTAACTCATATTTTTCTTAATTTTTTGTCTCTATTGCTATTCGCTAAACTTCACTGGCGTTTTTAAAGTTAAAAATTTCTCCTTTTATGTAATCCTATCTCTCTTTCATTTTTTGATCAGGTGAATTAGAATTTTCTTCTTGTTTCTATCTGAAAGAACTTTAGACTGAAGGAGTTTTTTAATGTACTTTCTATAAATAGTTTAGCTTATATTGATAGTTAAATAATTAATTTTTATAATTTTAGTTGTTTATCTACTATTATTTATGTTCTAGTACTTCTAAAATGTTATAAAAATCTAATTAATTATTTTTATAAGCTAAGCTTTTCCTTGTTTGCTAGCTTTTTGGTGTTGAATTTAAGGAAAGCACAGGTGTATTCTAGTAACTTCTAATTTGATTTAGTTTTTATTTAAGTAGACTATCAGAAGATAATTTGTTCTTATGTTATCCTTTGTTTGAGTTGTAAGTATATTTATCCTTTTTAAGTGGCTTTAGAAATGATTTGTGATATAAGCTTGAGTTGCTTCCTAGCCTCATATCTATAAAACTACTTCGTTATGATTAAGATACTTTTCTAGGCTACTTCTCACTTGAATATTGTTTGTTAGAATCATTGCTAAATTTAGAGTTTATGTACTAAAATTATCATTAGAATTAGTTCAATTCTTTAGAAAGATCTTACTAGGACTTTAGAATTATTTTTTACTATTATTACTATGGTTATTAAAGCTAAGATTAATCTGGAGTTCTTGACTTTTCAAAGGTAGAATAAAAATCTGTCGATTTGTTTTCTGAAAAATCTAATTTTGATTATTAAGAGACGGAGTATGTTTAGAAAAGTGAATCTTATTAGCTTTTTTTTAATTTTTACAATTTCGCATTTAGTAGCTTAGTAAATTAATACTCGTAGTTTTCATCTAAAGAGGTTTCGCTCGATTTAGACTTGAATTTATGCTTACCAAATTTTATTTTATTGCTTTTTTAGTTCTTCTTTTACTTTAAATTTTCGTTAAATTCTTCCACGCTAATTTCTCTCAGATTAAAGTCATTCAAATCTTATTTATTGGCTAATTAGGAAAGAGTGAAGTTTATAAGTTGCTTTTATAATATGTTATGGCTTACATTTGAATGCTGCTTTTCCATATTTCCTTTCAGCAAAAGCTCGTTTTTGTTTCTATTTTAAAAATAACTTTTCACTTAACCTGGATTTAAAGTTTCTACCTAAGGTTTTAAAATAGCAAATTTAGATTTTCTAGACAATAAATTTAACCCTCTACTTTATTCCCTTTCTACACTCTATAAGATATCTTTTCGCTTAAGTTTGTAATTGATGAAAGACTTTATTTGCTATGGAATTTCTTGCATATCATGCTTTTGCTTCTATGTTGCTAGCTAGATTATTGAATTAAGAGAATCAGTTTCCTTTAATTTGTTCTGAATGCTTTTTCATTTAATTTTATACAGCAAGGCAACTTATGAGGAGCATATACATGTAGTTGAATAATCCATTTTACTAATAGCCTCATATGCTCCTAATATGGACATCTTCTGCTCAAAAGAAACAAAAATTTTATGGTTTAGAGATTTATTTTCAAGTCATTAGTTATTGTTTTTGTCTTCATACTCCAAAATTTTCAAATTTTGAATTCTCTATATTAAAGCTATAAGCACTTACCTTCATTTCTCCTTCCATTACAAAATAAAAAAATTTAGCTTTTGTTCCTTCTTGGAATAAGATTTAGTCCTTTAGGAGTTTCAAGGGATGAAAATAGTATGCTAGTGTAAATAAGTTTTTTTCAGTTCATCCTTTGAATAAGTTAGTTTTCTATATAAAATTCAAGACTTTTTACATTTTCATTTAGTCAAATTTCTTCAATATTCTTTGATAATGCTCCTTATCTAGTACAGCGAAATAAGTATCATCCTCACAAAATATGCTTGCAGCTCTACTTTCGTTATTTATTATAGCTTATTCTCCAAAACTATTTCCAGCTTGCATCACAAATACATTTTTATAATCCAATAAATCCCTAGCATCAAAGCAGCCATCTTCCTACATAATAGGAACCTAATTAGAGTTAAATTGCTAAAAGGACTGAATTAATTAAAGTTCATTCGTTAATTTATCATTTTTAACTGATTGTAATCTCTAAGACATTTTTCTTCTAGTTGAATTTTAGTTATCCTATTGTGCTTTCTGGAAGTTAAAAGCTCCGACAGAACTTCTTATCTTGTCTCAATTTTGTATCTTCTATGCATCTTGTACTTTCTTTGCTTTCTCTGACTAATTTTATAAATTATTTTTTTTTTGTTAGGTTTGTCTTGCTATTTTTTACTGTTATATTTCTTGAACTAGTGCTTGAGCTACTTTAACATCTTTAGGAATAAGCACTGAACATTTCCCTTGTAGAATAATGTAGAAGGTGGTTCCATAATCTCCATATCTAAATAGATATTGCTCCTATTCACAGAAGTCTAGATATAGGAAGGTGCATAACTCTTGAATAACTTCATCAGCTTACTATTCTCTTAGTTCTTTGAAAATTTTAACAAACTGCAAGTTATTAACTAAGTACTGTATATCATACTTATCCCTCTTTTCAAATGTTTTCTTCAATATGCTCATTACTTTTTGAACTATAGATGTGTCTTAAAAATTTTACAGCATTTTAATTAATTGTAAAGAGATATGCAAACTATTTCAGTTTTATGTCGCTTTATATTTACTGAAAAAAAACAGTAAGAAAGGTTTTAGTATTTGCATTCTATTTAAGTGATTCTAACCTATTAAATACCATTATGGTAGAAAATCCTACTTCTTCATTAGCATTGAGGCATATAATCATCAGGGAATTTGTTCAACTCTGCTTATTTTATAATGTAAGAATAAGAACCATTGCTTAGCTACCCAGCTCTTTATTACAAGCTGTTGAGTATCTCTATTAATAATAGGATCTGAATGTTGGCTGTATTGAATATATAAATAAATCTTATTTAAAGCTTTATAAAATTAGTATTTAAGTAAGCATTTCTTAACTTATAATAAAGAGATTACCTTTTAAGTAATATTCCTATGTTTAATAGGAATAATAATGGCAGTTAGTTATTTATAAGTTTCATACTTATAGCATTAAATAAATAGTTGCATTTGAATCTTTTTAATATGCTATAGCTTTCAGACTATTTATCAATATATGGGAATTAATAATACATAAAACTATATTGCTTTAAAATTAAGTAATAGATACTAAGGAAATAAGGATTAGGAAGATATTTCAATCAAATAACAGTTTAGCTTTGTGTCTAAATCATATAACAACTGTCAATTCAGCCTTCATTAATAACCTGTTATAAGTAATCGACTTTATCTTTGCTTATATTTAGATTCTATAATAAACTATATCTAGTACTTTTGGTTTACTTTATTAGCTTTTACATTTTATAGTTTAAGAAGTTAAGTAATGAGAGAAGGAGAGTGATATAAGAGGCATTGAAAGATATATGGAAAGATATGATAAAATAGAATTGATATTTTGTTTAAATAAGTTTGGAATATCAAAGATTTATTAAGTATTAGTTCAAGCAGAATTGCACTCTTTTTCCAAATCAGGAATAATATGGCCTATGCAAGCTTTAAAATCATCTAATTTAGAATCTAAATCACAGGTACTAACGCTTCGTTAAATTCCGTTAAAGAAAACGCGAACAAAATAGTCTCCGTTGCTAATCTTTTTGTTATTAGTATCATGCTCATTTGTCTTCTAGTGAAGTTCAAAAATTAAATTAGAAGCGAATATAGCAGTTCTATATGTTTCGCTTTCAGGCTGAAGCTTAATTTATCTAACAATTCCTTCTGTAACAGAGTCATGACCTGAGTACAAAGCAAACAAAATTTCAGTTTATTTCCTTATAACTTAATCGAAATGCTCAAAAACTTATCTCAAAAACTCGCTTCCAACTAATTATGCAGAATAATCATCTGGATAAGTTCCATTTATAGCTTTCCAAGCAGAAAGTTCTTTTAGATAAGGATAAAATTACTCTAACACTTTAGGATATTAAAATCCATGAGTTTTATAAATATACATCCAGGATCAAATGCTTGTGGCCTATTTAAAGTTCATTTCTTCATAAGTTGCATTTAGAGCTTATGCAAGCTTCTATCTAATAGTTAAATCATAATTTATATGTGTATAGTTCTTAAAGTACTCAGACTATTAGAATTCTTCTTTTATCTTATTAAACTTTGGACAGAAATTGTTACTAATTATAGCAAAATTATCTATAGGGTCGACATGATGAACAGGTGTTAGTTGAATGTTCTAAGGAATACTTGATAAGCCAAGTTGTAATTTTATTTTTCCTATTTCTCTCACTTTAATAGGTGGCTAGGCATTTTCAATTTGAATAGGAATAGGATCTAATTTTTTGGCAGTAGCACCCCATAAGCCAATCATTTAAGAATAAGCACTCATATAAGTTCGGTTCCAATTGCTAGCATGTACTTCTATAACATTAGCTTTATACTATTCAGGTAAAAGCCTTAATTCTTCCACATATTTTTTCCTTAATTCTCTCCCTAGAATATAATGCATTCTCATTCCAGTTGCAGTAAGCTAGCCAAAATCTCTATCCTTTCAATCTATTGGTTCATACTTATCTTTAGATTCAGGATTCCTAGCTCCATGCCTGCAATACTCAACAAAAGACAGTATTTTGCTAGAAGTAAAGGATGCAGAGTATAAGATTATAAAAGTCCAAATTATTTTCATTTTTAAGCTTTATTTATACTAATGAATTTCTACCTTCCATAAATCAACTCCCCTATTTCACATTATACTAATTCTTAATCCTCACATTATAACTTATAACTGCTAAGTCAAGTTAGAAACCAAAGCGATTGAATTACTCAATTGAATGACCTACAAAGGGAAATCGGTTGAGGAGCTTGGACTCTAAGAAACCAAGAAAAAGAAGATTCTTTTTAATTGAATTAGAACAGGAAAGCTACATATAACAATGGAAATACCTAAAATGAAAACTAAGAAGGTACCCCAAACTAATTTTCTTTCTTATAAGAGGAAGAAAAATTTAAATTAAAAGAAGCCAGCTAATTTCTAACTAAGGATCTCATGTTTTAGACTAATGAATCTGATAAAATGCACTAAGCTTAGAAATAATAAATCTATTAGCATTAGAACTATCATTCAAAAGAAAATAGCAAAAGACTTTATGTGACTAGTAGTCTTGACTTTAACTCATTAAAGCTATTAAATCAGAAGTAAATACTTCATAAAAAGCAAACAAGCATGGATACTCATAACCACTTTAAAAACTTTATGAAGTTCAATAAAAACTAACTTATAAAAGGATAAAGCTCAAGTTAACCTAAAATAAGCAATAAATTAAAGGATTACCAAATTAAAACTAAAAATTAGGCTTAATTGCTTAATATCAGGAATCTAACTACCAGATATAGTACTTTAAAAGGTTAAACTATATTCGAAAATGCTAGAGATTTGCTAAAAGTCTCTAATACAAACTAACTTGCTCAGAAGTCTCCAAAAAGTTCAACTCGGATAGTTTTTCAACACTTTGAAACTCAACAGCATTTTGATTTTAATGTATGCGAAATATGTCAAAAGCAAATAAAATTAGAAGACTAAGCTTTTTACGAAAACGATTTTAAAAGGAATAATATTGCTTAATTAAAGAACTCTAATAAGAATATTTTTATGCCTACAAGGAATATCAGAAGTAAGAGTAGAATTTAGTCTTAAAAGCCATCTAATTCGTAATATTGTATGTGTGATTAGCAAGAAATATATAATAATTAAATAAAATCAAGATAAGAGACTGAATAAGAAACAGAAGATGATTTCTTTAAAAGTTTAGTAAAGTAAAATAGAATTTGATAGGAACAGATTCAATAATCAAGTAAGATAAAGAATATTGATTTTAATATTAAACTTTAAGCATCAAATTAATTACACGAAAAACAGCAGAAAAAAGGCAGAAATAAGATAAAGCAAAAATCCAAGAAAATAAATATCGTTATTAAACCATTTGAGCAACTTAAAATAGAATTCAATGAAAAAGAAGAATTCATGGGACTTCCATATAATTAAAACAATTAACATGCTGTTAACTAATTGAATATATTCTATTTTAGCTGTTTACTAAGTAAAGCATCTTTTAAGCATTTCAAAATAAAACAATTATATTACTAAATATTGTTAAATAGTTGTAAATATCTAAACTAAAATAATTGGAAAAAATAAGAAACAATTTAAGTTTTTAAACAATAGTGAGTAGATTTACTACTCCTAATAAACTAATTTCAATCATTAATATCGCTTTTGAAAAACTTAGGAGTAAGAGATAGTAGTGTAAAAGCAGAAAATAATTTAAGTTTGTTAGATATTTAAATACAATTAAATCTATTGGTAAATTATAATAAATTATAAAGAGGATCTAATAATTTTTCAATTTAAGAAAATATAAAAAATCATCAGAAAGTTCTATAAATCTACTAATCACTTTAATAATATAATTATTTTAATTTCAAATTAAATGTTTTTATACAGTTATAGCTTTTAAAATTATCTGTAGTTAATGCTTCTAGTTTTTAAATTAAAGTTAATATATAAGTTAATTTTAATTACTATTAATTATATTTTTGTATCTTTATTATTTATCTTTTTTCTATTCTATACTAAGTTATCATATGAGTAATATCCTAGCTCAGTTTAAAACAGAGTTTGAGTTTTTTAATAAGAAAACAATCTTTCGTTAGTTAATATTTTCTATATTTTTAGTAAAATGAAGTTTAATATTTAGTATAATATTAAAATTAACTAGGTAGAATTAAATTAATGCAAACTTATATTCTTTAATTGAACTAATTTACTTAATTACCTATATTATATAATTTAAAATTTTTTATTAGTATATCATTTATTTAAGTAACAACTTAGACATAAATCATAGCAACACTCACAACAGTGGTAATTCTCTACTTTATAATGATATTCAAATATCTTATTGCACCCATTACAACTCCATCCTGAGTATATCTTAGTCTAATGTTCTTTATTATAGTGATATTTCATTTATGTGCGTTGAAGAATATGCCCTTATAAGCATTTCTTATCTGTATTTAGTTTTGTATCTCCTTGATTTTATTTTGCTATTTATTCCTTTGTATTTTAAATTTCTTATTATTCCTCGCTAATTTTTTAAGTTTCAGTTTGTTTTCTAAAAGCACAGAATTCGTTTTTCAAAGCTTTAACATTTTCATCTTAGCTATTAATTTTGGATTATATAGCCATAAGATTATCATCAATAGTTTAAAATTTACAATCAAAGTATTATTCTATATGTTTGATCATTTTGTCCTACTACTTTTTATTCTAAATGTTTATTTTGTCCATTCTTTTGCTTAGTAAATGCAACTTTCCCTCTCATGTAATATCAGTATCTCCTGTATACATTATATAGAATTATAGATATTTCCTCTATGATTTGCTTCTATTCCATATCATTAGACTTTCAGTTTCTTAAATAAGATCTAATAATGCCACAGCATCCGTTACTTGCAATTAGCATTAAACTCTATCATATGTGTCACTTATTATTGATATTAGTAGATTTAGCATTATGATAAGGTTTAGAAGGATTGCTAGTATAAAAACTAGTCATTGGAAGTTCTTGAAATCAGTTTAATCTCATTGACCGAGAGAATGCATAAAAGCAGCTAGAACGTTATCCATATAACTTTCTGAGAAGCCTGAAGCCTGGTAAAAGAAACTACAAGCTAAAATAGCATAAACCAATAAAATGCCAAAAGCCTTCATGTCCTTTAAGACTTCAAATATCATTTAGGATAAATAGCGGGTGCTAGAGAAAACCCTGAAGTAATAAAATCCTCTTAGTCAAATTATAACTAGCAATCCCATATAAACATATTAAAAGCTAGAAATCTTAAATGCATCTTATTCATCCATAAAGAAGACTAAATGTATAACACCTAAATAAGTAATCATATCTACTACATTTCACTTATTTTTCTTCCATTCTTTCTGATAAATATAGACTTTAAACAACTATAGCATAATCATTACTGAGTTTGAAATAAGACAAGCTATCCATATCATTTTATACTATGTAAATACTGATAATAAGCTGAAACTTATCAGCAATAGGATGTAAAGAAATAAAAAAAGTCAGCTACACTGAGAATACCTATTGATAACGAATAGCCAAGTATTTCTATAAAAGTTAAGTTACTAAAATATTCTTATTGGTTGACTCCTTCAGCAGATTATTAAAGATAATACTTTCTGAGCTTCCAGGATATGATTCTAACTAGAATCTAGAGCAGAAGAATTATACTGAGACTTCTTCTGCGTTATCTTAGTTAATTTAAAAATCCTCTAATTTTATTTCGCTTGAATCTGAAAAAATAATCTACTCTCTTAAATTAGTCCTTATTGAGGAAGCTAAATTAGTCTCTTATTTAAAAGAAATTTTATCTAATGTAATAAATAGAAAAGGAGAGAAAGCTAATAGGTCATAGATATCATTTTGAACGTATTTAGAGAATTAAGAAAGCAGTCGCTCATCTCTTTGCTCTACAAAATGCTAAATGATTATGTTGGCACAGTCTATTCGTTTCAAGTCACTACATACTGCTAAAGCAGAATAACCTTAAGGATGCTTGATTAACTAGATTCCTTTCTTTAGAACAGCTTTTAATAGCCTTATTTCGTTGTCATAGCAAAGAATGTGTAAATAATTTCAAAAGAAAGGTAATATGATTGGACTTAATAAGGAATCTATTGTTTATGGATTACTACGAAAGTTTTCATAATAATTCTATGATCTTCCACATAAATCTTGAATGTAATTGGTTCTTGAGTATTAAGAAAATGGAGATTAAACTAGTTATAAGTGATTTTCTGTGTCCTAGATTCATCAAGAATCTTAAAGTGTAACTAAATTCAATAGTCCGTTAACAGGAAGTTAAAGTTAAAATTCGTATTCTAGCTCCAGATTTGCAATGACTATATATCCTTCTAAATTAAGTAGAACCAAGAACTGGTCGATTCATATCAGCTTAAATATACCCGCACTCTTTAATTTTATCTTTTTCAAATTTTTAACTTAATAGTCACTTTAATACAAATCTCCATCTTTATCAGCCAAAAAAACATTAGGCATTACAAAAACACAACAGACTATTTCCTTCTAAGTGTATTAGCATCATAACAGTTAGTCTTACAAGCTTTATAAATTGAATTAACTACTATAAATCGTTTTATTAATTAATGCTAGCCAATAGACCATTTAATTTTATTAGTCCAAGAAAAATGAGATTTATTTATAGTTTCGCTATAAGTTTTTAGTGAATATCTCTTTTGCATTACTATTATAGTAAATAATGGTCTTATCATTATACACTACTATTAAGTTCAAACCAACTAGATAAGCACAAATAACCTTTTCAACTTTGATTTCACTTATAAAAAAATTGTTATCTTCTCATTTTAATATTACTACGTTATCTTTATCCTTTGTAAATACAATAGCTAGTGATTCATTAGCTTCTACACTTTCTCCTTAAATTTCGAAATTCTACAGCTCATTGAATTCTTAACTTTGGCAGTTTTGAAAAACCTATAACTTACTCTCTGTAAGTATAAAAATAAACTTTTCAGTAGCAGCGAAAGCCTTCACTTCTTTATTAAAAGTAAAAAGTATGCTGAAATAATCTTATATCTGTATCATATTCTTATTTATGTAACTTTTAGAGTTATACAGGTAGCAGCAATCTTCACAGGTTAAGTAAAACTAGTCTGTTAACTATTAGACGGAGACAAGTTATAAATCTTTGATACGATAAAAGGCGATTTTTCATGAACTTGGTGAAAAGAATATATAATAGAGAGAGGAAATAAAATTAGAATCTAGAACCATTTATTCTTCCAAGTTTATTTGGCCTTTTAAAGTTCCATCATGGTTGTAAAATTCCAGGCATTAAGTAGATTATCTAGAATTATTAGAAAACTTTACCAACCTATTATAGTAATTATAACCTTCAGAGTTATCAAACGTACCTTTTAATTTAAGAGTAAAAGCATCATAGAAAAAGTATTAAAATTCAGTTTCTAGAACTAAAATTTATTCAGCTATCAAGATTCTTCATATTTTTTATTCCTAATCTAACGGAGACTATAATACTTCTTCTAATTTATTGCTTTTAATTTCATATATTCTATTTGTAGTGTCTTATATGTAGCATGTATCTCTCAAAGTTTCTATTCATTTTATTTTATTCTAAAAATCAATTTCCATTACTTTTTATAGCGTGCGTAAGCTGATGCCTATTAAACGATTCTCAAGATAAAACAAAATTATATTAGCACTACTAAAGATTCTTCTAAAGTATAGCTGTTTAATTCTTTTTATTTACTCTTCATCTAAATTAGCTTCTCTAGTTGGATTCTCACATATGACTTAATTTCTTTCTCTATCAAATGAAAGCATATTTTTATCATCTATAAAGAAAAAAAATTAGCTAGATATAGATAAATTATTCTTAATAAGCCTCAGCTTCATTTTTTATAAGTATCTAGGAGATTGTCCTCAGAAGTTTAAGTTTTTAAAATATTGTTTAATGCAGTTCTTATTGAAAATCTAGTTATTCTTTGGCTTATTCATTTACTGCTTTTCATCAATATAACTTTCTTATTTCTATAATAAGGTCTAAGAAACTTCAATATCCTCAATAGAATTTTTACTAATTTAGTTTTCCTTAAGAAAAGGCATTGCAAAAGTCTTTTCTATTTCCATTTATTTAAACAACTAAAGAATAGCAAGGGTTAGTTATGATAAACTATGCTTATTTAATATTTAATAATAAAGTAAATCATTTATTTCATTAGAAATACCAAGCGTATTCCCTTTATTATTACCTTTTACAATAAAAGTAATCTGCTAATGATCTTCTTTTTAGTATTAAAACGTTTAATAATTTTAAACTTATGCACATGTAATTTTTAAGTTAATGCTAATAATAACTTAGCTAGTTCTTTTTGCTACTATTATCTTATTGGTTTAAATCTTATAAAAGATAGTTATATATAGTAATTTCTTGATTATTTAAATAGCCTCTAGTCACTTCATTAACCACTTTAATTTTTATAATCCTTAATATGCTGTTTTAATTAAGTTCCTTTAAATTGGATCTTAATACATATTTAAAAGGATCTCAATAAAGATTATTTCTATAATAGTGATAGATTTAAGTATCTTGAATGGTTAATTATATTAGCAATTCTTTAAGCATTCTTTTCTTTAAATCTATGGTATTTAAAATAACCAAGTATGACCAATATGATGTTAATCTCTTATTATAAGTATAAATAAATCAGCTATACTTATATAAGCTAATTGCTTTACTCACTACTATAATAGAATTAAATAAGAGTCTCAAATATAAATAGTTTAAATCTATTCTTTTCTATAATCATTTATTAAGCTGTATTTTATTAATAAATCTACATTATGATTTAGCTTAAAGGCTCTTTATTGAAATATATTAATAATACAAAGAATTTCTGTGGAAGTAACTTAGGATTTAATATAATAAACTAATGTAAAAGCTAGAAAAAACACATATTGACTAGTAAGTTCATAATAGAAAACGATTAGGTGAAAAAGACTAATAATTATAATCTAAATATGCTAGAAAAGTTTAAAATACATTAAGCAATTATTAGCAAATACCGTAACAATCAAAACAAGTAAAGTTTGTATAAAGAATATAATAAAAGCCAATAGTTATTGTTTTTAGCTACAAAACTAAAATAATTATTATCCTAGCCATACTATAATTAAACTAGCACTAGTACAAGTTTAATCTTATTCAATTATATTTTCGAAAAAGTTGGTTATATAAGAAAGGATAAATTAAGAGGTAATAAATAGACTCTTTATATGAACATATTCTTATTTCTATAACTTTGATCTAATTTAAGTTTGAATTATGTATCAATAAACTACATAAATTCTTTAAATGGCTTACATATAAAATTCATAAGTAATACACTATAATTAGGCTTATTACTTCTTAAGATCAGAAATTATTTCAAAAATAAGGAATGAATAATAATAGCTGAATGAGTCTCTTGGTATTTTATAGTTTAAATTTAATATACTTTTAACTCTATCTTAGGTAAAGCTAAGATGTATATAGAATATCTAGCAATGCTGCTTTCTTGACGATATAGACAAAAGGTTAAATAATAAATGGCTGACATATTTAAATACTAAAGGTATAGATAACTACCTAATTTAAATAAATGCTTATTTTCTGTATATTAATAAAGTTTATATCCTTTATATATATTCCAAAACTAACTAAGAATTCAGTCAAGCTCTAATTACAAATAAATTAAATAACCTCAACTATACAAATTTCCTTTATATCACTAAAGCATATAAGTCCCTTCATATATTAATATACCTAATCTAGCAGGAAGGAAAAGCTGAGTACTAAATTAGATAATGAAAGGAAAGTAGATGAGCAATAAAGAGTTATAGTGAGAGTATAAGTATAGCATATTAATTATAGGTAAAATAATGGATAGAATTAATTTAAATTACTAAAGCTAAGACTTCTGAATGCCTTCTTCTTAAATTAGCTCAATTGTCTAGTCTCCTAAGAATCTAACTGCTGCACCTACTCCCTAAAACCTTTCTAGATAAAAAGAAACCAGATGCCCGAGTCCTGAGTATTACAACTAGTTTATGTAATCATTTAGTCCTCAGAAGAGCAAAATGCAAAACTATAGAAATCTATTAAAGAAGAGAGAAAATGGATAGAGTCTAAAGCAGTTTTATATGCATCTTAAAAGAGAGATTATGAAAAGCTCACCTGTTTCTCTTTATAAAGGTACAAGTAATAACTGAAAACATATTAAAAGACACCAATTCTACCTATAGCAACAGTTTCTTTAGAGTTCCAAATATCATATGCGCAACTTGTAGGAAATATATGGATAAAAGTTAATTAAAGGTAGCAGTAATTAATCTCTTGTTTAAAAAGACAACAAAAGCAAATTGAAGTTCAAGGATAAAAAATCTACAACTCCTGTCAACCGAAATGCAAGAGAGATTTTCTAAAACAGTAATTCTCAAGTTTTTCATCGAGCTGTTTCTTCCAGTGATTCAGCTGAAGCTGTAAAAGAAATTCAAAAACTAAGAAGGGATAAATAAGAAATTTAAGAGTAATTAGATTAAATAAAAAACGAGATTTAGAACTACTGAAAAATTAAGTAGTAATTAAGTTAGAAAGATGAGATTATTGAAAAGATGTAATAAAGTATTAAAAAAATATAAAATCAAAACAAAAAGTAGAGACACTAGCATAAGAGAAGTGTCTAAGATGTTATAAAATTGAACGGCGAATAAGTAATACAAGCTCACTCAAGTAACGATTTTAAAGAAAATAATAGTAATAGAGGCTATATACATTCAAGAAATTCATCTCATCACTAAAGTCTAATTCAAAATGACATTGGATAATCTTTACAAGCACTAAGCGAGGATTTAACATAATACGTGAAATAATAAGTAAAGCTATTCAATAAGTTAAGGGAAGAAAATACAAATCTTAGGAAATAGAAAGATTAAATTTGATTTATTAATGAGAAGCTTATTAATTTATGAATTCCTATTTTTTAGTTTTTTTAACTATTTTATTTGAATTAAAGACAATGGAAAGAAAGTAGATAAGCTAAATAAAAAATTATATGTCATAAACATAAGCATTTGATAGAAAATTCATACCTCACGCTCAAAGAAAATCAATTAACTCGTTGGAAAGTAGTCATGATCCATCCGAACTTCTCAAGATGTAGAAATACATCAATTCTAAATTGAATTCGAAGCATTCTAATACTTAATAAGTACCAGAATGGCTGTAGAGATGGAAGCAAGTTCAGTTTGCAGAGAAGCGTCCGGATTTATTTAAGAAAACACCAGTTAATCCTGAAAACTAACCTACACCTGTGGAATAGAAGAAGCATAAAGCTGAAGTTCCTGGATGAAATAATTATATTACAAAAGAAAGGGATAAGCCAACAACACCTACTAGAAAACTAAATTCCAATAATAATTCTTTTATGGTTACTTCTGAGTAGGATATCAAAAGAGGTAAAAAATCTTTTCATTAGCAGCATTTGAGAGGAAGCTCGGAATTTAATGAAAATGGGTCTTCATCAGGAGTAAAAATAAATCCAAAGAAATTCGAAACATAGATTGTTATTCATGAAGGTGATTTTTAATTTAGATTATTCTTATATTGAGTATCCTAAAGTGAGAAGAGGGTAATTTAAAAAACCATCTGAAATTACTACTATGTATAATGCAAAGAAAAAATTCCTTCCAACCGAATGCAAAAACATAGTATAATTTCACTCAAGTGATTAAAACGCCTTCTCAAGTAAAAAATAATGAATTTAATCCAAAAATACTCCCACTTTTCAAAGCTAAATACTATCCAATGATAAAGTTAACAAAAGCTACGAAATATAACAGTATTAAGATTAGAAAAGAATAAATAAGTATAGACCTTAAACTTCGGGCTAGGCATAGCAATTGCTTAGCTATAGCTTTGCTTTACCTTACAGAAATTAAAGCGTCACTGAAAAGGTAAATTCAAGAACACCAAAGGAAGTAAATAAGCTAACTTGTGGGAATTTATTTTCGTCAAAAATGTACTGAAATATCAATAAAATTAGATTTATATTAAATATTATTTAATCTACCATCTCTAAAGTATTCACTCTCTAGTTCCTTTATTTTAAATCCATACAGCTGTAAAATTATAACTAATTAAAAGTATATAGATACTTTAAATGCAAAGCTTAATATTTGATTTATAAGTAAGCATATAATCTCTAAAGATACAATCAATGGAATAAAAATAAAAACTTAGTATTAAGTATTTGAATATCAAGTAGAAATATCAATAATAAACACTTTAATCAATAATTTTAAATCAATGGTCTATTTCAAATGCTTGCATCTAAAGCAATTACTCTTATACTAATATGATCTATAGCTTAAAATGATTTTACCTTAATTTAGATTAAAATTATAGAATTAGAAATGATTAGAGTTAGTCAATAAAATTTAGTAGGTTATATTAAAACTCCTTTTATCAACCTTAATGAAACTAGTAAAAATTAGTATATAAAAACTTAGATATGTTATACTTTGGCTAAATAATCCAATAATGTTAGAAGAAGATCGATTAAAAAATTGATCTAAATGTTTTGAATTTCTCTTTTTTATAAACAGGAACTATGATATTACAAAATAGATAAATTTTATCTTAGGTAGATATATTTTGACTTTGATTATTAAATGGTTAACGTTTATTTAATAAGGTATCTTTCATTTAATTTTATCTAATTTTTGTACTTTAATAATTTAATCAGATCTACTTCATATGGTTATGTTTTTTTCTTTACTATCATTTAATTTACTAAGTTAGTTTTAGTAGTTTAACTAATTTATAACAAACATAAATTAAAGATAAGAAATACAATACCTTAAAACTAGAAATCATTCAAAGTTATCATTTAGCAAATCAAATGAAAATGAGTTTAATCCACCTCTTATTTTGTCTATTATTTCAGGATCTTTCATTTGGCCTTTTATGTTTTCGTTCTTTTTATTCATGAGAGTTTTAAAAAGTAAAAAGAATAATTTTTACTCTTTTGGTTTCTTTTATTACTACTTTTTAGCATTTTCTCTTGATTTATTTCATTTCAACTAGCCCATAATCATTTTCTAACCCAATTATCGATAGAAACTTCTACGACTCTCAATATTTGAGAAATTTAATTGCTTCTGAGATTTCTTTTAGCTAGATGCTTTGCATGTAGTTTTAGCCTTAATTAATTTTTCCTTTTTCACATTTGCTTATAAAGAAGGCTCTGTGTAGTTTTAATCTCTAACTACTACACGTTAAAACTTCGTCTAAGGCTCTTCAATATTTTGTTCTTTGTTATATAATTTCATAAATTCAGCAAATTTAAGCTTTTTGTAAAGAAGCGTGTATTAATTACTTTAATTTACTCTAGGAGATGGTTTTATACTCTTTAACTCTGTTGCTTAATCTGGAGGCATTATCATTTAACTTTATACTAATTATTAATTTAAATTCTGCAGTTTTTAGTGCTGAGTTATTCTTCTTTTATTAGAATCTTTCTAAAAATGAGACGTACTTGTAATAGCGGGAAGTTAAAAGTCATCATTTTCCTTTTTCGTATTAGATTTTTATTTCTAAGAAAAGTCTCTTTTTTATATAGTTTAATTATTACCATCTTAAGATTTGTTACTTGAGCCTGGCTTAGAAAATTAATTCATGCTTCTGTTTTTTAGTCTCCGACTTTAAGTCTTCTAATTTTAAGAAGTGCCTCCATTTTAGTTTCTTTTTTTCTAATTCTAACTTTCAGACGCTTTATTGCGTTTATTTTTTAAGAGAGAAAATCTTTTCTAGGAGTTGAAATTCCTCAGTTTAACTTAAATTATTTTCTTTAGACTCTACACATTTTTGTCTTGATTTATGAGCTAATAATCTTCGTCTAATGTTGATTCAGATGATTCTTACTAGATTTAGTTAGAACTCTTATTATGCTAATTTGCTTCGTTCTTATCTTAAATTTAATTCTTCCTGTTTTACGCTAAATCAAATGACTGGTTTAATCTCCCTACTTTAAACTTAAGAGCTTGATATCTTTCATTAGCCTTATATACACTTTTTCAAATTTACTTAGAGCTTTATTTAGTAGATTCCATATGATAAGCACTATTAATTAAAATTAATAAAGATAGCTTACTAGCTCTTTTCCAATTTATATTACTTACTTATCACTGGCTTTTATTTAGTACCTCTTCTGCTTTAAATTGATAGTTAGCAAATATTCTTATTTCTTTATAACTTTGCTTTAAGTGTTTGCACCAAGCTGCTTACTTATATGATTAGATTAGTAACTTTGTAATCAGAATTTTGAATAGAAAAAAATTAAATGTCATCTAGATTTCTGAATTTTGTACCTTTCCTTTAACTCATATCGATACTCCTTCCAATCGTTTTTTTATATTTTAGCTACTCCTGATACTACTGCTGCTTTTGCTGTTGCTAATGCTATTTCTTCAATAAGACGTGGATCAAAAGGCGTTGGAATGAAATAATCTCGACCGTAATCTAATTACTTTCCATCATATGCCTTGCATACAATTGGTGGAACAGGCTCTCTGGCTATTTTTGAAAGAGCAAGAGCCGCTGCCATTTTCATAGGTTCATTTATCTCAGAAGCTCTTACATCAAGTGCTCCTCTAAAAATATAAGGTGAACATAATATATTACTGATCCAATTTGGAAAATCAGATCTTCCAGTTGCAATAATTGCATCAGGACGTACTTCTAAAGCTTAATCAGGATAAATTTCAGGTTCAGGATTTGACATAGCAAAAATAATGGGATTTTCAGACATTGATTTAACCATTTCTTGGGTAAGAATTCCTCCCACTGAAAGTCCAATAAATACATCTTAGCCTTAAACAGCTTCTTTCAAAGTTCTTTTCTCAGTATCAATAGCCATTTCCTATTTATATTGGTTCATTCTTTCCTATCTACCTCTATAAATTACACCTAGCTTATCACAAACTATTATATTCTTTCTTTTAGCTCCGTATTTTATAAGCATACTTTAAACTGCAATACCCGATGCTCCAGCTCCGCTGATTACAATTTTAAGATCTTAAAACTTTTTCTGCGCAATGTGGCAAGCGTTTATTAGGCCAGCAAGAACCACTATAGCTGTAGCATGCTAATTATCATGAAATACTGGTATTTAGAGTTGACTTTGAAGTTGTTCTTCAATATAAAAGCAATCAGGACCTTTAATATCTTCAAGGTGAATTCCTCCAAAACTAGGAGCTAGATACTTTACACAGTTCACAAACTGTTAAGGGTCTTCAGCATCTATGCACAAGTCAAAAGAGTTTATACCAGCAAAGCTACTAAGAATTATTGCTTTTCCTTCCATAGCAGGTTTACTAGCCAGAGCTCCTAAGTTTCCAAGATCAAGAACAGAAGTTCCATTACTAATAACAGCAACAGAATTTCCTTTGCAAGTGTAATTATAAGCTTGCTCTGGATCTTCAGCTATCATTAAACAAGGAACAGCAACACCAGGAGAATAAGCAAGTGAAAGATCTTTTTAATTATTCATAGGTTTCGTAGTACGGATAGTAAATGTTCCAGGAACGGGTAAGCTAAAATACATCAAAGCTTCTTTTTCATTAAAGCTTCTATTAGAGACAGTCTTTACAATTAACTTTCTAAGATTAATCATTTGTAAATTAAATACCTATAATTTGCAAATATCCAGCATAATAACTCAATAACTACCAAAAGCAAGATAGTAATATAAAGATACTTTAATAAAAATAGATTAATTAGATCATTTGCTTTACCTAGCAAATTACAGAGTGAGATTTTGCTTTATTAACAGAAAAGCTATTTCCTTTATTGAATTTCTTTCTTTAAATATTAAAAGCTAGTTAGTAGCCTTCATTAAATTTAAACCTATAATATGCAAATTTTAACTTATTAATAGTATAAATCTAGTCATCAACTATCCTGCTATTATGCTTCTAAATAGCTCAAGCTTTACTAATCAATCTTTAATTAATTTACCATACAAATGATTAATAACAATCTATAAAGGATTATCTAGTTGCAAGAGCATACATATAATAAAGGAATCAAAAAACATAGAATATGTATATGATTTATTTATTTGGTATAAGATCCTTCAGTATTGCTTATATTATTATAAGGGATAGAGGATAGTTATAAGTATGGTTACGCTTCTATATTCTAGGTTAAAATAGTTCTATTAATAATATAATTGCTTATTTAAATTATTAACTGCTTATATTTATAGCTTATCAGTTTGAGTTTAGCAATAACCTTTACCCTAAAGCAAAACAATTAATTGTCACTTTTTAATTTATTTGCTTATTGAACTCTCTGACTATAAATAGCATTTCCAATTAAGGTTATTTTACATATATATGGTCGAAATGAAAGTGAATAAATAAAAGGTAGTTAAGCAGGTAAAAATGGGAATTAGTGGTTATAAAAGAAAGAGCAGGATGATTTGATAAGGAACTTGAAAATATAATTATTCATTGAATTTCATAAAATGAAATTATTAATAAGAATATTCAAAATCGTTTGCTTTAACTATTCATTCTCTCTCTTCTCTCAAAACGGATTTCTAAACAACGTGGTTGTTTCTAAAGTATTTTGAGGTTTGGTATATTAAGAAAGCCACAGCGAAAAAATAAACTAAAGCTGCTGAAATGACTCTCAACAGCCAGGCTATAATTGTATGAATTAGGCTTAGTTAGTAAATTACGGGTTTCAGCATTTCGAGGAAAAAAAATGCTAAATTTAGGAAATTGATAATGGCCCATTTTAAAAAGAGAGCTGCTGCAGACCCAAGATATACCACAACACAAGCCGCTAATATAAAACTAGTAAGTCCAATAGTATCTTTAAGCTTTTAATTTTGAATGGAATCATATTTGTCTATAATTGCTTTTATTATTATAGATTTTCTTCTTGGTTTTCCAAAGTTCTTGCGAGCTTATGCATCAGTCATTTATTAAAGAGATCAGTTTGTTGGTAATGATTCATAATGTCTTTTATCTTCTGTTCTACAAAAAGGACAGACAATTACCTTCTTATTTTTGGTATAAATCGTTTTAACACAGGAGGAGCATAGAGTGTGTCCACACTTTATGATTTTTGATTAATGCTTATTACTATCATATGATTCATCACATATTTTGCAACTAAGGTGCTCCATAATTAACTAATAAGTTAATTAATTTTATCTCATTTTAAACAAAATTAACTTTATTTTAACATAAAGCTGCTCATTACTAAAGAAATTCCTTCCCATTTATTTCCAAAAGTTTTATCAAAGGGGGTAGAAAGTTATGTATCTACAGTATGATAAAATCTTTTTTGTTCTATTTATTTTCTTAAACACTTACTGATTTCACTTCACAATTTTTACTTCGAAATAACAAAAGAAAATTGTTCTTATAACAGATAGTGTTATCTTAAAATTCTAGCTCTAAACACATAAAATGTTGCTTATTTATGTAAAAGTTTAGTTTTTTACATTCATTGCAAGATTTAAACTGAAAAATATCATACTATCTTTAAACATTAATATTTAGTTTATTTCTAAATATCTCTAGTAACTATTTCATAAATAAAGCATCATTAAAGTTAATAATATATATATATTTAGCGCTCAACGTACGATCAATAACTTTACTTGCTTTTTTATTTTTAGCTTTGCTCTATTTTTAAATGAAACTCTAAATAAAAGCTTAATTATGCACTAGCTTAGTTGTTTTATTAAAATAATATTGTTTATATATCCAAGCTATTGAATTTATCTTACAGTGTTAATAGCTTATTATGTTAAATTATCCTTCTAAATACTGGCTAGCTTTTCTTAAAATCTTTCAAATAATTGGAGAAATATAAGGTGGAAACTATGCAATAATAGCTTAGAGAATAGTAATAATACTTTATTTATTTTTAAACTATCAGTCTTAAACAGCTTATCTTCTCATTTTTTACTCTAGGTATAGCTATTTAAATATCTAAGATGCATATTACTATTTAAATAGCTAAGACTAAGCTTTAAATTGAAACTATCATATAATAGAAATTATATCTCTCATCTTACTATTCTTTGCTTCTATTACTCTCTTTACAGAGTCATAACTATCAAACTGTCACATTAATAGAGTTTTTTAAATTAGACTTTTGATTCGCTTTAATAATCCAGCTACTAAACTAAAAAATCATAAGCTTTGCTTTATTAAGTATATAGATAAAGATCAAAAGAACTAAACTTAGTTTAGATTTAAGGTTTATTTTGTAAGGAAATTAGCTTAGATAATTAGAAGAGTGAATAAGGTTTTTAGAGTGACTTTAACTAAAATAGATTTCCTCAAAAAAGTTAATGAAGTAAGCCTTTCATCTTTATCCATAAATTACAGAAAAAGTAACGAAAGTAGTAGATTAAAAGTTAGTCTTATGAGTAGTGCTAGAAGCTATGTAATTTTATTTATATACAGCAAGCTATATCAGGTATATTTGATTCTATACTAGTAGGAAGTTATTTGCGTTGGCAAGTTTAAAAATGATCTAAAGCTTATTAAGTGACATTTATATTGGCAAGAACTGGTTCTACCATTTGCAAAGATGTATTATAATAATAAAAATAATGGAGTCCAGCTTGTTAGCTAATGTTGGTTTACATGTTCCAACTATTCTCTTACCAAAAGGAGAAGTTGATTTATCAAAGTGGGCAGTAGTAGCTTGTGATCAGTACACTTCTCAACCTTAGTACTGAATTAATGTTGCTCAAAGAGTGGAAAACTCTCCTTCGACTTACAATATAATTTTCCCTGAGGCTTTTATTCATGATCCTCATTTAGAAGAGAAGATAGCTGAAATCTAGAGAAATCAAAGGAAATACTTAAATTAAGTATTGCAACCTTTAAAGCCTGGCTTTGTTCTTGTTGAAAGAACAATCAGAGGAAAAGCAAGATAAGGACTTGTTGTAGCAATAGATTTGGAAAACTATGAGTACGAAGTTTCTACTTCAGCTCTATGTAAAGCATCAGAAAAAACTGATTTAAAAAGACTTTAAGCAAGAACTTAAGTGAGATAAGGAAGCGTTATTGAAACTTCTCATGTTTTAGTACTTTTTGATGATCCTGAACTTTCGATAGTAGAACCACTTTTTTAACTTGACTTGCCTAAACTATACGACATTAATTTAATGGAAAATGGAGGAAGAGTGTAAGGGTGGCATATAACCTAAGATTCAATCATCCAAAGTATTGCTGAAAAATTCAATAAAATGCTAAATAAAAAGGGAAATAGGAATCTTCTTTATGCAGTAGGCGATGGAAATCATTCACTTGCTAGTGCGAAATCATGCTGACAAAAATTAAAAGAAGAAGATCCGTCAATTGTCAATAATTTCCATCCTGCAAGATATAGTTTAGTCGAATTAGTAAACTTGCACAATCCTGGACTTGACTTTGAACCTATTCACCGAGTAATTTTCAATGCTGATGCTGATGAATTCGCTCATTTTTGCTAGAACTTCACTAAAAATAGCGTTTAGGTCAGCTATACACGCGATAAAAACGAGATGTTGAAGAAATACCAGGAATTAATGGATAAATAAACCCCTAAGCTGCATATCTTTCCTTTTGTAAGCTAAAACAAATTTGGGTTAATTTTATTCCATAATGTTAATTATTTCATTGAATACTAAACAATTCAAGAAGCTTTAGATGCATATCACTAGTAGAGTGGAAGAAAAATCGACTACATTCATGACGAAGAAGCTCTAGAATCGCTTTGCATTAACTCCAATAACTTAGGAATTTATATGTAGCCTCTAGATAGGTTTGGCTTTTTTAAGAGTGTCGAAGCGATTGGAAGACTACCAAAAAAATCATTTTCTCTAGGATCAAGCTATGAAAAGAAATATTACATAGAGTGCTAGAAAATAATTCCTGATTTAAGAGCAAGACTCTGATTGGGTTCTTCCTAGACAATCTAGAATAAATAAATTAGTTTAATCTCATTTTAATAGTTTAATTTTATCCCTAATTCAATTTATCAATATGTCACTTTATTAAATACTTCAGTATTTAATAGACACAATTTAGCTCTTAATAATAAGGCTATAAAGAGCAGCACTATTATATAATAAATGCATTAGTATAAGCACAAAGTACATTAAAAACAGCTAAATGAAGTATTTAAAGCTAAACATTTGATAAGATGTATCAATTAGGCTATAAGAGATTAAGAGTTTTAACTTTATCAAGTAAAACGCGCTTTTTTAATGCATTTTTAAATAAATATTTTTGTGCTAATTTGCAATAATTTAAGGGTTTTATAAATTAAACTTAACTCTCAATTAAGGACAAAATCGGAATTAGGGATAATTTATAAATATGGGCTAGTGTTGTGAGACAGGACATAGTGAAGCATAGGATATCTTTAGTGATATTGGGTTGTATGTTCCTTAGATTATGCTACCTGGGAAAAATGTAGATCTAGCAACTTGGGGAACAGCAGCTGGGGGATAGTAAAGTTCTGAACCTGAGTATTGGCAAACCATTGAAAAGATGGTACAAGATAAACCAAGTACATTGCATATAACTTATCCTGGAGGTAGTTAATTTGAGGATCCAAATGAGAGGATTAAGCACATACAAGCTACATAAAGATAGTATTTAGATAATTATCTTAACGGTTTGTAACCAGGTTTTATTTTAGTCGAAAGAACTATTGGTTAAGAAACTAGAAAGGGTTTAGTAGTAGGACTCGACCTAGAAAAGTACGATTATAATTCCAAAAACAAACCTCTATGTACAGCATCTGAAGAAACTCACTTCTAAAGACTTCAGACAGCTATTGACTTAAGAAAAGAAGCTTTCTTAGAAACACCACATATAATGGTTCTTATTGATGATTAAGAAAATATATTGATGAATCCATTATTTTAGTACGTTTAATAGAAAAAAATTGCTACTTTATATGATTTAGAACTATAACCTACAGGAAGTAGAATTAGAGGTTGGCATTTAACTGATTACAAAATTATATATGAAATAGCATAAAAACTAAAAAAAATAGCCGATAAAAATTAGTACGGATAGAACAAAAGTCTATTATATGCAGTCGGAGATGGAAATCATTCTTTAGCATGTGCTAAAATTGTATGGGAAAAACTTAAAGAAGAAAATCCAGAAGTTGTAAAATAGAAAAATCACCCAGCAAGATATGCTCTTGTTGAGTTAATAAATGTGCATGATCCAGGTCTTTAGTTCTTTCCCATTCATAGAGTTTTATTTGACGTTGATGTTGAGGACTTTATATCTGATTTCTAAAAGCAATTCTTAGATAATATTCTAAAATTCTAAATTGATAATTAATAAGAAATGGTTAAAATGTCAGAATAACTAGTTGAATAATATCCAGGATGTCACTTGTTTCCTTATATAACAGGAGATTCTTATGGGATAATTTTGGTAAAGAAGCCCTCGAATAATAATGAATATAAAACTTTACAAGATTTCCTAGACGAATACGAAAAGAAACATGAAGGCAAAGTTAAAGTAGATTTCATACATGGAAATCAAAACCTGGAAAGAATAGTTCGCAAATAAAGTGGCTTAGGATTTTACCTGCCATGTCTTGATAAAAACAGTTTATTCAAGACTATCTTAACTGATGGTTCACTTCCTAAAAAGTCCTTCTCAATTGGAAATTCTCTTGAGAAGAGATTTTATTTCGAATGTAGAAAATTAGTTCCTTGAAAGACATTTTTTAATGATAGCATGTAGAGTTAACTCGTCTTATTTTTAATCCTCAATATAAAATATTTTTTGAGCAGCTACTATAATAAGGATATAATTTTACAGAATTACATAGTATTACATTATTTCCCAAAGTAAAAATAAAGAATAATATACTTATTAATTTCAAAAGCTTTATTGAATATCTACTTAATATGTATTAATATTTAAATAGTTACTTGATTGGTACTTTGTAAATAAACTGATACTTCAAGAATCTCAATTTATCCTTTTTATAATAATCTCCTCTTTTGTTAAATAATGCATAGTTTTTTATTATCTACCAGCTTTAATTAGTTATTTAATTACTTATTCCTTATCCCATTTATTCTATTTTGACTAATATAGAAGCATTGAAATATTTATTAGAATCTGGCTTATGATAGATTTATTTAATTTTTATCTCTAAAAACAAAACTTTAGAGTTTCTGTGGCTTTATGCTTATATAGTCAAAACTATTATATTGCTATAAAAATTGATTTTAACCTTCTTTCTTTTTAAGAGTATAATTAGTTAATATTTGAGCTAGAAAAGATATTATTTTGCTTATAATTAAGTCTAAATGCTTAACTAACTTTGTTAAGTTATTTAAAAAATAAATTAAATTCAGAGTCTCATGACTAAAAGTTTCCTTGGTAAGCCATATTAACTTCACTTCTTCCAGGTTTTTTCTCTCCATTATCTTTATCTAAAACCTCATCCTCTTAATTCTCTTCTTTAACGTACTTAACAGCAGGATTAAATTCCATTTCTACTTGATCTGCGTCTGCTTAATTCTTGCTTTAATCATTTCCCTAAGCTTGAGTCTTTGGCTATTCTTTGCTTTAGATAGTATTATCTGGCTTATCCTTACCATCTTAATCTTTTTTCTATTAAGTAGCACAGCATCCCATTTTTAAATTAAAAATAGATAGAAGAATAAAAAGCTTTAAGCTTAATTAAGAATTCATTAGTTATTCTAAAATAACCATTCAACACTCTCATCTTATCATATCCACCAAAATCTAATAACTAACTCCACTAAATTGCGTAATCTCTTAACTTTATACTTTTATCCAATTTTGACAATAAATCCAAGCAACTTTTCAGTTACAATATAATTAAGAAGGCTAAACACAAAATGAAGCTAATGGGTTTAGTAAAGTACTAAGGAAAAGTGGTGCTAGATTCTTTTAAAAAGGGACAGAATATAATTAAAAAGATAAGGGTATTAATTATATTGCTATTATAAATAAATTCTAGTAAGGTTTATTTATAATCATTTAAAAATGAAGCAACTTAAGAATTCACTAATGGAATGTACCAAATGTTCCTTCTTCAACTTTTATGCTAGGAAATAGCAAATTAAAGAATGAGTCCTATCAGGATATTCGCTTGAGTCTATTTTTAAGGTATCGACAAATAAAAACTTAAGAGCAAACGAAGTTTTACAGGTTGAAGAGACGGGTAGGGATAGAAGGTTTATGAGAAGCCTTTTAGAGGCTTTGGATATAAGCGATGTGGTTGAAAGTTAAAATAGAATAGAAGATTTATTCTCTAAATGACTTGATTACAATCTTAAGAGAAACTTGTAGCTAGATTCTTACTTCATGAAATACTTGGAAAGCTACTTTTAAAATAAACAGTGCAGTAGTCAAGAATTATTAAAAGGGTTAGAAATTAACTAGTTAAGCAAACATAAAATTAGTATTAGTACTGAAGCTACAGGAAACTTGTATGCATAAATTCCATTTATATGGCCTGAAATTGAAAAATCCCTATAAGAAATATAAACTCAAAACTGTGAGGAAATTAATAAAGAGTAGAAGAAATCCCTTTAGTATACTCTAATTGCTTTCTTGTTTAATCTTCTATAGCAAGAATAAATCCCTTAGTTTATATTTAAGAATAGTAGCTTCGAGGGCTAAGATAGATCTGTTAACATTTACAAGAATCAGTCGTTAAAAATGGTTGAGTTTCCTAAAGTTCCTTACTTAAATAACATTTAGTAATAAGTAGAGTCTCAGAGCAATGGCTTGTAGAACATAATACCAGTTATATGGTTAAATTCTGAAATTGAGAAGAAAGAGTTATAGAAGAATCTAGAAGTAATATGGAAAACCCTAGGACCCTAAGCATTTAAAGATTCTCTTTATTTGGTGGTAACATCTTAAGGATAAGAAGAAAGTTTCATTAATAGTATAAGTTAAAGCCTTTATTAGATCACACTTGGATTTGATTGCTAATGCTTGCCAAACATTCTAGCAATTTCAAGTGAGAAACTACAAACAGCTCATAAAGATCTCAATTGTATTATTCAAAGCATTATAACCAAAATTGCATTGAATCCAAGTAAGATAATCCAGGATCTTATTAAATAGCAAGCTGATAATACAGGAGTATAAGTAGCTCCACCATACATGAACAAAAAAGAGATAGAAAGCATTACAAATTTATATGAAAAAGCCAAAAAAAGCTATGTGATTTCAATTCCCTTCGCTAAACTAGGATATAGTTTTATATCTTTATTTAGATCTATAAACATTGGAAAATAAAGAATTGAGTTCTATATCTCTGCTTAGAAACTAAATGATAAGCAATATGCATTACTAAAGATAGAATAGTACAGAGATTTATCATCCTTTATTAACTAGCAAGAATTCTACAAAAGCACTAGAAAGTTAGCCCAATCATCTTAAACGAGTAATCAGTTTATGAAATAGAAGCTTCTGCTCTAAATGATAAATGAAAGCATGATAACTGTTATCTATTAAATGGAATTTCCAAAAAATGTTTACTCAGACTAGTTTAAGACCCTGGATTAAGCGATAAATGAAAGGAAGAAAAGTGGCAAAAAGTTTAGTTCTGAGTAGATTGAAAACTTCATCTACTAAATTCTATAAAGTTAGCTATTCTTGCTCTCTAATAACTAGTAGATTACTCTAACTTGCGATTCTATTTTGGTTAATGAAAACCTAGACAAAGTTATTTACCTTAATTAACCTTTCTAGCTAGATTTTGTTGAAGATAAACAGTTCTTTATATTAGAATCGAAAGCTAAGAATTATTAGTATATACCTTATTAAGCTTTAAAAATAATGAACGCGAGAAAGGGAAAATTTGATTACTAATGATTCTTTATAAATTAGCTTAGCATGATATTAAGGAATCTAATATTCCTGCAAGATACTAATTAGTGTGATACTGAAGCTTAAGTATTTTAAAACTTAATTCAAAAAGTTGGGGAAGAAGACTCTCAGTTACAACATTTATCATAGTTATTTAGTCTTTAGAAAGAAAAAGAAAACGTTAAAGAAAGTTCATACTTAAAAGAGTTCGTTTATAGGTTCAGGAAATTCTCTTAGTCAGTAAATGAAGAAGCCAAAGAAAAGCTTTTATTTCTTATTGGCGAATTCGAAGAAGCAAAAAAAGGCTATTAAAATTCTCAAACAGATACAGATAAAATAACTCTTAAAAGAATGAAGTAAAAAAATGCTAGTTCTGATTAAACAAATACTGTTACTTAAACTGAAATGAGCTAAAAGACTTAAAAGAATCTAATCTCGTTTTAAAAAAATTAATTAAAGAGTACTAAAATTCAATAAACTAAAAAAATAGATAAATCAAAAGTTTAAGAGTAGCTAAAGCAAACCTGCGAAGAAAAAATAGAATTTTTAAAAAAAGAAATGAAAGATCAAACAAATCAGATGGATAAAATTAAAGAGGCTATTCAAGAATTAAATAATATTGGCTTACTCAATAGTTAAGAATGTAACACCGTGACGTAATATCAATAATTGGAATTCGATAGAATAGCATAAGGTTTATAGTTGAAGTAAATTCAAAAGGATATTTTCCAGACCTTCTAGACAAATATAAAAGTAATAAAGCAATAATATGATTAATTATAAAAGAAATAGAACAGCAAAATAATAAAGGGAATAGTTCAAGAAATCTCAGGTAATAGTGACTTCTTAAACTTCTGCAATAACTAATACAAAAGTATAGAAAAATAGCTAGGCTTAAGTTAAAAAATTTCCTTAGATGTCTTTATAGAAACTTGGAAAATAATGATGTACTATTATATTAAGCAATAAGCTAGAGATTTCCAGCTAAATACTTTCTAACTCTCTGCTTTCGCTTTATTTCTTGAAAGGAAAGCATTAAAGGACTTTACTGATCAATACTCTTTAATATTCCCATTCGTTAGCCTTATCATGATCTAACTATTCAGTGATATTAATTTCGACACACACTAAGTTTATTAAGAAATCTCTAATTTTGGTGGATTTTCTGTACTATTTAACTGGTATATCTACAGCCTTTCATCTGATAAGTCAACAGTATAAATAAAATTACATTAAGTGAACAAAAAATACCAGGAAATAATGAGTAAAAGTAATAAATTCAAAACAAAAAATCAATTGGAAGAAAAGCTATAATAGATTTACCTAATAGAAAAGCAAATAACTTAGATTCAAGAAGAAACTAACAATTTTAAATTTACTGCCAAGCATTTAACTCAACAAGTAGAAGAAGACATGGTGTGGAAAATAGTATCCAATGAAAACATCCAAGAGATTATTTAAGCTATTTAATATGGAAATAATATTGCTTTTGTTTAAAATAATGCCTAAGAACAATCTACTACCTGAATTACAGAAAAAGACAAAATCTCAGATATTAAGTACTAGAATCCATTATGATAATCAAAAGCAGAAGACTGTATAAATATGTTGATAAACTTTATTTGCTATGGATCGCTATCCGACAGTGTACTTAAGAAATTCAATATGTTTAACAATATGGAGTTAAGTGATTCAAGCAGTTCTAATGATAAATGTCTGTAAGATGAGAAGTTGGTAGAAAACGCTCGTGCTGGTTAAACACTTTGCATAAAATAAGAATTTATTGATTTGCTGTAGTCTCTGCTAAGTAGCTTAATTTAGCTGTTCGATAGAAAATTATCAGCAATTTAAACTTTATCATGCTATCCAATTATTTTAATGGCTTAGAAAAGAATAATTTAGAGCAATGGTTGGGTAAATTTTTCTATATAGAAATCGTTCCAAGAATTTTGTTCAAGCAAAAAAAGCGAAGAAGTCTAGTAAAGTAGCTAATAAGACTCAGTATCAATTGCAAAAAACTAGGAAAATACTAATAATACTTTAAGTACGGAATTAATAAAGAAAATAAAATAGCTTCCTTAAAGAGCTGGAGATCAGCTATAGTATCTCAAAACTAATTAAGTTTTGAAAGATTTTTAAGATAGATAATTTAAAACAAATGAAATAATAAAGGTAAATCAATCATCTTAAAATACAACAACCGAAAATTACTAAATCCCCTCTACCGCTTAACCAAAAAACTCTTAAAAGTAAGATTTTTAGCCTTCCAATTCTGATTAAGCAAAAGAATTATAGCAATTCGTTTTTTTACACTCAAAAGCACTGCAATTATTATATGGTGATTATTTTTAGTACCTGGAAAATGGGACGGAGAATGCAAGTTAAGAGGTTTGATGATGAGAAAACTGTTTATTAATTTAAATAGATTAATTCACTTAACATGCTTTAACATTATCAAACATTTAATTTCCTTTTAATCTATCAAGCTAAATTCTTTCTTCAATGTTTGAATGCTTTTCTATTGCTTTTTGATGAGTATACAACTAAATATCTTAAAGATAATAACATAGTAATTGAAGTAAGGGTAGAAAAGACTGCTAATAATATTTAAAGTATGTTTTAATTTAGAAAAGCTGATAAATATTCGGTTAGTGCTAGTTTTAATTAGTTGTCCACTGGAATTAGCGGTATCAAGTAGAGACTATATAGACCTATTTCGCCTTCTCTTGCTCGCTTTCCTATCTAAATATCAATGAGTTCTATGACTAATATCTTAACAGTGAACTAACTTTAGTCTATACCTTTGAGTAAAAAGCATTAATCTCCTAAGAAAAAGCAAAGCAATTTGGAATAAAATTAGCAAGATCTGAATGAAAGTTATAATTGCAAGTATAAACTGGATTAATCGGTTGTTAATAATAGAGCAAATAGGAAAATATTTAGGAAGATAATCAAGCAGTCTAAGTTACCTACTCTTTTTGAAAAAATGAAGCTAAGCTAGTCAAAAAAATATAGAGAGAAGAAGAAAAAAGTAGTTAATAAGTTTAAAAAGCATAAGTCTATAGGAAATTTGAATCTAACAATGTCATTTGATAAGACAGATAACTCATAATTCAATAGCTCTAAGTGAAATATCCAAAGTACCAGTAATAAAAAATAGCCTCCAACTAATAGTCTAAGCATAGATGAGTACAGTCTAAAAATTGAATAAATTCCTAATTAAATAATTTTAGATTAAAAAAACAGCTAAACTTATCATAAGCAACGAAGCTGTGGCACTTAACTTTTGTTTTAAGATATTTCATCAGCCAGTTAAAAATCCCAAAAAGAGCATAAAATTATCAACATAAAAACTAAGGTTGAGTCAGCTAAGTTTAAATCATCTAGTAGAAAAGTAATATAATCTTAATCATAAAAGGAAGGATTAAAGATTGATTTTGGTAATTAGATATAGTAGGTAATAAAGATCCGCTAGCCAAGTAAAATAAAGGCAAGTGTCGATTATAAAAGAAAAAACAAGCTTTCTTAAGATATTGTACATGCTAAAAGTGCTTCTATAAATAACAATCAAAATGAAATCTAACAATTAAATTAACTTATTCAATGGTAGGAATCCGAAAATTAGAAAAGTTAAGATGATTTTGATATCAATGAAGTGCCGAAACTTAGTCGCTAAGTATAAAGTTAAATTATAGAAGGAAATGAAATGACTCCAGTAGAAAATAAGCAAAAATTAAAGTAGAATTCTAAAAATCAAAATAAGTAGGAGTAAGTATCTATCCCAATTATTAACTAGAAGCTTATGTTTAAAAAACAAGAAAGCAGTAATTAGAAAAGAGATTCAAATCCTAATTATTTCCAGCTAATTAAAAGATTAAGCCTTATTGCTAATTAAGATATAAAAGATCAGCAGCAAGCTAGTTTCAAAAAATTTAAAGGCTTAAATATTTTAGACTTAATCAATAAAAACAAGAAAAAAGCTCCATAAAATAATAAAGACTAGAATAGAAGCACTTGGTTTTGAGTAGAAATTACCCAGAATATAAATAATTAAAAATTCGTAGTACATTGACATGATAGAAGTAAAAAGAACACAAAAAATAAATTAAGCTCCAATGAACTTCAGGAAATAGAAAGCTTAACTAGGATAATATAAAGCTCTGATAAAAATCAAATATAAAATTTTATAGATTAATATGATTAAATAGCACTTAAGTGAATAATTGAGAGCACAACTCGTATTCTTAGGTAGATTCTTACAAATAAAGAGATTAATTTCAATCTAATTCTTGAAATTAAGTAAATAGAAGAGCCATCTAATAATTAAAAAGAATAAGGAAAAGAAGTTGCAAGATCATTTAAAAAAATGACTGCTAGTGATCAATTTGATAGATTGGTATAGTTCATAAATGATTTCATCGATATTATCAAATCAGAAAAATTACCTATTCAAGTAATGGTTTTTCTATCAAAAATCATTTTCAAAGGTTAAGTTTAATTATCAAAAGATATAATTTCAAACTACGAGAAAAATAGACTTGACTTAATAGATTCAAAAGCAAGTGACAAGATTAAATATAGGTAAGCCAATAAAACAGTACTCCAAATAAGGTTTAAATAAGTATGCTGGCAAATTTCTAGATTGTAAAGAGAATATTTCTCGAAAGAGTACTAATTGATCATGTTAAATATAAAGTTTTTAAGCATATCAACGAAAATTAATAAAGCAATTTAAATATTATTGCCAGTTTTATTCAAGCTGCTCTGATACAAAATTATCTAATGTGCAATAGAGGAATAAGAGATTAAAGAGTAATTGAAAGAGATATAGAAACATCTAATTATACATAATCAGTTAGTGTAATTTTTTATATGCAGAAAAATTATGATGGCTTCTCTAACAAACTTCACTCTTTAAAAAGCCTCTAAAAAGTCCTAAACGAACATTAAGAATGGTTTAAGCAACTTCAAGAAAAGCTTTTTAGTCTAGGTTTCAGTATTTACGATAAAGTTAAACTTATATAATACTTCACTTTTAAATTAACCATCATAATCCTTTTATATCTTCAACATACAATACAATCTCTAGTTTAAGTCCACTATTTTAAAAGTAAGTTACGTCTATTATATTAATGAGAACGAAGCAATAAAGTTGCTTACTATCTAAGTATAAAGATTTAATTATACTACTTACATATAGAATCAAATAACAACTAATCAAAACTTATCTTAGATATCGCAAACTATTTTCTAGCTTAGGCTAAATACAATAATATGTTATCTAAGAATTCCTATTTTTATCGAATGAAACTGAAAGTTATTTATGGATGCTAAATAATTCCTTAATTATTATTTTGTTCTTTCCTTTTAAAATATATTACTAGGTACTAATAATAGATGGATTATATAACTAGCATATTAAAAATTTTCTATCCTTATCTATTTTATTTTTATTATTCTTTGAGTAAAAAATAGTCAAACTATAACCTGCTAAAAAATGAAATAGAAGAGCAAATTAATTTGTATTTTGGCTTAATTTTAAATTAGAATTCCAATTGTTTAATAAAGTAAGAGCTTGTAATAAAGTTCTCAATTAGATGATCATTAATGAATATAGTAATTAGTAAGGATTAAATAGTCTATTTATTTAATCTTAAGGAGCTCATTAAATAAAAACTAGCACTTTGTAGGGATAAAATAGTCATATTTTTATTTATTTAGCATTTCATTGTATTGGTAGTATAATGATTACTAAGTAAATAAATAAATGCATAAAGATTCGAATATAGTTGAAGACTTAATTCTTAAGATTATGATAAAATATTTTTGGATTTGTACAATTTTTCACCTTGTGGTTGCGAAACTTCTTACTTTTTCTAGTAACTCTTTTGCGTCTTGATCCTCTCTAAAATGTCTACGAACTGGTTCTAACATTGCATTTAAAGTTTTTGTTACTGAGCTTTTAAGGTCGCCAGGGTGTAAATCTCCATTTAAGAAATCCGCTTCTAAGTCTTCGAATTTTGTATATAATTTAGGTCCTCCAAATTCTGGAGTTCTCTCGATTAAGAAAGAATCTTGGCACATGAATATCAAATTTTTAGTATAATCCAAGATTGGATTGTCCTGTATAACTTAAGGAGGACAATATGCTTTCTTTACCTTTCTTTTCACGTCTTCTTCAGTATCTTCCATGAAAATCGCACTATCAGGGTCAGATTTACTCATTTTTGCCTATCCTTCCTTTAGACCCATAAGCATATGATGACTTAAGATTACCGGTTTTTCCTTACGCTTGATATCATCACAATATTCTCTTGCAAGCATATTAACTTTTCTTTGATCCATTCCAAGTTAACAAATATCTGCTTTAAGATAGAAAATATCAGCACATTACATGCAAGGGTACATTATCTAAGCAGCTTGGAGCTCTTCTGTTTCAGATCTACCCATAATCTAAGAGCATCTTGTTATTCTTGATAAATTGTTCTTACGAGCGATATCTAGAACTAAGCTCCAGTATTCATTAGGGTGTTTAAGTATTTCCTAGCTTGTCCACATAAATTTAACGCTTCTCATATCCATTCCAGCAGCTTTTCATATTTCAATTAGATATCTTCCTACAATCTAAATTTTGTTAAGATCTCCTCCCATTTTATTGTTCATAAGAGCAAACCAATCTGCAACCCAGAAGATAAATTGACATCCAGCTTTAGTTAATTTATTGACAATAGCTGATTTAAGTAACCCTTAAGCAATATGCATTCTACCTGATGGCTCAAATCCATCATAACAGACAGGATGTGGTTTCTTTTTAAGCAATTCAAGAAGCTCTTCTGGCTAAACACATTCCTCAGCAACTGAAAGACAAAGTTAGTAACGCTCTTCGATGGATAGAGTACATTCTGGTAATCTTTCTTCAATTTGATCTGAGAACTATAATCCTCCGTTTAGGGGGTTGATTTTACAACTCTCCATTTTATAAATAATTTAAAACTTTTTGGGTATAATTTATACTAAATTTCTACTACAAATAACAGAAACACGCAGATAAACTACAAGTAATCCACTTTCTAATCCAAACTTCCTAGTAATATTTTTCCTGCTAATTTATTAAATTCATATATAGCCTTGATAATCTCTTTCCTCTTATCAGTATTTAACTTCCTTAGCTTAATTCTAAAATAAAATCTTTTAAATTCAAACCTTTAAATCCATATATGCATATCATAATTAAGGGTTATAAGTTTATAGGAAAGGGATAAAGCTTAATAATCTTAAGATTTAGATAAAATAACTAATTTAAAGCTATCAAGTTAATTATTAATATAAAAGGACTAGATAAAGCTGCTGAAATGCTTTTGCAGTATAAAGTATAAGTAGTCTATAATAGAATACCTAAGCATATTAATATAACCTATTTAACATACCATATCCTTTATGTTAAACCTTAAGTTCTTATTAAAAGAAAAGAGAACTTGAATGAAGTTTCTTAAACATTATAAAGAGAAAATGATTATCTGAATATTTTTATAATGAGTAGGTGCTTTAAATAAACAATTGATAGTTTGAAGTTTCTTAAGAATATAATAAAGGTTTATATTAGAAAAATTTTGAATCATAGCCTATATAACTTTGCTAATAAGTAAAACAGATAATTTATACTATTCTAGCTTTTAAATTTAAATTTTCCTAGCGCTAGCAAAAAGACACCTACAAACTTCACTCTTTCTTTTATTCTGATCTATTTCTATAATAGGTAATAAAATTTTAAAAAGGTATATTAAATAAAATACGAAAAATATAGAAAATTATTCTACTTATGCTTTTTCAAAGTTAGTTCGCAAAACATAAGTAAGATACTTGTATTTTATATGACTTGCTTATAAGTAAATACTTCACTAAACATTATTTAAAATAAAAGTTTTTAAAATACATTTCCTTATTACATTTGCTCTCGCTTGAAACTGTTTAATTTAACTTTTGCCTGAATAAAAGATCTACCTATAAAAGTTTGTCTTGTAGTGTTTATGTACTATTTATGTATTCTGCACTTGGAAAATCCTTCTGCTAATTAGTTCTGTATCTTGATTATTGTAAGCTTGCTTAGAAAGAAAATTCTGATCCTTTACTACCACCGAGTCTCTATTCTAAAATTGAAGGTTGATTTGTTGTAAATTAAGACTCATATCTTGCTTCAGGAATCTAAATTAAATATATACCTAAAATTAATTTTTCTTTTCATGCGTAATTTCTCTGCCTGATTTATTTTAAAGCGATTCTTATTTCATAGGCTTAGCACTCATCATAACTGCTTGGTTCTCCTACTTGTTTTATCTATTTAAAGCTTGAAAAGAGTTAAGTTCACCTTTTAAAACCTAAATTTCTCGTTCTTTAATTCTATTTTCTTCTAGAAGCATATTATATGCACTTTAGATATCTTGCTTATTGAATTTTAGTTACTCATTTTCTTTCATCTTCTCTTAAAGTTCATCATATAACTAATGAACTTATCTTTCATTATCAATATAAAGATCTACTCTACGTCTTTCAGAGATTTCAGCATTCTAAAGTTCTTCTTCTTGATTTTTTTGCTTTTTTTGTTAGGTTTAAATTTAAGTTTAACAGTTTATTAGATGCTCTCTTAGTTATTCTACTTATTTTCTTACTTAAATAGCAACTTCATCATTATTAGGCTACCTTGCTAGTAATCTCATCTCGCCCTCTGCTGCTAATAGTTAACTATCTAATTTTTATCTTTCTCTTTCTACATTTTCCAAGTTCTCTCTAGTTTTAAGCATTTCTCCAAAGATTCTTTAAAGCTCTGAACTTGGAATTGATTAATGTAATCTCTGCAAAAACAGTTCAAGTTATTTTTTTTCTTTGCTCAAAATTTAAAGTTTCTCAGAAAGCATTCTACACTGGATTTAGTCAGCTTCATTTCCTTCCATCTAATTTCTGAGGTCAAAGACAATATTATCTTTCTCTAAATTATTTTAAGAGCTCACTTTCCTCAAATTTTCGTTTTCATTATTTAAATTTCTAATTTCAGATTTTAAATAATTAAGCTCTCGTTAGAGTTTGTCTTCTCGCTTGTAAAGGACATCTTTTTCCATAAAGAGCTATTTCTTTTCTTCTCTCAAAGATTCGATTTCCTGCTTTAATGCTCTTTCTCTTTCTCTTAGTCCTGTATCTCCCTATGTTAATTATTCGAGTTTCACTTCTAGATGTTGGCTTTTTTATTGTGCTATACTCAATTCAGATCTTGCCTCTGATAATTTTTATGCAAATGTATCGATTTCATCTACTGCAGCTTTGACAAATTCAGTAATCTAGAAACTAGCCTATTCTAATCCTAATGCTTCCCTGCAAAGCTAAAATTCACCTAATCTAACAAAAAGTTCTTTAAAGCCACTTGAAAAAAATGGCGCATAATTCTTAATTCCAGACATAGCAGAGAAGTGAGAAGCAAAAACCTAAAGAGTTGCAATGCAGTTATTAATATTTTTCTTAACTTCATCAGTTACTTATACATAGTAGTTAAGATTTGTAATGTTTTTTTACTCTTACACCTTAAAAGTTTGCAACTCTTCATAAAGTTTGCTTCTTTCCTCGGCTAGACTTTCTATATCTTGACTAACCTATTCTATCTAAGATTAATAAGTATTTTTTTCTAAAACTAGTTCTCTTAGTTATTTTTCTTGCTACTAAGTATTCTTCTCAAGTTATTTTGAATGGCTTTCTAGCAAATCGCTTCTGCGTTTATAATCATCCCTTTCTTATTCTGCTTTTTAAACTTTATTTTTAGTCTAATTTAATTCAGATTCTATCAAGAGAATCTACGATTTAGTTTATTCTTATTTCTAAGAGGTTTCTATAAGCTGGTGCTAAGAGTTGTTATGACTTTTTTATATTTACTACAATTATGTAAAACGTTAATCTCTTTCTTCTTGAATTCTTTCCATTTATATTTTTATCGCTTAAAATTCTAAATCTGCCTATCTTAGTAAATGATTTTAGTCTTTAAGTTTTTGAATTTACTATTTAAGTTAAGCATTATCTTGTATATTTTGAGTTAGTTACTCTTAAATTTAAACCGTTTTAGATGTTAACTCTAACATCTTCTATGACATTTCTTAGTTTTCAACCCGCTGCTAATTTATAATGCCATTGAGTTTTCTAACTTCATCTAGTTATTTTGACTTCTCTTAAATATTCTCATTTCTGTACTGCTTATTAATTTCTTCAAGTTTGACCTTCTCTTCTTTAATACTTTAGATTTATTATGTTTATATGGCTTTTTACTAATTAAAGTCATCAGTTTGATACTAAATATTTAGTTACAGTTCTTTAACTTTTTTATTTAGCTCAAATATTTGCTATTAAGAGGTGTCTTTTTGGCTTCTATATCCTTTTAACTCATTAGATAAAGATTCATTTTCTATCTTTAACTAAAGTATTTAATCCTTTACAGAATCAAGTTCCTGTTAAGTTTCTTAAAATGATTCTTTTTAATTTAGAGAGTTTTATTGAAGATTCTTAACTTATAACTCTAACACCTATTTTGCTTCTTTGACAATATCTAATGAGCGTTCTAATTCTTATACCTTTTGATCATAATTCTTTTTAATCTGTTGCATTCCATTTTATACTAATTCTAGTTATTATTACTTTTCCTTTGTTTCTTTTTGCAACTGATCTAATTTTTAAGTAAGTGTTTTTATTTCAGGCTCTCTGCTCTACTATTTCTTATTTCCTTCTTTAATTTTTTCTAACTCTTATGAAATTTTCTGTACCTCTATTTGTTTTTCTTCTATCTGCTTTTTATTTTCCTCAAATATTTGCAAAAACTCTTCTTCTTATTACTTGTACTATTCAATTTCATTCTAGTAGTTTTACTCATTTATTTATAATTCTTCAATTTAGGCTTCATATTCCTTTTTAGCTTATTCGAATTCTTCGATAATTTACTCGGACATAATTTCCTAATCTTTATGTAGTTAATTTTAATTTTTACCTTCTCTTGCTTTTTATCCTTTATTAAGTTCATTTAAAAGCCTTTTATTTTATTCTTTTAAACCATTTACTTCTCCTAATAATTATTTTTCTTTCTCAATTGATTCATCAGTATAATCAAGGAGCGCTTACTTTTCGCTTTCTAATTTTTAAACTTGCTACTTAGCCAAAGCAAGAGCTTGGACACCTCTGTCTAAGTCTTAATTTACTTTTTCTCTTCCACTAAGAAATTCCTATTTTGTCATTTTGGTCTTTTAGATATTTTCCTTTAAAGCAGCTACTTATTGTTCTAAATCTAGAATCTATTTTCTTGCTTTATGATAGTCTTGTCTTAAGAAATCTGATTCTTATTTCATATTATTTACCTCAACAAATATATCAACTGCATCTTGAGAATACTTCTACAGTAACAAATGCAAACCACTTTCTTCTAGTTTTTGTTCTACAGCTTATCTTAATACTTCTATATATGTTCTTTACTCTTCACTAGCAAGAGTTTCAGCTCTTAGTGATTACTCTAAGTTTGCTTTATCTTTAACAGCTTCATAAAATTTTATATAGATAGTGCTGTAATATTCTGTCAGTTCTTCAAAGCTTATTCCTTAAATGTTATTGGGACTTGGAAAAGAGTAATTTTCTCCCATTGGAATCGAAGATGGTAAACTAGGAGCCGCCATAAAGGACGGACCTTACCTTTTTCTTGCCATCTCTAGGTCAGATTCCAGCTACTCACACCTTTTTAATGCATCATATAAATCTTTTTCTCTATCTTCAATTATCTTCTATAACTCTCCAACTTATCCATCTTCTATTTAACTTTCAAACTAAACACCAAGATGCTTTTACTAGACAGGAAGAGGATGCTAAGGACATAGTTCTTAAATTCTAGCTTCACAAATCAGTCGATATTACTCAAGACTTTATAATCTTTATGCTTGTTCCCTAACTTTTTACGAAAGCTTAGTAACGAAATCTTCTTACTATTAAGGTTTTTCTTACTAGAAATGTTCATAATTTTCTCCTTCAGATGGAGCATATTCTACACCTTCAATAAGTTCATCTCCTTCCATTATTTTATTAATAAAATAAAATTTTAATATCACTCTTATATTCTATGACTAGTTAAGAAAAATACTACTATAACATTCAAATTTAACTACTTTTATTTACTCCTTACTCTATCTTAATACTTACAGTAGTAGAATGGCAACAGAGAATCAGTCCTTAAATTGCTATTTAATAGAGTAGAGAGTATCACTTAGAGTTATAAAGACCATATTACTTTGTCCATATATTAGCTATTCACTTTAGTCCTGCTCTTGTTTCTTAAAACAGTCAGTTTATCCATAAATTGATATTTAAGATACTGAAAAATGAAGCTTTTTGACTTTAAAGCATAATCGCTGGTTTAAAATCTCATAAGTATATCAATAGTATCTATTTCTAAAAATAAGGCTATTATCATGCGTTTTTGATAAAAAGGTCTAAGTAATAGTAAAACATGAAAGCAAAGCTATTCTAATCGAATTAAACAAAACATCTAAAAGGGCTATAAAATACACCAAATGTTAAATAAAATATAATGATTAAGCTAATTTTAGTTAATATAGCTAGAACTGCATATAAATAATATAAACTAAAGGGATAGTATAAGATTAGACTATTAAGTATATTGTATTATAATATCTATCTTAATACCTTTACTATTATTAAACCATTATCCCTTTCTTAGAGTTTATCAGGCTATTTATGACTATATAATAGCTAAGTATTGGTATATAAATTTTAATCCTTCAAGAAGGATTAGTTTAGCTTGAAAAATAGATTATACTTTAATATTTAGTAGAAGGATGAAAGAAGTGATGATTAATATTATGTGAAAGGAAGTAAAACTATCCTTAGATAGAAGGCATGAGGATGTAAGCGTATAAGTAATATATCATAAATACAGTGATAACTTGATATAGTGGTATCTACTTAATAAGAGGATAGTTTACTCATATATAATTATTTAATTTACTTCATCAAAACATGGAAGTAACGAAATGTGAACTTTGTAATTTTTGTAAAGAATCTCCATATATTGATTATTTGTGCATAGTAACTAGGAGCTAATTTCAGCAGATTGAAACTAAGAAATGTAAGAGATGCTAGGACATAGAGTTATATCCAGGAACTCCATCATGTAGCATCATATAAGAAAGTTGGAAATATAACTTTCAAATTATGAAGTAGATTTTCCGCTTTATTGGCTGTAAAGTATAAGACTCTGCTAATATAACCGAATAAGTATTTAAAAGAGTGGAGTCAATTCTTCCGTTCTGAAATAAGTCTCAATCCAATTAAAATTCTCCTACCTGCTTATCTCATAACTTTGAAAATCCTTATGAAATGTATAAGAAATACTCAGTTCTTACCATTACTAAAGAACTATTTATTGAAATTATAGATCAAACTCTATAAAAGTTTGGTTTTATAGATAAGCTTCATATCTATGATTTCGAGATAGCTTCAAAATTGTTTTTGAAAGAAATTAACATAATTATACTTTTAGGAGGTACAAGTGGAACAGGAAAGAGTACTTTAGCTGCTTTACTAGCATCTAGACTAGGCATATCTGTAAATTTGTCAACTGATTCTATTCGTCACATTATGAGAAATTTCATAACTAAAGAATCAAATCCTATTTTATTTGCCTCTACATACGAAGCAGGACAGCTACTTGAAAATGAGAATTAAGGGACTAAAAAAGCGATTATAAAAGGGTGAAGATACTAATGTGATACTGTATTTTCAAATCTCAGAGCTGTTATTCATACCTTTTAAAAGTAATAGCAATCAATGGTTATAGAAGGTGTGCATTTATCAGTTTCCATAATGAAGAAGCTTATGAAAGAGTTCAAAAATATTATACCTTTTGTGATTCTAATATAAAATGAGACTAAACATAGAGAACATTTTGCTGTAAGAAGCAAGTTCATGACTATGGATCCAAAAAATAACAAATATATACAATATTTCTAGAATATTCGTACTATTCATAAAAGATTCTAGAAAAATGCTGACGAAATGCTTATTCCTAAGGTTGACAATAATAATGTAGACAGAGCTGTTGGTTTGATTCATGGAGTTGTTATAAGAACACTTAGAAAGATTTATTAGGGAGAATAAACATATGATAAAAGCAGAAAATAAGCGATAATGGTTTATAATGAGTTTATGCATATAACATAAAGCATGTGGAAGCAATCTAAAGTTAAAGAACTTATCAAAATGAAGGTTAATAAAAGCGAACTGTTCCAAAGATTTTTTGAATAAAATGATTTCGAAAGCACCAATACTAGCAATAAAAACTTGCAAGTGGTTAAAACCAATAACGTCTAGTAAGAAATAGAAAGAAAGCGCTCAGAAGAATTGACTATAAATAAAAATAAGAACATTTAGTAACTTCTAAGCAAAGATAATACGAAAGGAAGGAAGAAGTAAGTGCAAATAAATAATATATCTTTCTATTAAACGGAAAAGGCATAAGAAGAAGTAGTTAATGTGAATAAGAAATCAAATAGTCATTAAAATTCACCTAAAAGTGGTAACTCTCATTCAATAAAATCAATGCCAAGTGCTCCTTCTCATGAAGAATCACTAGTTTCAGGTTCAATTTTGATAAAGCATATGATAAAAACCGCTGGAAGATCAAGCAAATTTAGCTCTATGTCAGAAATTGACAGTTTAAGAGTAGAAGAAGATATAAGTTCAGGTCCAGATAATGCTGATTCAAAATCAGATAGTGACTTAAATGTAAATGAAATGGAAAGTGAAGAAGATGAAATAAATAATTAACAAGAATTTGAGAACGAACAAAATTTCGCAGGTAATTAAAATTGGCATGGAAGGTAAAATGATATAGGGTTACACTCTGAAAGTACTACTTCAAGTGTTTAGCAATAAGTTGATAATTAGGATTCTTGAAATTAAAAGCAATCTTTTTATAATATTGAAACTTATATTAAGCTTTAACTCTTATATAGTTTAAAGAAGAGTTAATACATAAGCAAAAGTTCATTGGAAAGAGATAATAGATAGTTGTGTAATAAGTCCTCTACTATAAAATAGTTAACTTTTATAAATAAACAAGTGTTAATAGCCAAACTTCTCCTTTTATCATTATTATATGTTCTTACTTTTTTATTATCATTTGCATAAAATGCTTAGGAAGAATTAGTAATTTAAAGCTCGCAAATATGTAAATCTCATAATATCTATTCTATTATCCCAAAACTCAAGTAAGTATCAATTAAATAAAACTTTTATTTGTTAATTGATTAATAAAAGAAAAATTGAGCTATTTAACTAAGAATAGAGTTTTAGCCTTAAGTTGGCATATAGAAAGATATTAGTAACTAGTAAGGAGTTAATAGAATTCATAATATACCTCAAATAGCATAAAAGCTTCATGACTTTTATAAGAAACTAGCCAATATCTCATAAAATGTATCTTTAGGTTTATTTAATAAGTATTGCTAACTATTTTTAGACTAAATGGGATAAAATCTAGAAAACAGTTATCATAATTAATTAGCGAATAAATAGTGCTAAATGTAGGCAATAATCAAATGCTTAAGTTATATTATAATCTACCAATGTATAGTAGTTGTAATCATCTCCTATTTAACTATTTATACTTAATAAAATACTTATTGAAGGATTATCTCACTTTATAAGATAAAGCTAAAGGTTCTTTAGTAACTGATAAGAAAATAACTTATTTAAGCTTAATGCTTCCACAATAAAATATCTTAGCTTAATGAGTATTAGTATTAAAGTTATTATAAATCTAAGCTTAATCAAAACTACTCACTTTTTATTATATTGGAGCTAGAAGTTAAAATAATGTAGTGAGTAAATATCTTTAAAAGTAAGTAAAACTTTTTAAGGCTTAATGAAATCAAGTTAGAGCATAGATTCTTCATCAATTTAATGCCATTTTTAAGTCTCATGAAACAAAGAATATTTCAATTTAATTAGGGTAATCAACAAAATAAGCAAAAATAGGCAGAAGACTGAAATTAATATTAGCGATGATAATTTATCGTATAATGAGCTAAAATAATAAGTTTGAGAATTAAAGTCATAATAAAATCTAACTTAAAAAAAAACAAGTTATAAATTTTAGAAATTTGAAATTATATTAGACTAAAAGCTAAAAATTAAAAAAGAATAAACTAAGAAATTGATCAGTAGAAGAATAAATTACTCAGTTTAGGTATTTTAAATTTATCTTTTAAGTGAACGATAAACATAATCAACCTCAGATCATCACTACTTAAGATGAAATACACAAATATTTTATTTAATTAAATTTTAAATTCCATAAATATAATAATTGAGCTAAATTTTTTCAAAACGTATTCAAAAATTAAATCTAAATCATTAAATTTTAACTTATTACAATGAAAAGTAAATTGATTATGATAAGAGGATTTGATATGTATTTATCGATAAAAATTTCATATATCATTAAAATGCTACTTCAATAAATCAATAATAAAGTAAGAAACCAAAATTTCAAACTTGAGCATGTGAAGAAGCTATTACTCCTGCTTTAATTGTATCCAGAGATTTTTTGTTGATTTTCTAATCTTTTTTTACTTTTTTATTTCTAAATAATTCTAAAAATCTTTCACAGCATTTTTTTTTCTATTAGGGTTGATCTTCTTCGTAAGACTCTTCTTCAATCTGCTCTAGTTTGTTATCAATTTGTGGAATATCTTTTGTATCATGAATTTCTTACATCTCTTCTTTTCTCTTCTAGTCTAATTTGTTGTAGCAGAGACAAACATGAATTAAACCTGTCTCTGCTAGATTTTAATTATAATCTAGTGGAGGATAATCTGTTTTAGGCTAACCGTTTTTTTTAGCTGCTCTAAGTATATATTTCTCTCACATGACAGGAATTGATTTACCAGTATCGGCTAAGACAGATTTATATAAAGCCTATAAAGCATAGATAGCTATTTCCTTACAAGAATGATAATCTTGGATTATTAACTCAAAATTATAATGCTTTCCTTTGTCATAATTATAAAAAAAGTGAACAATAATGTGATTATTAAGCTTTCGAGCCATTGTTTTAAAGGAAATGTATTGGGTAAAATCTTAAGTTGATTTGCAAGTTCTTATTTTTTCCTAATCTAGCAAATCTCCAAGAATAGATTTACTTTTTGATTGAGTAGTTCTACCTTATCTAAATGATTCATCTTAAGGGCTTGGAATACTATTTTTATCTACTTTAAAAGCAAAATCTTCTAAAAGAGGTTCTTACGACATTTTTAAATTTGGAAGATTTTATTTTTGTATTTAACTATATAATTTACATATTTTTATGTTCTATCCTTGCTCTTTTACTCTAGCTTAGCAAATCTATTTTCGTTTATAACTTTTCTTCACATCTATCGATAAACTTATTAGTTTGCTAAAAAAAGTACATTATTTCTTTGCCATTCGACTTAATAATATGATATAATAACTCCTTTTAACTTAATAGCTTTAGTATCTTATACTCCCAAAACATAAATATTAAAGTGCATGAAATGATTGAGTATTTATATTTTATTTTTAGTATTCTTAAACTATATTAAAAGAGCTGATCTATACATTACTTATCTTCTATACTTCTCATTTTATTATGAAGCTTAATTAAGCTTAAAGCTACTATTTACATTTGTATAAGTTGGTATTTAAGTTATTAAAGCACCTTTTTTATAACATGAACCAATAAATTATTTTCAGATGCTGAAACGTTAAAACAAAGTTTACATTTTAGTATCTTTCCTTTCAAATTAATAAGTTAGTAGTATAAGTTTAAGCAGCTTCTAGCACATTTATAAATCTAAAATTAATCTAATACTTTTTCTTTTAATCTCATCTCCTTCTGGATATAAAATAAGGAAAAAGTAATTATTGCTTATATATATCTTGCTTTAAATAAGCATTAGAAATAGTTCTTTTCAAGAACTGAATCTTAGTTATTTATATGATAATTGATTGTATACCTATAAAAAAGTTTTAAATTTATCCTTTTTTTGTTATTTTATTTCCCAAATTTTTAAAGAAATCTTTCAAGTAGAAATTAATTAACTACACAAGACTAATACAACGTATAATAAAAATAATAAGTTTTAACTATCTAGCCTTAATTATTATTTACTTTACTTATTTCTATTTCCTTGTGTATTTTTTTAATTCAGTTCAAAATTTTGAAAATCAATTCTTTCCTATAAATGTTTTAATTTATTTTGACTCTCTGCAAAGCAAAAATTTAAATTTAAACTTAAATAACCTCATTCTTCTTTTTTTTTGTAATGTCTCTAGCTTTTAATTAGATAGAAGAATTAATAAAATAGGTTATTTCATTACTAGTTAGCCTAGATACTCTAAGATTTAATTACTTTATCAATGCTTATCACTGTTTGTTTAGTTATTTCCTTATAACTTCTAATTATTCTATTCTAAAATAGAGCTTTTAGTCGTATTATTTAAATAGTTAGCTGCTTTATTTATAAACCTTTAAATAAAGCTTTGCCATTGAGTAAATAAGCTTGAGTATTTAACTATACAACTGAAGATTGTACAAGCTTAAGAAAAACAAGAGACATAGAAAATTAATTTTGCTGCTAATGGAAATTTATAAAGCTAACATTACTCAGTTTCTTAATTTAAGTGTTTTCAGTATGTTAATTATAGCTTTTTACAATCTCTTAAGTAGTTGCCAAATAAACAGATTTGAAATAGAACTATGAAGCTTTATAAAAGGAAATTAAAAGTAGAAAGGTAAATATTCAAAGTCATATCTTAAATTAAAAGATATCTGCAATTAAGTAAAATTGATTATAAGATGCTTATGAATAACTATCTAATGAATTCTTATTGAGGATAGCTTTATTAAATAATTTAAAAAAGCAGCAGACTTATCTTATCAAGAAAGTAAATATCTAAAGTTAACTTTAAATTAATAATGATGGTTCTTTAATAACTATTCATCTCAATAATGTTGATTTTAAATAGGATAATACCAATCTATCTTATATCAGAATAGTTGCTTGTTACTAAAAATTTAAAAGAAATGAATCCTATTTACACCTTAGAAAGAAGTTAATAGCAATACATTTTATACTGAATCATAAGTATTTAATTTAATTTTAATTGATTTGGTTCATATTATCATTGTCTTGTACAATTACTAAATGCTAATATAACTTAAAGAATTTGGTCATTCAATATGCACTCATTCTTAAATATTAATATAGTTTGCTAAAATCCTATTTAGTATTTAATCTATTTATGAAACTATCATAAACTAATTTTTTTGAGATTGGAGTTAATTAGAAAGTTCTAAGAACATTGAAGATTTAAAAGTATTTAAAATATTAAGCTGAGGTATTCAAATTTCCTTTACAACATCAAAAATAAAGCATTAGCTTTAAACTCACAATAAAGAAGGTCTGCTTCATAAAGAAAGTTAAAAGCACTTATGATAATAATAATCTACCTTCTTCTCATATAATCTAGAATAATGATAAATAACTTCAAATCTACAAATTTTATTTACCAAGTTTTTTATTATTGCTTTTTACACTTTCAAGCATTTTTAAAAGCTTTCATTCTAACAATTTCAGAATAAAAGCTTATATTAAATATTACCTTTCAACTAATTTTCTACTACTTTACTTTATATCTAACTAAACTTTAATATTGCTTAAAATAGACGAGGAAAATAAAAAAATAATAATTGCTAAGGCTAACTCCTTGGAAAGGTAATAAAGTAATAGAATGATTTGTAGATATTATTTTATGGTTTAGTAAAATAAAAGACTTAAATATATAAATCTTAAAAAGTCTAAATTAATGTTCATAATTCATTAGTTTGGCTTCTGTGAGCAAATGTTATTTCTTTGCATAGCTTAGGATTAATATTATTAGAATTTTTATTCTCCAATTATATTTTTTATATCATTATTAGTTATTTTATAATTGCATCTCTTACAACATACTTCGCCTTTTCATTCATTAGTATTAACTACAAAATATCCATTAGTTTATTTCTCTAATTCTTCTTAAAGACAAAATTAACAGGTTTAATGTAAGCAGCCTAAGGTAACAAGATCCCTTTATATTTATTCCTTTTAACAAAGAGCTTTTGAGACTTGTTATTGAGCCTATATTTCAGAATGTGAAGAACTTTGATTTGCTGATTAGTCTGAATAAAAATAATTTATATTGTTGCTTGGATTAAATCTTGGTTACTAAGTTTAAGATTATTACTAAATGAACTAAGCTTTTATTATTTGAGGCTATTAAGATGAAGCTAAATAATCATCAAAGTTTTTATCCTAATTTAAATACCATCATTCTAAGAAAGCTTTAACCTAATCTTTATATATTTAAGCATATTAATAATCAACTCCTATTAATTTTTTATAATCTATAGGAGTAAATCACTATATACACTTCGGATACTCCTAGCAAGGAAATAAAAAATCTGAAGTTTTTTTTAACTTTTACATAAGTTCATCTGCCTTATGTCAATGATCACAATTAGTCAATTTATATAGAATTAATACTTTCAACTAGTCTTTTTCTTAATTCTAAGTTAAATCTGTAATTTTGTTTTAAATTTCATCAAATGATTTTTAAGATGTATTATATTCTAAAGGCTGTTTGCTGTTCATTTAAGCTTATAGTTCATAGACTCTTTTTTTTAAATCTTAAGAATACTATAATATTTTGGGCTCTCTTTCCTTTTTGAAATCGCATACTTACTTAATAATTTTGTTTGAAGTTTCCAAACTTTTCTTTAAGTGCTCATCTATAATTTTGATTCAATCTTCATAAAAATTTAGTTAATCTATTTCTGATGCTGTTTAAAAATCGACTTTTACACTCTGATTATCGAAGGAGATGCTTTAAAAGCATCTAGGACACTATGTTGATTTATTTTATTAATGTACCAATACACACTATTTGCAGATAGTATGACCACAAGCTAGTTTCTTTGGATATCTTTCTCCTTTGTTGTAATTTTAGGAGCAGGTACAAGTCAAAGATTGAAATTTAGGAGTATTCATTTTATATTATAAAGTAAAACATATTTAAGATGTTTAAAAGCATTTAGTTTATTCCTTTATAATATTTATTTTATAATTTTCCTATTTCAATAGAATATTTTAGAATAATGCAATTTCTGTCGAAAGTCTTCCATCTACTGAAGATGATTGCAAAGATAGGCTATTTCATTTTTTTAATGTTTGTCAGATTTAATTGAAGCTTGATGGCTATGTTCATTTGATATTATAGAGAATATAAGTCTTTCAAATCAAATTAAAAACCTATTATGTAAGTTCTTTTATCTTTAGTCATTTTACATTACTTAATTTATTTGCTTAAGTCAACTTCCATTTAATTTCAAATTAAAAATTCTAGTAATTAACTCTGAGCTATTTAATAAATAGCTTATCTACTCTGATTTATTTAGTGGAAAATATATGGCTGCTAGATATTAAAATTACTGTGAAGCTTTATTTGATATCTATCTAATATCTATACTTTTCTTTTGGTTTAAATTTCTTAGAGATTAATAAAATTTTTGATATAAGGGTTTAATATTAAAAATTCTTATAAAGAATGAACCAATAACCATCGAATAATCTTATTTATTTTTATTTGATTTATAAGTTTTCTTAGTTTACTCTTTATATAATAAAAGCAGCTTTTAGAGAACTATTTAAATTTGATTTGTTTGATGAGGATTGAGAAACTATGGTAAATTTAACTGCTGTAATGATTCAGTTTTCTATTTCTTTTGCTTTACTATTTTAACTTTTTTCCTTTTCTCTTTCTCAAATTTTAAGTTTTGCTATTAATTAGTTTTAACTACTTTAGAATTAGATTCAATAGGAAATTAACTTAGTAATTATGAAAACGATTATATTACATTACTCCTACTATATAATTTCTAGTCAATTATTATAAATTATAGAGTTTATTAATGAGCAGCTTCACTTAAATATTTGATCTTTAAGTCATCAAATCAATTCTTAAATAGCTTATTAAGAAAGAATGGAAAATGAATATTTTAAACTGCTAATTAATAAGGTAAATATAATAGTTTCTTCCTATTACTATTTCTGTTCATTTCATATTTCTTTGATTCTCTATATTATTATTGCTTATTTCAAATTTCTTTACACTACTTTCATTGCTATTAATGCTATTTAAAGGAAATTAAGTTCAGATACACTTATATAATATCTAGAAGTGCTAATATCTAATTATTTAATGAAGGCTTTATAAGTACTTGCTATAGATAAAGCTTTCATTATCATACAAAAACCTTTTATTTAATATTGGTTCAATGACAAAGCTATATCTAAGTAATAGTAGGAATCAATTACATGATAAACTATCTCTCTTTCTTCTTTACTATTCTATAGCTTGTCTCAGATAAAATTAGTAATTATACATTTATATCAATTACTCGAATTTAAATAAAGAAAACATCTAAGAAGCTCTTATTAACTAAAGCTTTAATATAAAACAAGTTAGCTAGTAAATAATAAGTATAAGCTAGTTTAATACTTTATATCATCATTATAGCTATAAATGCTTATTAGTAGAAATCTATTATTCTTTAGTACTGCTAAAGTAATTACTCTTTATAATCATCAATCCTTTTAATTAAAAAAGAACTATAGTGATCAAATTAAATTAAAGAGAGAAAGATTGCTATTTTTCAATTAGAGTAGCTTCTATTTAGAATTCATTCTATATCATGTTGTTAGTGCTAAACTAAAAAGATTATTTAAGCTAATTAAGATACTGCTAATGATATGATAGAACCGCCTTTCCTAAGTTCTTTTTTAATTAAACTAAGGAAATATTGGGTAATACCTCTAATTAACTACAAGAAGAGAAAATAAAATCTAGCATTTCTTTGCTATTTTCCATGTGGAATTTGATTTTAGTCTTACAAGGAAGAATTTAAGGTTTTGTATTTCTCTGTATTAAGTAAGGTAATCTGGCAATAAGCAATCAATGCTAAAACTAATAAATGTTCAATTAATGTTTTAATAATTCTATAGTAGAGAATTTATTCTTGACTATATTTCGTAGAAATTTGTTATTAGCTTTAACAAAGAGATATCCCTTATTTTAAGATACTGGGTTTTGTGTAAGATGCTTATAAAGATAAGACAATTTAAACTAAAATTTAATTTTATATTTTATACTAAAACTAGAAGTAACATGAGCAACAATCTTTTAATACTGGCTATGTTTGCTTTATAAAAAGCATAATAATAAAGAAATTATGTAGTGCTATGGAAGTCATTTGGCTTAGTAAGAAGATTATTAAGAAGTTAGATAAAACAATTAAATCAAAAATTAAAGCTTTAAAGTATTAATTTTATTTAATTAGATCCCCAGAAAATTATTAATTAGTACAATATAGCCAGCAAAGCTTTATTATTAATCTAACTAACTGTCTTATTAATTATAGATAAACGTTTTTATTTGTTTAATCTATTATAGAAAAGAAAAAATACAAGAAAGGTTTATTTTAATTTATTTATTTGAGTGGAATGAAATTAGTTATAAATGGTAATGTTTAATAATGGTTTTTATTACTTTCAAGTGATATATAAGACATAATTTTATGTTTCATGCTATGGAATACTAAATAGAAAGTATTATTTAATATCTTTGAAGTAAATTGATCGACAAATGATTAGCTCACTTTTTCTAACATTGTTACTACTTATTTACAATCTTTCTTTCTTATTAAGTTCAAACATCTCTCTTCAGAGTAAATCAGTTCATTTGGATAATCTAATGAATAATAAAGGTAAAGTAGATTGCTAATCATTATGTTCGACTAACTTTGCCTTACCATGTACTATTTCTATTATAATCTACACTTTTTCAATTATTTGCTTAGATTTAATCAGCAGATACTTTACATCATTTCAAACTCAACTACTAAGATTCTCTTTGCTCTAGATTTTGCGAATTGGCAATCATTCTATGTCTTTATATTCAAACACCTAGAAAAAAAGATAGCAAACGAAAGAGAGTTAGTATCTTAAATTAAGCTATCTTTGATAATAGCTTCAAAATTTTACTCCAATTTTGATTTTTAAGGTAAATGTTAATTGAAAATATAAAAAAATGCACACAATATGATTAAGATTAAGAGACTCCATATATCTAAACATACCTTTATAATATTACTTTATCAGAGGTTAATTGACACAAAATAAAACGAAATTTGTTAGTATTACAAGAAATATTATAATTTTACAGGGAAATGAAAGCCAGAGATTTATTAAGGATTCATGTTGAGGCTTAAATTTGTATGTAGATGAATATGCAAAATTGAATGATAAGAAAGGATGTTTAGAATGGAAATAAAAACTAGTATATTAAAGGTAGACTTTCTGTTTTTCTTAAACTTAACACTAATTTTTATTAAGTTTTCTAGAAACTTAATGTTAATCTCCAGATGAGTGAGCTTGTTGAGTTTTTTAAGTGGAATGATTTTCGTTAAGGAAGGGTTCTTTTTGATGTAGGATAAGAGATTAGTGAATTGTTCGTTGTTATAAAAGGAAATATCCAACTATATTTATAGAATATTAATCCTCGAACTGGCTGTAAAATATATTAAAAAGACGAGAAAATAGGACAAGGTATGGTTTTAGGTGAAAGTTGAATTTTTTCTTAGCAAGAAACTTAATTTAAAGCTAGATGCACAGAAAGAACTAGAATGGTCTCAATAAATAGAGATAATTTTCTTAAGAGTTTTAGAAAAGTTGTATCTTCGTTCTGCTGAGATAGAATAAAAGGTATTGCAAGATGTCTTCCAGACATCGAGGATTAAAATGAGAAAATTTTACTTAGATTGCTAAATTTGTCAAAATACCGAATTTTCTAAAAGTATAATGTTATAGTTGCTTAAATGTGCATTTCAGATGGACTTTATTTTCTCTGTGAAGGAATTTGTGCACAAATCCAATCAACAAAAGAAAGAGCTTTGAAACAAAATGTACTAAATAAAGGAACTTATTTTGGAGAAAGTTGCATTTTAGAAACAAGTGAACCTTTTTCAATAGTAGCTAACTCTTAAGAAGTGATTACTCTATTCATTAGCAAATAAGAAGTATAAAATATTTCCAGTTAACTTACAGACTAAATTTAGGTAAATTTCCTATTGAAAAAGAAAATCCCTTAAAACTTATAAAACCTTGAAAGTGAATTGATTAAGAGACTTAATAACAGCTTCATGGTAAAGAATACTATTCGAACTATTGAGTTAAAAATGCTACGTGGTATTGCTTTATCTAACTAGTAGGGTAACACTTTCACAAAACTTAACTAACTTTGAGAAAAAGCATTATAAAAAGATGAACCTGCTAAACTTATGGAGAAATGTCCAACCTTTTAAGAAGATCTAAAAATATTTTATAATACTTACAAATTTCCTTTTTGCCTTAAGTCTAATCAAAATTAATAGACTAAAAATGTTGTTTAACCTATTGAGCCAAGACCTTATTGAAATCTTCCGAAAGTTAAATTTTCTACTTCAACAAAAAAAAGTTCAAGGAATATAAATGTTTAAAATGAGATACCTGAAATGAAATCTTCCAGAGCAAGTAATCTAGAAGAAGCTATTAAATTGATAAATTTGTAGCTTGACTCTCCTTAAAGTCCCATCAATTTAGTTTAAAAAAAATTTACGAGACTTTCATTATTATTTGACTAGAATACTAGATAATCCTTAGGCAAGTTTGTCAAATAAGGATAAGAAAGGCCAACTTTAAAACTAAATGTTAAGTTTGCTTAGCATGAAGAAAATAAAAATGAAGAATCAAATGCCTTTAACATTAGTAAACTTGTATAGCGTGTGCCAATGGAACGCATGAAAAATAAAACTGTTTCACCAAAAAAAAGAAAGCTATTCCCTTAATGAATTTAATTAAGACACTAAATTTTAAAGAATTTTATATATTTAATTTTTGTAATACAGCACAAACTAAAATCCTCCTATATCTAAATTTACTTTAAAGAAAACCATCACAATCAATCTTAATATATCGAAACTTAATTTTAGCAAATTAGATAATAAATTGACTTTCAATATTTAGATAGTAATAAATTATATAGCTAAAATTAATAATCCCTCTCTTATCAAAGATATTTTAGATAATTTTAAAATCTTAATTTTATTGATTTAATTATCATTACACATTAAACTTAATTTCTAAACTAAATTTAAATTTATAAGCATTTGGTCATTTTTAAAGTTTCTTGTTCCAAATATGATAGCTTTATATTCCTTATATTTAAGTTTATCTATTTCTACTTAAATTAATTTTTTGCTTTTTAAGACTATAAAATCTTTTTTTCAGGCTTTTATAAAATCTCATTTTATTCTTCAACTAGAAAAAATATTTAATTTATGACTTTTGTTTTATGAGTTAAAGGTGATAAAGAATAGTGCTTCTCTATTATATAAAAGATGGATTTTATTTTAAAAAGCCTAAAAATTTGGAGAGTTATCATTCTAAGCAGTGAGTTCCTTCAAAGAGCATAACAATAATTTCATCATTTTATAATTAGAGGAACTATAATCAAACTATGCTTAGAAATTTGATTCTCTTGAAAGTTACTGTAACTACTCTCTTAATTTGATTATATTCCTTTTATTTCTTTACCTTTATTTAAATACTCTTCATATAATAAAAAATAATGGCTAAACTTCAATTGCTATATTCTTTTAAATAAGCTGAAATATCATTATTTAGCAAGCATCGATAATTTAAAATAAAATATCTTTAAACAGCATAGTATAAGATTTTTGTCTATCAGCTTACACTGTTTTAATATTAGTTGGATTAGGATAATTTAATAATATTTATTTAATTTACACATTTTAAAAAGGTGTTAATAAGAAAAGACTAAAATAGCAGTTATAATTCTGGTTTAAGAATTAGAATATAAAATGAAAACAGTATATTAGAACGTAGTTAACATTTTTAAGATTTCATGCTGCTCTTTTTTAATGGGATATTTGGGAAATATTTCCTTAAGTACTATATTAAGTTTGAACTGCCTTTGCTTTGCGATGCCTTTCATTTGAATTGAATACTTAACCTCCTATAAAAAGAAGAAACAAAAAATTAATTATAACATGCTGATTATATACTCTCTGTATGCGTAGATGCTTGCTATCCTTTCATTTATATGCTTTTCATTTTATATTATTTTATCATCATAAACAAGATTTAGTGAGAATACTTAAAATTTATGCTTAGTGATCTGTTTCGGACTTTGCTTCGTTCAAGGGTTAAAAATTTTGTAGCTTTGCTCTAAAATATTGATTTTCCCTTAAAGGATTTTAGACATAGAAAGTGAGCTAACTTATCCTTTCCTTAGAAATAAAAAGAATGATTTGCTGCTAAATGAAATTTCTAAATAAGAAAAGGTTTTGATTTTTACTTGAGGGATATTAATTTATTAATTAAAGCTTATTTAAGATTTTAAACTCTAGGAAGTCTTATTTTATTGGTTCAATCATTTATCTTTATATCAATCTTCAAATACTAATTTTATATTTGTCTTACTCTAAAAAGATTCTACATTCTCTTTATTTTCATTTTAAATACAGTTATTAAAATTTAGGTGAGATAATTATAAAAGGGATTACTGTAAGTTTATTTAAACGATGCTCTTCATTATTTTTTAACTATAGCGTTTTCTATTTAGAGTATATTTAATTAACCCTTCATTATTATCCTTACCTTAAATTCTATAAACCTAACTACTTAATAAATACCAATTTAAATTTTGGAAACCACGAATTTTATTTCCTTCAAATCAGATTTTCTTTCCCATAAAGTCTAAAATGATTATAATATAAACTAATATAAAACTAGTTTGATTTAAGTTAATGGAGATTTAATTACAAGCTAGATTGGTGTGAAAATTAAAAAAACTAGAAAAGACTAAACAAATAAATTAAAGTTAAATCTATTGCTATCTAAGTAAAATAATTAGAATATTAATAGTATAAGAGTTTGTCTTCTAAATGTACTAGAAGTAATTAATAGGGATATACTATTGACGAATTAATTTGCATACTAAAGTACAAAATAACGATGTAGCAATAAAACATGGAAATAAAAAGTCTGGCTTAAGTTAATAAGTTGATGAAATAATAAATATCTTTTACATAGAAGGTTATTCTCTCTTGCTTCTTTTCTCTTATTTATTCACTGCTAGCTTAATAATTTACTGAAGTAAAATAATAAAATATTTTATAATAAAATCTTAAAAGAAATTCAGAGTAATATCCAGAAAATTGGGAGGTAAAGTAAAGAAATAAAGTTAGTTTTTAATATTCTCATAAGACCTAAAATTCCTTTTAAAAAAGTGAAAAAGCTCTTGGATTTCTTATAAATTTCTAATAACTTAAGAACTATAGAAAACAACTTCCTTCTAACATCTATTAAGCAAAATAAGCATTTACCATAACTTCATAATCAAAAAAAGTGTATATTAGATTAACTTAATTATTAAGTTTGTTCTCAATAAAAATGTGAGAAGATGATAATTTCTCTAAAAATGTAATTTTGTACGTTCATTAGGAAATTTATTTATAAGATAGATAGAAATGAATTGAAAAAAGTAATAATAGGAATTATTACTATATTAATTAGATAAGAGATTATTTAAGCATCATAAATAGTTTTAGTTATAATGAGATAATAAGTGAAAGTAAATTGATATCTACTTGATAAGAGTAAATATATTGTAGATTAAGGATTCACTATAATGCAACTTTAGATGTTCAACTTAATCTAATTTGATTTTTAAGAGCTCGCTAATTCTCTGTTTCTTCAGATATAAGAAAGATTGCCAAATTAAAATATTCTGCCATCAAGAATTTACTTCTTCAAAGAAAATAGAAAAACATACATGTTTACTAAGGCTGTTAAAAATTCAAAGTACATTAAATAAGCACTTTATGAAAACATTCCTGAAAGTTGCGATATAAAAATAGAAATAGCAATGATTAATAATCTAAACATAAGTGAAAGCAAAATAATTAAAAAAGTTCATAGATAAAAGGAAAAGACTATAAAAGAGGTAATTGATTTTGTGTTTTTGCAAAGAAAAATGTTTACAGGTTTTAAAGACAATAATGGAACGCTAAAGCAAATTAAACTCGAAAAAGCTGCAGAGCTTTTAGGAGCATAAAGAAAAACTTTAGATGATTGACTGAACTAAATTAAAATGGGAAATGAAAATGGTTTCGATTTTGAAATGTATAAACACGAGAAGATTTCAGTTTTGAGAAGCTTTAATGCTGAATAAAAAAAGCAAAAATAGGAAAGATAAAGAAATTAGAGCTGCCTAACAACTTAGGTAGTAAAAATTGAATCGGAGTAATAAATAAGACAAATTAGTTTTAATATAATTAGTTTTAATATAACCTTAAGCTTTTGGTATAAATAATTAGAAAAGAGTTTCTTCACTAATTTAATTAATTATAATGATGCTGAATATATATTGACTTAAAAAATAATCATAAGTAAATCATTTTTTATTTATTTGAAGTAAAAAAAGTTTAATATAATAAAAATCATCAAAAATTTGAAATTCTCTAGGCAAAGCTTATATATCTAAACTTTTTCTAAAATTTTTCAGACCAGAATTAAGTCAGGTACATAGTATGCGATATCGTTATTTACTAAAATTTAAAAAATTGTAGTACAATCTAGCTAAAAATATTCATAAATATTGATTTTTTCATACATAATTTCAAATATTTTATACCTCAAAAAAGATAGATCAAGCTAATGTATAGCACTTCATTCAGTTCATTTCAAAGTTTTTGTATTTTTAAAACTAATATTGTTTTTATTTTTATTTCTTTTAATCGCTTTGGTTCTTTTTTCAATTCTTCTACATTCATCTAAAAAGTAATATTATTTTTCTGATGTAGAATAGCTTTTTGACATAAATAAATAAATTTGATTATAGAGCGCGTAGCACTCTCGTTGGTGCGCAGCTCTTTAAAAAAATGTTTCATACTGACAAGAATGTTTGTTACTGATAAAATTATCAGATACTGATAAACCTTGTTCAATACTGGTATAATTATTCAGTACTGATAAAAATGTTCAATACTGATATAATTTTAGAATACTCGTAATCTTTAATACTTGTTGGAGGTCCAAGGACATGGCAGGGTTGTGTCTCGTTGCATCACCAAAGCAGAGGACGACATGTGTCAATTATGGGTACTTAAATTCCCCACCTCTGATGAAGCTCGCAATATTATTTCTTTTTTGTTCCAGTATTAAAAATAAACGAAACCAAGTCAAGCCAGTGTCGAAGGTCTAAGAATCTTACGTCTCGAGGCCAAACCAAAGCAGAGGAAGACATAAAGTCGATTATGGGTACTTAACTTCCCCAACCTCTGATGAAGATGACCTTGTTGTTCACCTTCGAACAACTATGGCGGTTTTAAAGAAATATTATAATAATAATAAAAATATAAACTAATAGAGTTACAATATTTAGTAATATTGTGACATAATCGCATAATTATTTGGAGTAATCATGCAAATTATGCTTAAAATAAAAGCTTATCCTCTCCTCATCAAATCTCTTAGTCTCAATTATAATATCTCTCTTCATCTAAGACTTTTGTTAATTAAATTTTTAACATTTGAAAATATATAAGTGTCTCTTGGGTAATCTTTTGTTAAAGATTTAGATAATTTTGCCAGTTTAAGGAATATATTTCTAGTGTAGTTTTGGTTAATGTAATTTTAGTCTTATAAAATTAATTTATTAATTTGTTCCTGCTATCATTTTACAACTCGTAAATTTACATGAAATATTCCTATAGTAAACCATTTGAATATATATTTATATTAAACAAAATTTTAACCATATAAACAAATATAATGTATTAAGTGGCGTAAACTAATTTCATTTTTTTAATTTTAGGTGCATATTCTCAACTTATAAAATTGTAGATGTGTTTTAATTAAGGTATTTGCTAAATTTTATATAGTTTATTTAAGAAAATGCAATAAAATCATTTTCTATTTAATCGATGTATCTGTTCACCTTAGACTTTAGTTTATTTCTTTAGAGATATTCTTAGAAAAGCTTTTGATTAACTTTTTATCTCATGTAATTACTAAATTCTTCGAATTTCTCTCTACTTAAACTTTGGTCTAGTATAATTCAAGCTTTTTACTTAAATATCTCAAATATAGAAAATTATATTAAGAGCATTTTGAAAATAAAAACATAAAATCAGAGTCTGAATTATTTTAATTGATTTAGCTTAAATTCAAGTAAAAGGGCATGAGCTTCTTGCTGTTTAGTGGACAAAAGGAAATTAGTTTAAATTAAAAAAAACAATATTTGTTAAATATTAAATAAGAAGATTTAAAGGGCATTCTTGATATGGGTCTTTAAGATTTAGTAATTTTAGTAATAGTTCCTTTCAATTCTGATTAATTAATCCAAGAAAGAATGTTATCACCATACTTTACTTTAGGTAAAATAGAAATTCCTACAAAGTGCTTTAAATTGATGCTTAGATATAACTCTATACTTAGATAATACTTTAATCATTTTAGAGATTGCTATTTAAAAAGCTGAGATTTTGCTTTACAGTGGATTTTATAATTTTTTCTTTCTCCTAATTTATACTATAGGTAATTAATTACTTCTTTTTAGTTAATTGGTTATCTATTAAAGCTTAAATTTGATTGATTTCTTCTTTCCTTTTTTAGAAAAATGATTACTTCGCTTTTTAATATTTTGCTAAGGTTTGTTTAAGAAGAAACTTAAATTGGAACTTATAGTACTATTAGAGCATTCGTTTATGAACTTTAAAGCTCTTTTAAATCATCCGCAAAGCCACGAAGTAAAAGTTTTAGAGCAGATAGTATATCCATATTCTTTAATCTTTCTTCCGTATATTTATAATTATATCATAATATGGAATTGCGAGAGCTGGATCATGATTACTTCCTTGTAGTGCTCCTTTATTAATTTAAATTGTACTTGTAAGGTAACTATCAAAAATAAGCATAGTATCAATATTGCTATTAAATAATTCTAAAGTAAAAGCTAAGTTTAAGGTTAAACTTAATCTTCTCAAATGAGCAAAAAGCAATTTCCTTGATATAGCACTTAATATTTTTCAATACCATTCAGGGTAGCTTTTAGCTATTTTAATGTAACCAACCACGGTGTAGATCAATAATTTAATAAAATATTCAAACTTGCTAAGTTGTAGAATTTTTACGAATAAGTCCAAATTAAGCAGGATGTAAAATATTTAGACCACAAATATATTAGCATAATCGTTAATTTATTGCTTTATCATATATTTTAATAAATAAATTAGTAAAGTAATAGAATGTTATAGCTTCTTGAAATTAAGTTATCATAATAAATCTCTTTTAAGCAGTTCAGATTTTAATATACTTATTAATAATGATTCACTTTAATAAAAATGCTTTTGTTATGAATCTCCTGATTTAAATCAATTATTTCAATTATCTTGAGTCTAGAAATATCATATCTCATTTATCCTCTTACTTCTTCACTCCTTCAACTCTTTATTTTGCTTCTTAAACTGCTTTTATTTTTCGTATGTCTCTATTTATCTTTATATGCTTTTTCAATATTGCTATCATTTTTGCTAACTTACTATGAAAATTTTGATTTAAGATCTATTTTTAATTATTAATTAAAAATTAATGCTAGCTAAAACTTATTTATTTAAAAGATACTAGGATAATTGAAAAGATGGTGGGAGTTGAGAATGACCTTCGTGACAACACTTTCTGGTTTTATGGCTAGGAACAAGTTCCTTTCCTGTCGCTGAGAAAGTCCCTGGTCAGAGTCATTTTCTGAAGGGAACACTGTCTTTGAGATTATCCACTCTTGGTGGGGGCTTGAAGTTTGGCTGCTCATAGCGGTGGAGCTTCCTAGCAGCTGTGCCTGGAGCACAACAGGATATCCCCGTTATTCCATAAAAAGAGAGCGTCGGGTCGTGCAATCGGAAAGGAGTTTCCGGTCCAAAAACTTTTTTAATTGAAATTAATTAATTAAAAGATACTAATTTTTCCAAGTTTTTGGCCATTAATTTTTCAGAAAATTTTGAGAATTTTTTAATAGTAGGTACTTATAAAGAAATATCTAAAGGTTTTTTATTTCAAAATATGTAAAGTTAATTTTCACTGAAAAATGACGCAAATGAAACTTAAAGATTGAAATTACTTATTTCTAAGATTCTTATTAAGTTTAAAATAACGAGGAACTAGAAATTTTAATAATAATTCTAATTACCCTTTGAACATTTAGTAATAAGCATTAAAAAATTTATGATTATCTTTTAAATAGTTTAGCAAAATTAGGTTTACTGAAAGCATTAAAATTAAAAATTAAATAAATATTTAAATTCCCAGACTCATCCTATCTTTTCAACTATCTTGATTTTCTCAAGTATTTACTTGTTTTCATCTAGCGTACAATAACGCATAATTGCTACGAAAAATTTCTTTAGCATTATCTTATAGTGAATTAAACTACTTTTTAAATCTTAAAGCAGCAATATTAAATTTTTCTTTCATTTCGAGAATACTCAAATTTTTAACTAAGTGCAAAAAAAGTAGCTATTATAAGCATAACTTAGAATGTTTATCCAAATAAAATCAAAATTATTTTCCTTTTGTATTAATTCCATCCTCACTTTTAGTTTTAGGTAATGCTTTTTAGATATATAATTTCTATAATTTAGATTCATTTTCTGCAATATAAAATGCCTTTTTTTTTATTTTTCTTATTTTTAAATAATAAATCAAAGTATCTTCGTAAAATTTGGCTGAAGATATTAACTTGTAAGCTGCTCAAATTTTAGATCTCTTTTCTAGTGATTATTTTCTTTAATTATCGAGCATTGCCTGAGTCTTTAAGCTTCTTAATTAAAAATATTTTTTAGCATTCGCAGAAAAAAGTGAAATCTGGCAAAATAAAATAATAAAGAATATAAATGCTTTTAAACTTTTTAAATTAAAATAAACTAAATACAATAAGGAATAAAAAAAATGTAGAAGGGTTCAAGAAAGGCTTTTATAACACCTCCTAAAAAGGGGAGAGAAAGTAAGAACCCTCATCTTTAACTTGCACATCTTCTTCCTAGAAATAATCTTCTTCTCAAAACCTTCAAGAATAATAGACTCAACTAGGAACTTCCAGACCAACCTAAAAGATGGGACAAAAGCGCCAAAAGGCTACCCCGATGACACCAACTGAAGAGGAAGGACCTAGAAAGGTGCTGGAGACGCAAGAATTAGCAGCCGTGCGAGAGTATGCGATGCCACAGTTCCAGGAAGAATAGGCATAAATTTTAGTCCCATTCTCTGACATGAAGGAAGAAATAAAGAGACTACGATTAGAGAATAGAGCTATAAAAAATCAAGTTACTGAGCTCAATGAATGGAAAGAAAGCTGCTGGGAAGTCTACGATCGAGAGCAAAACACTTTCTTCAGGGAAATGGGATTGCTGCAGCAGAGGACAACTGAGCTTGAAGAGAACAACAAGTAGCAACAGTAGTAGGAATTCAAAGTTAGGACAATTCAAGATTCAATGGACATAGAAGGAGCTATTAATTTACCGAGGAGTCCAGACAAGAAATGAATTAGGAATAAACCAAGATGTTTTGTATGCAAACAAACTGGACATAAATAAAGACAATGCTAGAAATTGAATTTAAATAAATAATAGTACTGGAATAGAAAATAATAAGAAAAATAATAGTACTAATATTAGGATAAGATTAGACGAGAATTCTGCAACTAATTTTATCCGTCAGGAGGTCAAATCTATAAACCGAAGTGGTACACAATCCAAGGCACCTGAAGAAAGAGTTCTGAAGGAAGCTTGTTCCAGCCAGGTTATCAAACTGATCCTATGAACACGAGGTTGAAAGTCCTCCAAGTTCACTAAATTCCAATTTAAAGTTTTTAATTTAGTAATATATATACTAAATACAATAAAAATAATTATCAATAAGCTTTGAGCTAATAATTACTGCAAAATTTCATTTATAATTTAAGGAAAAAGTGTTAAAAAAATGTATTGCTTTAAAGACAGATCTTTAAAAGATAAATCTGGTAAGTTAAAAACTCTAAAGGAACAAAAATTAAAAAAAAAGTTAGGAAAATATTTATTTAAAAAGAGCAAAAACGAAAAAATTTTCAAAATTACAAGATGTGAAAATCATTTCAAAACAGAAGATTATGAGATCAGATGACCAAATTACATAATAGCAACGGTAAGCGATACAGTAAAATAACCTTAAAGGAAGAAAAATTTGATTAGAAAAGCAAGATAACTCAAGTTTATAGAGCTTTAAAAAAAGAAATTGAATTTTTTATTAAACAGCAGGGAGCATGAACTGATATTTTTTGGACAGAGTTGAGAAATTCTAAAAAGAATGCTTTTAAATCTATCTTAACTTAATTTTAAGAATATTTAAATGTAGATAAAAAGGCAACTTATCTATAAATAAGACTTTAAACTTAGCATTTTTTTTATTCATATAGATCATCTAATAGAAGTGCTTCTTTTTGCTATTTAATTAATCAACTTAATTAATTATCAAATCAACATTTCTTTTTTAAGTCTTCAATACAAAATTTGAATATAATTTCATTCAATTTAGACCTACATCGAAAATATATACTAGATAAATAGATAATAAGATAAAAATATAAAATTTAAAATTTAAGACGAAGTTGCTTATTTAAATTAATACTATTTCAATTAAGTTATTATAGTTATTTATTTAGTTTAAGATTAATAAAAATGTATAGCAGCTCATTCGCTACATAAAATAAGTTTTTAAGTCTTGCTTCCACTCTCCTTACTTCAATTCTTGTCTTCTTTTGTCAGGTCTTGCTAAAATCAGTCTCAGCAGTTCTTGAATTCCTTTTCTCTTTTATGCGTCTCTGTCAGGATTTCAATAGAGCTTTTCTCTCTCTTTTTTCTCTTAAAGCCAATATTATTTTTTAAAGCTCCAGAGTTTTAAGCAATTCTTGTATAGATACTATTAACTTTTGCAAAATTAGATTTTTTCCTAATTCTTATTTTTTATTTCTGTTTTTGCTAGGCATTATTTTATTTTTCCATTTGAGCTTAGTTTATTCAAACTTACTCTATTTCCAATTTTGCTATTCCAGATATTTCCTTGAATTTAATTTTCCTGTTTCTGGCTATATAATTGGATTTTAATCTGCTGGCTTTAATCTTGAATTTTCTATAAATGAGAGTTTGTCTAGTTAAGCTATTCTCATTAGTAGTTCAATAAAGAGTCGATTTCCTTCTCCTAGTTGGCCATTTTTAAATCAAGCGTATCGTAGAATCCATTGCTTATCAGCTCCTCCAGTTTAGAATTTTTCCTGCTGAGCTTTATATCCTCCTCCTTAAGTTAAGTGCTAATTTGATGAGCTATTTCATGTTCATTCGTCCGAAAGGGTTGAATTACAAGACCTTCTATTGTAGGAACTGACTTCGCCTATTTTTTAGTTTCTCCTCCAAGATTGGTGTTATAGCAGCATGAGTTTTTTCTGTTACTTTTTGGCCTCCTCATACTGCTGTTAGGTTCCTGAACCTACTTCTTTGGAGTCGTGAAAAATTCTTTCCTGAAGTCCGAAATGTTTTTAAAAATTTTGTGTAGTAATTTATTAAAATGAATAAATGGTTTAATTTGAAAACATTTAAATACTTTTAATGTTTTATATGCTAGATATATTGCAAAAAAAATAGCTAAAGACTTTATAATAAAATATGTAATAATTTCTAATTTTAATATTAAATCTTCAAATAGAATAATTAAGAAAGACAATTGACTTTCAATCTTTCTCTCTATACTTAAAATAAGTCAATAATAGAAACTTTAATAATTAAATCAAAAAACATAATTTGCTTGACATTAAAGTAAAATTGTTCTTTTAACCGAATTGCTTAAATTTAAAGTTTTATCTAATTATATTACTTTTAAAATTTATTTTATGCTTTATAAGAAATTTAAATTTTTTTCAGAATAAAGTAATAAACCTATCAATAAGAAATTTTCAATAAGAAATTAGTTATTTTAATTATATTTTAAATCAAAATTAATTTAATAAATAAATAAATTTTATTATAGATCGCGTAGCACCTCGTTGGCGTACTGCTCTTTCAATATTAATATTAATATTGAAAAAATATTTTCATACTTTACGTTGTCATTCTAGCGTCCTATGAACCAAATCAGCTTCTCTTAATGGGGAATCTATTTATTAAAAATTATTCTTGATTCTTGAACCAAATGCTCCAGTCTTCTTGAATAAGATCCAAATAAGAATTGCTAATTGAGTTATCAGCTAGTCTGTCTGTCAAACGTTCATTCTGTTTGTGAGAACTCTTGAGCAAGTTAGGTTTGTCTCTTCCGATCTTGTCTATCCTTCTCCGTCGTGGCATCTAGTGAGAGATTACTCTCAACGCAGCATACACTGCATGCAATTACCTAATAGTTCTCCAGCCACGCCATCTAATAAAAACTTATTAAATTAATTATAAATCCATAGTAATTTTGATATAATTAGCTTTTTTCCTCTCTTTGCTTGCTAATATTCTTTTAATTCTTTGAAAAATAGTAAAAATAATTATTTTTAACTTCTAAATATAAATAATATACAAGCGAAATTATTATCATAATCAATATTTTCTTATTCTTCTCTCTCAGTAGCAATACTTTAAACATTTTTCTAGAAAGAGCTAACTATTAACATTTCTATATTCCAACCAAAAAATTATTTAGATTCATTTATAAATTTATTAGTATATGTCAATTTAAACTTATATATATCCATCTTATTAGCTATTCCTTTATATGATGTAAGTAATAATTTTCTTAATATTATAGCAAGTGAGCATTACTCTAAACTAGATTAAGTCTTATTAGGTTAAACTAGTGATATTCTCCTTATTCAATATCTAATAATCATTTTATCAAATTTAAATGAAACTAAGAGCTAAAATAATAACTATAGTAGGTAGCAGAATTAAGTTATATAAACACTTATATAATTAAGCTCGTTTCTTTATCACTTTAACACTATCAAAAAGGAGATTGGAAAATGATGAAAGTATCATTTAAATAGCTAAATCATTAAATTGTCACTTTTTTATACTTAAAGCTTCTTTAGATAAAAAATTTCCTGAGAGTACAGATACTAGAACCAAAAAGGCTTAAAGTTTAAAAATAAATTTATAGGCAAGAAAAATTGATCAGAGTTAACTATTTTAAATAGTTAAACATTTATTTAAGTTTAAATGGAAAATTGGACTAAGAATCGTTAATTTAATTAATGTTAAATATTTATCAGGCGTTCTTTCTGTATCGTCATGCTAGTAAAATAACAGCTTTAATTAATAAATTATTATTAGCAGAAAAATATTATGAGGTATGCTTAATGTCCTAATTGTGAATTCCTTTTAAATTTGAATGTTGAAGTAGCTTAAATTTTATAAAAGGAATTCTAGGAAACTTTCTAATTAATTAATTAATTAATTTCAATTAAAAAAGTTTTTGGACCGGAAACTCCTTTCCGATTGCACGACCCGACGCTCTCTTTTTATGGAATAACGGGGATATCCTGTTGTGCTCCAGGCACAGCTGCTAGGAAGCTCCACCGCTATGAGCAGCCAGGCTTCAAGCCCCCACCAAGAGTGGATAATCTCAAAGACAGTGTTCCCTTCAGAAAATGACTCTGATCAGGGACTTTCTCAGCGACAGGAAAGGAACTTGTTCCTAGCCATAAAACCAGAAAGTGTTGTCACGAAGGTCATTCTCAACTCCCGCCATTTTTTCAATTATTTTAGGAAATTTTCTAATACATAGCAAGTATCTATATTTTTAAAAGCCTTTGCTCTAAAATTAACAGCCTTATAACCTAGATTATCAATAAGATAATATAATTACTATAAATAAATAAGTCTTTTATCCTCCTGGACTCTGCTAACTATAAGTACCTAAATAAGCTTAAATGTCTTACGAGCAATCGCAATTTAATAAATTTGAAATTAATAAGATTAAGTTACACCTTCATAATAGTAACACTAGATCTCCCAAAACTTTTAGTTTTTACCTGCTTTATTATGCAAAATTGAAGTTTTAAGTTAAAATATAGAAACAATTAAAAATCAATTAAGTTAACTTGAAAATCAAAACTAAATAAGACTAAGTAAGAAAGTGAATTAGCATTTAATTAAGTAAATAATAAAAGGCTAATAAAAAAATCAACTTAGCTAATTGAATAAATTCGATAAATAATTGAGTTAAATTCAAAACTGTACTGATATCAAGTTATCTCCTAAAGGAATTTGATATTAAAACTGTTTGAAGTTAAAAATTTCAAATGATAGCACAGATAATTTAAGAAAGTAGAAATAGTATAAGTGAAAGCAATTATAAATAATGCTAATTTTGTATAAAAAATAAATATGAAATTACCTTAAAATGCGATCATTCGTTTCGCAAGGAATTTTTATTATGTAAATAATAAGCAAAGCAAGCGGAGTTATTACAGATGCTTAAGTAAAAAAAGGATATGAAATTTAATGTTTTTATTGTGAGTAAGAATTAACTTAAAGCGAAATATGAAAGTTAGTTGGTGAAGAATAATATTAATAAACGATTTAAAATTTGATAATCCATTTACTTAGAAAAATGAAATTTTATAAGATAAAGAAACTTGTTAATGTTGCTGCTGTTTTAAAAAACACATTGAAACATTTTTTGTTCTTGAATTTAATTATTCATTTTGTAAAAAATACTATTTTAACCACATTTCTACTGAAACAGAAAACAGAATTATATGTAATCTATGAGAAGAAGGATATGGAGTTACATACTCTTCTGGAAAAGAACATGTCGCCTTGTCTTAGCAACTCTTCTTAGTAATAGATACAACATGGGATGGAGAATTTAACTTCAGTGGTATTTTTTTAAAAATCTAGAATACTTAGTTATCCATATGTTTTGGAAGATCAGTTTTCAATAAATAAGTCTGATTTTAGATTTCCTTTTTCATGGATGGATATAGTAATATTTTATACAGGACAAATAAGATTTAATATAATTCTAAAGCATTTCCAAAATTCCCCATTTTCGTAAAAAATAATGAAAATCTCTATTAAATCTCCTTAAAGAACTTGATTTGGATTAAAAAAACAATTAACTAGACAGTAGTTCGCGTGATGGAATCAAGAGTAAACAAAAAACGAATTTTAAAGCCCTAAGTGAATCTATTCAAAATTAGAACTTCGACTACAAGATATTTGATACGCTTTATTACTCTTGATCTTTAAATTTTTATTAAATAGATCTATTTTGCCTTTTTCTTTTTTAATTATTATATATAATTAGTATACCTTTACCCAAATATATCCTTTTGGACTAATATTGTTAATTTCATTTTTTTAATTAATTTAGATTGAGGGTAGTCTAAGCTAATGACTCTTAGATATTGAATATAAAGCAAATAAGTTAATCTCATTATATCACTTTTAATTCTATTAGTATCCCCCCTTCATATCTTAGTCAATACCATACTAAAACTGCACTAAACTAGTTACTTTCCCTTCATTCTGCTTATAGATTTATTTAATATTTTTTATAAAAAAGAGAAAATATGATTTATGAGGTGAATAGCTAAAACTTCATACTTACGTAAGAAATTACTCAAAGTAAAAATAGAAACAGTAAAATAATTGTATCCATAATCTTAATCTAACTAAGACAGGAATTTTTAATGATATCTAAAATAAATAAGATAGTTCTCTTGATTTTTAAGTAAAAGAATAAAAATGCAAAATCAAAATATAAATCAAAGATTGGAAAAACTTAATATTCTATTCTTCCAAAGTAATAACAGAAATTTAAGTGAAAATAGATAATTTTTTATACCTTTCCAGAATCTGATAAATGAAGATTTAGCATCAAAAGTAAATAAAAATATTTGAAGTTAATTATCAATAATAAAAATCTCAATTGAAGTTTATTAAAGAAAACAATTTTAACTTAATGATTATTTTAAAATTGAATGATGAGACTTTAAGAAATTTTTAACTTTCAATGTACTTTTAAAGAAACATATGATTAAAATAGTACTACAGAACATGTTGAATTTTAGTGAATTTGCTTGAAATATTCTGGTTTACATAATAAAGTAAATAAAATTAGCAAAATTTATCAGATAAATTGTTATCATTCATTGCAAGTTTTTGAAAAAATGAAATTGCATCGATATAGTTTTTTTAATTTAATTTTATTTTCTTTTATGAAAAACTAAATTTTTGAGTAAAATTTTATATTATTTGGCTTCATCGAAAATATTTTTTAATTAAAACAAGCTAAAAGTATGAAAATTTGCAATTCTTAAACTTTTAATAGCAAAATAAGTTTATTAATTATTTAATAAAGGTTTAGGTTTAAATGTAAAAACTATATAACAATTTTTAAGATCTTCCAAGAGATTTTTCGTTATAATGTTTAATATCTTAAGTTGATATGAAATCTATTACCAGTCTATTAATTTCTTTCTTTAACTTATTGAAGTCAATTTAAATAAAGCATGATATTATATACTATTTCAAAATGATTAATAGTGTAAATAGCAAAACTTAGAGTATATAAATAGTTATTAATATATATTAAAAACTATTATTTAACTTACTAAATAATAATATAATCTACTATTATTTATTTTATATGAAGGTTAATGTTATTCATTAAATCAGGTTCTTTATCATTTTTTTATTTCTTATTTCATATAAAAAAATTCTATATAAGAGTGAAATAAGCAAGACTCTATCATTTATGAAAAATAATTGTAATATATTATATTTTTTATAGAATTTTGATTGAACTATCTAATATTTTTTAAGGTATGTACTTAAATTCTAATACTAATTTAAATCACTATTAATCATTGGGATTTGTTTTAAGTTCGACTATATCAAATTAATTTCATAGTTATCTTCATGAGTTTTATTATCTAAATAAATAAGTATCACTAAAATAATTTATCTTTAATATCCAAAAAAATAAAATAAACCTTCATTCAATAAAAATTAAGTTTTTTACTTTCACTTAGTAAATTAATTAGCAATAGTCATATCAACTCTAATAATTATTATACTTTATAAAAAGATTTTCTACTTATAATACTAATAGCTATATTTAATGTTATATATATTTATATACTACTAAGCACTACCTACTTTTCTTATACTTATAAAAATAGATATATTTATTTACTTTTTATGTAACTTTTTGGTAAAGTATTCTTACAAAAAAATTTAAAGATCATGGATATTTTTATTCTATGCTTTAAATATAGCAATATCTAAAATTTATAGCTTTCGTAATTAAAGCAAGTTATGGTTAGAATAGAAACAAAATGAATTACAATAAAGAGTAATTTACATGTATTTTAAGTTTATATTAGCTTAAATTTTATATTAATACATTTATAACTCAAGATAGTAAAATTAAGTTAAGAAAGTGAACTTTATCGCTTATTCTATCATATAGTAATTTAAGTGAAGCAAATATAATAAAGAAATTTAAAAGATTGATGAATATTAAATAGTGTAATTTATTTAGGAAGATATAGATAGGAACCTTTAAAGATATTTTGGAAATTAAATCGACCTTTATAAGGTGTTGAATGATTAATATAGTTACTACATATAATAATAATTAATGAACTTAGTGTTAAATAAAAGTTTACTATCCCTGGGTTTTCAACCAGGTACCTGCAGACCAATTTTTTTACGTGGTAAGTCTTCCCCGACCTTTTTTGTAAGTGGATGGTTACCACTGTTAATTTTCTTTGTTGCGTATTAAAAGTTTTTGTCTGTAAACTCCATTTTCAGTAATCCATAGTTTATTTAAAGTTCTTCATGTTTTCTGCTCTTCTCTTATCTGTAAATTCTTTCATTCTTTACAGTGTCTTAGTAAGTGATTCCGTGAGTAGCAATACCAGCAATATTTTATTTATTTTTCAGTGTTCTTCTTTTTAAATATTTTATTTTCCAGTTGTTCAATTCTTTTAGTTAAATCCGTACTTGCCTATTCTTAACTAGGTTTATTTTATTATGTATTCTAAAATTGGGTTGGAGTTTCTTCTATAATCATGCATTGAGATTATTTAAAATTTGATTATGACATTTCTCATAATTACTATTCTGTAACTAAACTACTTTTTATTAGCTAGCTTCTCAATATTTTTAATTCGTTGTTTTAATCTTCGATGCAATCCATAAGTTCTCGAATTCGATCTCTGTAATTGTATATAATTTCATCTTATTTAGTGATCATTGCTTTCAATTTTTCAATTTAATCTCGAAGAAAGTCGTTAATCTAAATTTGTGGATTAACTTACTCAGCTGGACCTATCATTATTTTTCCTTCAGGTGAAGAGCTAGATTCTTACTATTGTTTTTACTTTTTTAGTTCCTCTTTCGTCGCTTGCTTTCTTACTTTTCTTATTTAGTTTTTTGAAAGACGGATTAATTATTCCATTTTTTTATAGTTACTACATATAATAACTAAATATTCTCTTAATTTCTGCTTTATTTTATAAATAAAAGGAAAAGTTTAAGTAATCCAAATTTAGTTTTATATAATATAAAAGATATATAATTGAAATAATTACTATAGTTAACTTGAAAGGATTTGCTTTAGTAAAGATTATATAATATTTGAATTTAAATTAACTTCTTATAAACCTATGAAACAAATACCTAATAAATATACCAAAGCTTATATTTAATATGTATTTTTATTCTAGAAGCTAGAGTTATTTTTTGATGTTGCTGGGTCTTTTTAGTGTATCTTGATTTCTTCGATAATTGTTTCCTTTAATATGATTAAAACATTCTAAAATAGGATTGAACATAAATAGATTAAATATTTAAAAAAGTAACAATGAAGTGTACAAAGATAGAAACATTCCAGATAATTGCAAAGTAATATAATATACTTGCAAATAAACTAGAAATGCTTCCTAAATAGTTTAAATCGCAATATATACGAGCAATCGAAATGTATTTAGCCTCCTTTACCTTTTATAAAAATAATATTCTAAAAAGGATTTTCTTAGATAATAAAAATAAAAAAATAAAGAACATATAAACTAAAGCTTTATAAAAGGTTACTATGAGATTAACTTTTATAGAATAAAGAATCTAAAAATAAGTTATACTAAGAAGATAAATGAAATCAAACTTTAATATTGCTTTGAAAGAGACATTATAATTAAATGGTTTTTGAAAATTAAAGTTTAAAATTAATGATAAATATATAAAGTAATAAGTCTAGAAATTAAAAAAGCTCTATTTAATTAACTAAATCGGAATAAATATTTTTTAATTGTCAAAGATATAAGAAGATTTTTGCTGCTAATAAAAGTAAAGGTAGTTAAGTATATCATTTATTCTAATTATTTAAATGGTAATAAATCTAAAAATAGAAATAGAAAACATGGGTAAAAGGAGATTATAATGAGTAGATGCTGAAGATAGAAAGGAGTAGTATTCTTACTAAGAGTTATATAAGATAATTAAGAAAGAATGGAAGATAATTTAGTTTATTAAGCTTAAATTAAAAGAGAACAACGTAAAATGCGCTAAGATTCTTCGAAATTTTAAATTATGCTTAAAAAGAAAATATAGACTATTGAAAATAAACTTATTTATATATTATACTTCAAATTATAAAATATATTCCAAAGTTTTGTTATAAAGATAATAATTTACGTTATTAAAAAGATTTATTATCTAGCTATAATACTTTTAACTATTATTTAGCTGATATTATATTTCTTATATATTGACAACTAAACTTTCGACATCATATTTATTAAATTTTGCTACTTAGTAGAATTAAAAATCTATGTGATAAGCTAAGTTTATATTTTTAGATTATAACTATAAAATTAGATAAATAGAAATCAATAAATAGCTAATTTAAAATAAATAAAAAAGGCTAATAAATCATATAAATAAGTTTGAAATAAATAGTCATTCTATTATCTATAAGTATAAGTTTAGTTTTTGCATGAGCTTTAATTATATATAAATGAGTATTAGAAGAGGTTTGGTTCCTTTCATATTATAAATAAATTATAAAAAGGTAACACTACCCAATCATTAAATTTCTTAAATTATTATATTCCTATATAGTTTATTGCTAACAATATCTAGTTCAAGAGTCATTTAAATCAACTATATTAAAAAGCATACACAAATTTTAGCTTTCCTGTTTATAAAATATAGATATATCTGTATAAAATATTTAAAAAAAATTGAAAGTTGAGAAAAAACTTTAGATTAATAAAGTAATGAGCTATATTGAGGAAATTTTACTCCTAAAGCATGTCAACGATTATTTGTATAAATGAATCTCTTTATTTCGCAAAACTAATTTTCTTTACTATATATTTAAAATAATTAGACAGAATAAATAAGTCTAGATCTAATATTTGTTTAGGAGGAAATTAGTATTCAATTATTCTGCTATATTTTGTTTATTTTTTAAGCTAAATTCTTTCATTTAGTAAGAAGCATATAAATAAACTAATTATCCTCTTTTGTATAACATCAGAACTACTAAATTTATATTTATAGTACATCAAATACCTAAGCATCTCTTCTGCTTAAAGAAGCAAAATGTTGGATATATGTAATTTATTAATTATTATTTTATTATAAAGGAGTTTAGCTTTTAAACACTAAGATTAAATTAGTGATTTTATGCATGATGAAAATTTAATAGCATCAGAAAGCTCAGATTCTTGTTTAAAACTATGAGATGCTGAATCAGGAAATGTTATAAAAACATTTTATAGATAACATGTGTATTCAGTATCATTTTCTCCATATGGAAAACGATTAGTTTCAGCAAATTTAGATTCAACTTTAAAATTATGAAATATTTAAATAAGGGAAAATGAAAAGATTTTTAAGGTCATGGCTAAATGTTACTTCAGTATAATTTTCTTACGATGGGTGATTTTAAGTTTTTGTTGACAAAACTGTAAGAATATGAAATGTAAGCTCAGGAACTAATGTAAAAATTATTAAAGGACATTAAATACTATTTCAACTGTCGCATTTTCTCCTTATAGAATGTTAATAATTTCTGGAAGCGTTGATGCAACGATAAAAATTTGAAATGTATCCATAGGAAATAATATAAATATTCTTAGAGGACATTTCCTTTGAGTAAATTCTATTGCATTTTTAATCAACGGAAATTTAATTTGCTTAAGGAAGTAGTGATAAAAATATCAAACAATGAGATGTGAAAGCAGGAGAAAATAAGAGAATTTTTGAGGTCAAAACGATACCTTCTCTCTGTTTCATTTACCCTTGTTCAAAAGCAATTAGTTTCTGGAAGTTCAGATAAAATTAAATAGAATCTGGAAAAAGATACAGGAGATAACCATTTTACGTTTTATGGACATAGTAAATTAGTAAATTCTGATGCTTTTTCTCCTGATGGAAATTCATAGTATCAGGTAGTTCAGATAGAACGATAAATTATGACTTTCTTAAGTTGAGAATAAAAAGATTTCTACTGTGAAATCTAATTAATAAAAATAAAAATTTCTCAATAACTACTATAAACTTCTTAAAACGAAGAATAGAGCTAAATATAAATCTTTAAATATGATTCAGAGAAATCTTTTAGCTATATTTTTAAGATCTGAAATACTTGAAATCAAAACCTTATTTTAAGAAAGGTAAGATTAGTAACTTTGAACTACTATTTAATAAATGTCAATCTTTTCCTCTGAATTTTAGCTTTATCAAAAGATAACAAAAATGGACTTTAGTAATAATTTAAATACATATACTTATAAAATTTAGAAAAAATTATTGAATATCAAGTCATTTCCTTTTTTTTCTTTAAATAATTTAAAAAAAACTTTAAAAATTTTTGAAGGGATTTTTAAAACTTTATGAAAAAAGTTTTTTTTAATTATGAGATGAAAAAATATTTATAATAAGTAGATAGAAATGCAATTTAATTTTTTTTTGAAATAAAAATAAAAATTTATTTTTAAAATATAATTATGCAAAAAATAAAAAGATAAAGGAATAATTTAAATAAAATTACAAGTTGAATAAAGACTCATTTGAATAAATCATATTAGAAAATAGTTAATATATGATCTACATTTCATTTATTTTAAAATAACCAATAAAATGCTTTGCAAATTATAACTAAAAGTTGATTCTTTGACAATTTTCTTGTTTCGCTAAGAAATATAGATATGTTCTTGATTAAAAGAAATAAGAAGCAGTTAGAGTTTATGAGATAAAAGTTGAATTAATAATAAAAATTTTACTTATATAGGTTTGATTGCTAGAAAATGTGTTTAAAATAAATGATTAAATTACTTATATAATATCATCTTTGCTGTATGGAGCATTAATTTAAATACTTCTAAGACGCTCTATCAGTAATTTACTTGTAATAAATTATCTTAGAATTTTGCAAACTGCTTACCAATATTTTTCAAACAATTTAAAAATTAATGAAAGCTTGAAAGTGATTTATTTTTAGAGTATCCACATAGCTTATTTCATACTAATCTAGCTAATTGAAGTAAACATTCTAAAAACCAAAACATTTCTTAGTATAAATTTATTATAATTCAAGTCTTATAAAGCAAACTATATACCTTTATATATCCAAATTTAACATGGCTTTCGAGTATGAAGAAAGCTTTTAGAATAATTAAATTTGTAGGATTTTCATAAGATACTATCAAATTACCAAATACTAAAATATAAAGAGAAGATGCCTGCCTCATTGTCTATTTTATGTGTATATAAATCCTGGATAACTATTTATAACTTTTAATACACTAGTAGGATATTTTAAAAAGGATTTTGTTTAGTAATCTATTTACTTATTTATTAGCTATCTTATAATAATCAATTTACTTTTCATAATAGAAGATGCTTGGGTTAATATTCCAAAACTAAAATGATGAAGTCATTGTTTTAATATTTTTCAAGTAGACAAATTAATACAAAAGTGACTCTTCATAATCTTTTCTTAATTTATAATAATTTAAGTATTTATAAATAAACTAACTTGCATATAAACCTATCTTTGTTCTATCAGAATTTTAATGATTAATAAATAAAATGGAATTCTGATCAAATAAGTGTATACCAGAATAAATAAGATAAATTATTTTTTACCTTGTTTAAGATAAATTTAGCATAGCTTTTATTTATTATTTAACTCAATTTTGTTGATAAATCCAGTGTATAAATATTTACCTCCTAATTTCTTTATATGAGCTTTTTATTTAAATGAGCATTTTATCTCTGAAGATAGGCCTTTATCTTGTGAAAGTCACTTTAGTTCTATTTTACTTGAATGTATTTCTTTTAGCTAGGAAAAATAAATTTAGATCTATTTATGGATCAAAGATTGAAGAGATTAGTGATAGGTTTTGTTTTTTTTTTTGCTAGTTAAATATTTATATTTTCTTTAAAGTAAAAGATTGTTTATTCTTTCAGATTATAAGCAATAGATTAGCATTTTTTTATATTTTTTGTAGATCTCTTTAATTTTTCTTTCGAAATTTTTTTCACCTGTTTGTTTATTTACTTTTTCATTTTTCGGTATTTTTTCTTTAATTTGTTCTTAGAAGACGAATATTCTTTTAGCTATTATTTTTAAGCATAAAAAAAGATGTCAGATAGACTTATGTGTAGGAATTATCTTTGTATGTTTAGATACTTAATAAAGGTGCATTTGGCCTCGCTTTTGAGGAAGTTTCAGTTTTCATGAAATTAAATTCTTTGAGGAAGATTAAATTCTAAAGAAGCTAAGGAAATCCTGATATAAATGAGATTGAAATATGATAGACATTCACTTGCAAGATATAAGAAGTTGGCAGGAGCGAAATGGTTAATTTCAATAACTTATCCAGGAAGCTTTTTTTTGAGGGCAGTCTTTCAGCTCACTCAACGAGATTTATCCTGAAATTATTGAATATAAATAAAATATAATAGCCAAGCTTTAAAAAGTTAGGCTTAAAGATATATAAACTGAGGGGTTTATTCATTTGATACTCTTCTTCCTTATCTTTTGCTATAGTAAAATATTTCATTTCTTCTATTCGCTCCTTTTGGTATTATTTAATTAAATTCTATCTTTAACAGAGAAACTATCTCCATTTCCCTTCACCCTACACTCCCCGAGTTGGAAAGCAGCCTCCGGAGAGATTTATACAAGTGTTATATAGAACGAAAGGCAGTCAAGATTATATTACTTTGAGAAAATTACGGAAAAAAAGCAGTTAAGGTGGTTCAGCTACTAAATGACTTGATTAGTTGAAAAATACTCAACTATATGACTATAAAATTATAATTCTTTCTTTAAAATATTTACTTTGAAGTAAACCTTTATAATTAATAAAACATAAACCTATAGTTAAAATGCACTTCTTTAAACAAGCTTCCACCTAAGTTTTTATACTACATAAATTGTATAAACCATATTGAAGGATCTTAAATAAAGCTAGGTATAATGGGGTATATATAGAAGGTTATATTAATACCCTTTATTTTTATAGACATTTTATTTTCATTTTTTTTCAAAGGAATAAGTTAAAATTACTTTAATTTAATTTAAAATTTAAATTGATTACGTAAAATTTTACAGTATACTGACATGATTACAGGGTATTTAAGGCACGTAAAAATTAAAAATTATATTATGTAGCTAAAGAGGTTGGCAGAGCTAATCTTATTAGCCTTAGTGGGATTAAGAGTTGCAGAAGCCTATTGTGGTAACTGCAAGTCTAACGAATTCTGCTTTTAGCGAACTCAATGCATGTCTTGCGCATAATGATAAGAAGGTTGTGAACTTTGTAGCGATGAGCAAGCTTGCACTTAATGTCAAGATGGTTGATTCAATAAGCCTCCTTGCACTCCATGTAGCATGATTGAGCAAAACTGCTTAACATGCACTTAGAACAAAACTTGTCTATCATGTAAAGAAGGATATTGGCTTAAAGAGATGCAAACTTAGGCGAAATGCGAGGCTTGCAATGAAGGTTCAGACCATGTATGCCTATAATGTACTGGAGGTGATAGAAACAAATGCACTAAATGTATACAAGGGTTCTATAGCCTGAATGGAGAGTGCATTCCTTGTGGAGATGTGGAAAAAGTTTGTAAAGCGTGCAACTCTTCTAAATTGTGCGGACTTTGTGGGTTGGTCTAGCAAGAAATAGAAAAAGTATGCAATTTCAAAGTAAAAGCTTTACTAACTAAGCGAGTAAGAATACTACAAGATCTAAATGACTGCGTAGAATGGAACTTAGATAGTACTTCATGCACAAAATGCTAGATTGGATTTAACTTAACGTAAGGTTTTTGCACAAATTGCACTTAAAATATCATAGGATGCTCTTAATGCTCAGAAAATGGAACTTAATGCATAAAATGTACAAAAAGCTATATATTATCCAATAATTTATGCATTGAAGAAATAACTGAATAGTAAAACTATGGGGAACATTAAGATGCTGGCTAAAATTACACCACAAGTCAAGTGAACTGCTCGTAAACTATTCCTGATTGCTTATTTTGTGATTCTTAGCACCCTATTTGTCTAAAATGTTAAAGTAAGCTACTAAGTAAAAATATTTGCGTTGATTAATGTGACGAAGATGAATATTTACCCTTTAATGAAACAACATGCTTTCATTGTGCTTTTAATATACAAGGATGTAAAAAATGCGATGAAAATGGAACGGTTTGTACCTAATGCTATGAAGGATATTCGCTATAGAATGGAATATGCATTGAATGTCCTTTTGGATACTAAGACTATAACAATAATGGTAGATGCTTACCTTGTTCAGAAGCAATCTAGAATTGTTAATTTTGCTAATCAGATAGATCAGAATGCTTGTTTTGTAATTATAGCAAAGTTTTATAAGATGGAAAGTGCTTAGATATCTGCAGTTAAAATCAGTTAGCTTTGTCTTAATAACAAGATTATTAAGGCCATAAATAAATGTACAACGAATTTAGAAATACTTAATAAAGATCTTACGATTCATTTTACTTTCTTTTTCCTTAGAGACAAAATGATACGTTATGGAATAGCTATTTGAACATTTCCATCTAATCAAGTGTTACGTTTAACGAAAACAGTTAAAGTAACTCTTAGAAATGTTAGAATTGCTCACACATTACTAATAACTGCATTGAATGCGATCAATCTACATATTCTTGCTTTAAGTGTGCAAATGGATACAAACTTTAAGATAATTCTTGCGTTTAATAATGTTTAGAAGGTTACTAAGATTATTCAGAAAATGGTACTTGCAGACAATGCTCAGAAGTTATTCCAAGTTGCACAAACTGCGACTAAAACTAAATTTAATGCTTGAAATGCGATTTTTATTCATACATTAAAAATGGAACTTGCATAAATTTCTGTTAGCAAGATGATTTGGTATATCAAATGTATGGGCATAATGGATAATGCATTCCATGTAACCAAGTATTTACGGGCTGTAGAAAATGTAATTAAAATAGATATAGTTGCAAAGAATGTGATGCTGGTTATAAGCTATATTAAGGATAATGCTATTTAGAATGTCCTAATTTTAAAGAAATAAATGGAATTTGTGAGTCTTACTGTAGTAAACTAAATGGAACGAAATGTGTTGAATGCGAGTAAGGATTTTATTTACAAAGCAATGAATGCCATTAATGCAGAAATTTAATACTAAATTGTGATTTATGTAGTTTAAATGGATCGCAATGCTTTAAATGTATTTCTCCTTATAAGTTATTAAATAACATTTGCACAGCATCATGCGATTAATCGGGTGAAATTTAAATATATTAAGATCATAGTAATACTGGAATCTGTTAAAAATGCTCATAATCTATCTCTGGTTGCTTAGAATGCGATTGGTATCAACCTATTTGCTTTAAATGTTCAAATCAGCTCTTAAGTAAAAATAGATGTGTTGATTAATGCGACGAAGATGAATTTCTGCCTTTTAACGAAACAACATGCTTTCCTTGTGCTTATACTTTATAAGGATGTTAAAAGTGTAACACGAATGGAACACTCTGTAACTAATGCTATGAAGGATATTCATTATAGAATGGAATATGTAGTGATTAGCCTATATATACCTCAAACTTTAATAAAAGCCAAAATATTATATCATATTTACAAGAAATAAATGATTGTGTTATTTATTAGCCTGATAGGTAAAAATGCTTACTATGCAGTTATGGAAAGCTTTTACAAAACGGAACTTGTGTTGATTCTTGTGATTAGCAACTTTATTTTAATAGAAGTTGTTGGTTTTATGAGATTAAAGAATACTTTGCTCGTATATAAGACTATTTCTACTAAGAATATGATTAGAAATCTTTTTTCTAAATATAAAAGCATGATCAAAGCCCAAATGAAGTATGATAATGAAGAAATATTACATTTAACACAAAAACTAAATATATACCTTCATATCTCTCTTGTAGATGTACAACTTGCTTTGATCAGGTTAAAAATTGTGCTAAATGTAGTATCTCTAAGGAAGTTTGCATTCAGTGCTAACAAGGATACAAAAACTTAGGAGGCTATTGCTATTAACAATGTAATTACTAGTACCAAGATTACGATTAAGACGGTATTTGTTAAGAATGCGAGATTGCTATTCCAAACTGCTATATGTGTGATTAAAATGAAAAAAAATGTTTAGGATGTTATCAGAATACATAATTAATAAACGGAACCTGCGTAGAATGTTAATAAGATGAATATATAATTTTTGAAAACAATCAAAATGTTTGTAGAAAATGTAATTAGAAAACACCATTATGTGAGTAGTGTTCTGATTATGGAGATCAATGTACTAAGTGTTTATAACCATATAAATTAATCTAAGAGCCATTAGAATCATGATTATAATTTAAATGCTAGTCAAGCTGTCTTTCGGGCTAAAAGGATTTAAATGATGATGGAATTTGTTAACCTTATTGTGGTTAAAGAAATGAGACTCAATGCATGTGAAGTTAATATGTCTAAAATTATATTCATTTATGTGACATTTAGAGTTTAGATGGATTATAATGCTTTAAATGTAGACCTCCTTATATAGTATTAAATAACTCCTGCGAAAGATCTTGCTTAACATATCAAAATTTATATGTAAACTAAGATTATAATAAAACTGGAATCTGTTAAAAATGCTCATAATCTATCTCTGGTTGCTTAGAATGCGGTTGGTATCAACCTATTTGCTTTAAATGTTCAAATCAGCTCTTAAGTAAAAATAGATGTGTTGATTAATGCGACGAAGATGAATTTCTGCCTTTTAACGAAACAACATGCTTTCCTTGTGCTTATACTTTATAAGGATGTTAAAAGTGTAACACGAATGGAACACTCTGTAACTAATGCTATGAAGGATATTCATTATAGAATGGAATATGTAGTGATTAGCCTATATATACCTCAAACTTTAATAAAAGCCAAAATATTATATCATATTTACAAGAAATAAATGATTGTGTTATTTATTAGCCTGATAAGTAAAAATGCTTACTATGCAGTTATGGAAAGCTTTTATAAAACGGAACTTGTGTTGATTCTTGTGATTAGCAACTTTATTTTTATGATAAAGGAACTTTCATGAATTTTTTGTAAACTTATGGTGACTTTAAATAAAATTTCTAGAAAGCATATGATATTAAATGATTTTACTTAGTTTTTAAGTTTAATAAAACTTAATAGAATTAATCATTTTCGATTAATACAACATTTAGCACAAATTCATTATACATTCCCTCTATTTACTATGGCAGATGCAAATCTTGCTAAGATTTGTTCGGATTTTGTGCTAAATGCAATATCTCAACTTGCACTCAATGTTTATAAGGGTATAAATGAAATTATAACAGATGCACAACATAATGTTATTTCTCAAATCAAGATTATGATAAAGATGGAATTTGTGATTTATGCTAGATTGTTATTCCAGGCTGCTGAAACTGCGATTAGAACGAAAGAAAATGTTTACAGTGTTATGATTACGCGAATTTGACGAACGGAATTTGTGAAAATTGGTGTAAATAAGACGAATATTTCAGTTTTGAAAACAATCAAAAAGTTTGTAGAAAATGTAGTTACAAAATACCATAGTGCGAAAAATGCTCTGTTTACGGAGATTAATGTATAAAGTGCTTATAACCTTATAAATTATAATAAAATTAGTGCTTAAGTAGTTGCAACTAAAACTGATAAGATTAAAACTCAGATGGAATATGCGAACTTAACTGTAGTAAACTAAATGGAACGAAATGTATTGAATGCGAATAAGGGTCCTACTTAGTGGAGTACGGATGTAACAAATGTAGTAACCTAAAATGAAGTTGCGAATTATGTAGTTTAAATGGATCGTAATGCTTTAAATGTATTTCTCCTTATAAGTTATTAAATAACATTTGCACTTCGTAATGTTAAATTTCAAGCTAAAATTGACTATAATAAGATCATAGTAATACTGGAATCTGTTAAAATGTTCTTAATCTATTTCTGGTTGCTAAAATTGCCATTATAATCAAACTATTTGTTATAAATGTTCAAATCAGCTCTTAAGTAAAAATAGATGTGTTGATTAATGCGACGAAGATGAGTTTCTACCTTTTAACGAAACAACATGCTTTCCTTGTGCTTATACTTTATAAGGATGCTAAAAGTGTATCACGAATGGAACACTCTGTAACTAATGCTATGAAGGATATTCATTATAGAATGGAATATGTAATAAATGTCCTTTTGGATATTAAGACTATAATAAAAGTGGTATATGTTTACCATGTTCATAAGCAATTAAGGATTGTTTATTATGTTAATTGGACAAGCCCATATGTTTATTTTGTAATTTTGATAAAGTTAGTGTTAAAGGTTATTGTGATAGTTATTGTGAATAGAATTAGTTTATTAATCTTTAAAATCTATGGAATTTAAAATATTATTGGGCTAATAAATGATTTAATCTTAAAAAATAATTTTATTTATTTAGCTATTTTTATTAGTAAGATTAATTGTATTCATCATATTTTTAGTAGAGAAATTTTTACATTGAAACATAAGTTCAGATTGATCTAAGTACGTAAGTTTAAAGTATCTGCTAATTTTGCAATTAAACTATTCCATATTGCTAAACATGTGATAAATATGGCATCAAATGCTTATAATGCTAGAATGGATATAAGTTGGTTGACAATTCTTGCTAAAGTTTTTGTCCTGATTGGTTATAAGATTATAATAATGTAGGGATATGTGAAAGATGTTCTGAAGCTATTTTAGGATGTTCAAGATGTAGATCGAATTAGACAGAATGTCTAGAATGCTATGAATATGCCGATTTGACGAATTGAATTTGCTAAGTTACCTGCTCAAATATATAAAATTAAAAAGTTTACTAGGAGTAAGATGGACAATGCCTCCCTTGTAGTTCAAGTATTAAGTATTGCGACTAATGTAATTAAAATGGACAAAATTGCTTAAAGTGCTAAATTCCTTACTTCTTGTATGACAACAATTGTATTAAAAGTTGTCCAAAAGGGTTTTAAGAAAATGAATAGCATGAATGTGTAAAAATTTGCAATTAATATTATAATTATGATAGTAATTAAGACTGCACAGATTGTGCTTAGGGATATTTCCTTAAAAATAATTTATGCTAAGAGTGTAAAGAAAGTATAGAAAACTGCTAATTCTGTAGCCTTGATGGACAACAATGTAATAAATGCCTTGATGGATATAAATTATTTAATAATACATGCTTATTCTAATGTCCATAATATGAATATTAAGACTGATATAGCTCAGGAATATGCTAAACTTGCTCATATAATTATCCTAATTGCAAATATTGTGATCCGAATAGTTTCATTTGTTATAAATGTTAAAATGGGTTATTAAGCAAAGGGTTGTGTGTAGATTAATGTGCTGAAGATGAATATTTATCTTTGAGCGAAAACATATGCTATCCATGCGCAGCAGAAATAAAAGGTTGCAAGAAATGCACAAATTAAGAATGTAAATAATGCTATAAAGGATGGTCATTACAAAATGGTAAATGCGTTTAATGCCCCTTTGGATTTTATGATTATAATAGCACTGGTGTATGCTAACCTTGTTCAAATGTAATTTCAGGTTGCGTCTACTGTTAGGAAGATTCTCCTAAATGTCTTATGTGTAACAAGCAATTTTAAAAGAATGGATAGTGCACTTAGGAATGTAGTAAAAATGAAAATGAAAAAGAAATAATTATTAATCCATATGTACTAGGATTGATATAAGGGTAATAGTACTAAAATTACTAAATAAAATTCACTTTTTTCACTTATTTATATCTCTAATAAAAAGAGATTTAAACTTACTTTTTTGTAACAGAAAAATACTTCTTCATTGCAAAAGATTAATATCAATATTGTGCAAAATGCTAGTAATAAATCCCAAACTGCTAATAATGTGATAATAGCTACTAATAGTGCCTTTAATGTGAGCAAGGATTCAAATTACAATGAGGCTATTGCTATTAACAATGTAATTACTAGTACCAAGATTACGATTAAGATGGAGTTTGTGATTAATGTTAGAAAGTTATTCCAGGCTGCTATACTTGTGATTAGAACGAAAGAAAATGTTTACAGTGTTATGAATACGCGAATTTGACAAACGGAAATTGTGAAAATTGATGCATATAAGAAGAATATTTCAGTTTTGAAAACAATCAAAAAGTTTGTAGAAACTGTAGTTACAAAATACCATAGTGCGAAAAATGCTCTATTTACGGAGATTAATGTATAGAGTGCTTATAACCTTATAAATTATAATAAAATTAGTGCTTAAGTAGTTGCAACTAAAACTGATAAGATTAAAACTCAGATGGAATATGCGAACTTAACTGTAGTAAACTAAATGGAACGAAATGTATTGAATGCGAATAAGGGTCCTACTTAGTGGAGTACGGATGTAACAAATGTAGTAACCTAAAATGAAGTTGCGAATTATGTAGTTTAAATGGATCGTAATGCTTTAAATGTATTTCTCCTTATAAGTTATTAAATAACATTTGCACAACATCATGCTACACTTCAAACTTAAACAAATTATATTAAGATTATAAAAATACTGGAATCTGTTAAAACTGTTCATAATATATCTCTGGTTGTTTATATTGTGATCCATATCAGCCTATTTGCTTTAAATGTTCAAATCAGCTCTTAAGTAAAAATAGATGTGTTGATTAATGCGACGAAGATGAATTTCTGCCTTTTAACGAAACAACATGCTTTCCTTGTGCTTATACTTTATAAGGATGTTAAAAGTGTAACACGAATGGAACACTCTGTAACTAATGCTATGAAGGATATTCATTATAGAATGGAATATGTAGTGATTAGCTTATATATACCTCAAACTTTAATAAAAGCCAAAATATTATATCATATTTACAAGAAATAAATGATTGTGTTATTTATTAGCCTGATAGGTAAAAATGCTTACTATGCAGTTATGGAAAGCTTTTACAAAACGGAACTTGTGTTGATTCTTGTGATTAGCAACTTTATTTTTATGATAAAGGAACTTTCATGAATTTTTTGTAAACTTATGGTGACTTTAAATAAAATTTCTATAAAGCATATGATATTAAATAACTTTACTACATAAAGCAAAATCTAACCTCAAATGAAGTATGATAATGAAGCAATATTACATTTAAAACAATTAGCATATATAAGTCTGCATATTACTATGGTAGATGTAAACCTTGTTAAGAATCTATCAATTATTGTGATAAATGCAATAACTCTTAAAAAACTTGCCTTCAATGCTAATAAGGATATAAATTATTGTAAAATAAATGCTATTAATAATGCATAGATTTATATCAAGATTATAATTAGGAAGGAGTTTGTCGACAATGCTAGATTGCTATTCCAGGCTGCTATACTTGTGATTAGAACGAAAGAAAATGTTTACAGTGTTATGAATACGCGAATTTGACAAACGGAAATTGTGTAAATTGATGTAAATAAGACGAATATTTCAGTTTTGAAAACAATCAAAAAGTTTGTAGAAAATGTAGTTACAAAATACCATAGTGTGAAAAATGCTCTATTTACGGAGATTAATGTATAAAATGCTTATAACCTTATAAAATACTTTAAGAACCATTAGAATCATGATGATAATATAAATGCCATCCAAGCTGTCCTACGGGCTCTAAAGATTTAAATGATGATGGAATTTGCGAACTTTATTGTGGTATACAAGCTGAAGTTCAATGCGTGAAATGTCCATAAACTAATTTTTTGGATCCTTACTGTTAATTATGTAGTTTAGATGGGCTACAATGCTTAAAATGTATTTATTCTTACAAGATACTAAATAACACATGCAGTCCGTATTGCTCTATTTCAGGTTATAATTATTTATATTAAGATTATAATAATACTGGATTCTGTTAAAAATGCTCCTAAGCTATTTCTAATTGCTTAAAATGCGATTGGTATCAACCTATTTGCTATAAATGTTCAAATAAGTTGTTAAATAATGGCAGATGTGTTGATTAGTGTGATAGTGACCAATTTTTATCTTTTAACGAAACAACATGTCTTCCTTGTGGCTATACTTTATAAGGATGTTAAAAGTGTAACACGAATGGAACACTCTGTAACTAATGCTATGAAGGATATTCATTATAGAATGGAATATGTAATGAATGTCCTTTTGGGTATTAAGACTATAATAAAAGTGGTATATGTTTACCTTGCTCATAAGCAATTAAGGATTGCTCACTATGTTAATCAGATAGACCAGAATGTTTATTTTGCAATTACAACAAAACAATATAAAATGGATAATGCAATGAGATGTGCTAAGATGGATTTAAAAGCAAAAACATCTAGTTATTTTAGAAATATTGAACAAGCAATTACTTAAATCAAAGAATAGCATGACAAAGAGCTTATGAGTAAAAATAATTTACCTTATTTTTTATAGAATATGGCTATTTATCTATTTATTTTAAAGCAAATCTAAGCTATTATTATAATTCCTATTCATAAAAAGATTCGGAATGCCAATAATGCAATAATACCATAGAAGGTTGCCAACAATGCAACTAAAAAAATGACGCTTGCTTGAAATGTTAAGATGAATATAAGTTGTCTAATGGTGTTTGTTATTATACTTGTATTTGAGGATTTTAAGATTATGATTAAGATAGCATTTGCTAAGAATGTTAGTAATCAATTTATGGATGTGATGAATGCAATTAAGATTCCAGGCAATGTTTAACTTGCTATTCGTAGTAATAATTAGAAAATGAAACATGTACAGACGTATGCAAAAAAGGATATTATTTAGAAAACACTTTATTGAGCAATCAAATTTGCATTCCTTGCAACTAGACATTTAAAAAATGTAAAATTTGTGATAAAAATAATGGAAAGTGCACTGAATGTGAAGATAATTACTTTTTGGTTGAAGGATAGTGCTATTAACAATGTCCTGATGGCTATAGATTAAATATAGAATAAAAACTTTGTGAACCACGTTGTGATCAATACTTAGGAATGGATTGTTTAGGTTGTGGAAGTGGATTATATCTCATGGAAAATAAATGCTATAAATGCAATCTGAGAATAGATAGATGTGCTAAATGTAGTAACCAAGGAAATATTTGTGAATAATGTGAAGAGGGAATGCTATTATTCGAAGGGAAGTGCTATTCGTATTGCCCAAGCTAGACATTATAAAATTATAATGATTCAAAATCTTGTTATTCTTGCTCATAATACTTACCTAGATGTGGCTACTGCGATTCTTAATAACCTATTTGCTATAAATGTTCAAATCAGCTCTTAAGTAAAAACAGATGTGTTGATTAGTGTGATGATGACGAGTTTCTACCTCTTAACGAAACTACATGTTATCCTTGTGCTTTTACTTTATAAGGATGTTATAAATGTAACACTAGCGGAACACTTTGTAACTAGTGTCATAAAGGATATTCATTATAGAATGGAATTTGCATTTAATGTCCTTTTGGATACTAAGACTATAACAATAGTGGTAGATGTTTACCTTGTTCGTAATCAATATAGGGTTGCTTATTATGCCAAGCAGACAATAAGTACTGCTTTCTTTGTAACTATGGTAAAATTTAATCCGGTGGTTAGTGTGTTTAGAGTTGTCCATAAGAATACAATTAGTAGAAGCTTTTAGATGATAACAACCAATTCTTTAACACGCTGATCGATATTAGAACTCATTATTCAATACAATATGGAAGAAATTACTTCTACTACACTTGGATATCATCTTGGCCTTAGATTTAATATTCTTATTAGTAGAACTATTATTCTACTAATTTCACGTTTTAGATATTTTCATATAGCAATTACTCTTGTTCAAGTTGTTCTTAAGATGTAGAAAATTGTAATAGATGCAACCAACAAAGTCAATAATGTGATTAATGTTTCGAAGGATATTGACTATTCGAAAATCAATGCTTTAAAAACTGTTCTCAAGGATATTTTTCTGCCGATAGAGAAAACTGTTTGCCTTGCTCAAATTCTATAGTAAATTGTGAGAAATGTAGCCTAAATGGAAAAAATTGTACATAATGTAAGAAATTATTTACTTTGAATCAAAACAAATGCATTTCATTATGTCCTAATGGCTTGTAAACTGATGAAAATGGAAAGTGTGATCCTAATTGCATTAAGCAAGATGCTAATGTTTGCATACAATGTATTGATGGATTTTATTTATCCAACCATACTTGTTAAAGCTGTAGCTCAAAAATCCAAAACTGCTTTTTATGTGAGTAAGGCGGAAACTAATGCAATAAATGCTAGTAGAATTTGAAGTTATTTAATAATGCTTGCTTATCTAGTTGCCCTGCTAACTACTAGGATTATGAAGGTAAGGGAAAATGTTTAAGTTGCTAAGATAAATTACCAGACTGCATTTAATGTGACTAATCATAACCTTTATGCCTTTCTTGTGCGAGCAAGTTATTAGCAAATGGTAAGTGTGTAGACAACTGTCCCGAAGGATAATTTAATCTTCTCCAAAGCAAAATTTGCCAAGGTTGTAGCAATTCGATTTCAGGTTGCTAAAGCTGTAACTAAGATGGTACAATTTGTTATAAATGCGTTATTGGATATAAGTTATCTGATAATTAGTGCCTTTAAACATAATGCCCTTAGTCATAATAAGATTATGAAGGCAGTGGAATTTGTAAAAACTGTTCAGCTGCAATACCTGACTGTATCTCTTGTGGCTAAACTAGTCCATTTTGCAATGGCTGCGCTAGTAAATACTTAATAAATGGAATATGTGCTGATAAATGCTCAGAGGGATATCAAGACAAAGATCAAGATAGAAAGTGTTAGCCTTGCTAATAAGCACTTCCTAATTGTGATAAATGTAGTTAAGATGGTTAAACATGCTTGAGTTGCGAATATCCTTACAAGTTGTCCTAGAACTAATGTTATTTATCTTGTCCTTAAGGATTTCAGGATAATGATGGCGATAGCAAATGTGAACCATGCTCTTGGAAATGGCCATTTTGCACTGGATGCAATGATACTTAGTGCTTAGCTTGTAATAAAAATAAAAAGCTTAGACTAGACAAAACTTGCTAAGATACATGTGGTACTAATGAATAAGATGCCGATAAAGACTAAATTTGTGACATTTGTTCAAATAATGTTAAGGATTGTGCTTAATGTACTAATGAAGGACAGTGCAATAAATGTGAAACACTTAAATTATCTAAGCATACTTGTATTGAGTCTTGTCCTGAAACAGAGTAAGATAAAGATTAAGATAGGAAATGTGAAAATTGCAGCAAAGTAGTACCAAACTGTGATAAGTGTACAGAAATGGGAATTTGTAGCAAATGTGAAGGATTTTATAAGCATAGGCTTGATAAGACATGCTCATTATTTTGTGGACCTAATGAATATGATGTTGGTAATAGAACTTGCTAACTATGCTAAAATAAAATTCCCCATTGTGAAGAATGCATAGAAGATGGCTCATCCTGTACAAAATGCACAAATAACAAATTCTTGTATGAAGGTAACTGTACAGACTAATGTCCCAATAACTTAGTAGACTAAGAAGGTGTTTGCTAATAAACATGTTCATCTGATTACTATGCTGATTAACAAAGAAAATGCAAAAAATGCGATTAGAATTGCAAAAGTTGTGAGTCGAAAGCTAGTTAGTGTACTAGCTGTAACCAAGGTTGGTATCTTTCTTAGAAAAACTGTAAAAAATGCAGTAACAAGTGTATAGAATGTTAAGATAGCTAAGATTACTGTACATTATGTGCAGATGAAAAGTATAATCTGGAAGGTTAATGTAAAGACAGTTGTGGAGATCATTATTATAGCGATTCAAGCAAAAATTGCATCAATTGTGATTCTTCATGCTATAAATGTGAAAAAGAAGCTAAGAATTGTACTGCTTGCTCATGTTGGTCTAATGATAAATATTACCTATAAAAAGATAAGACATCTGGCTATGGATAATGTGTACAAACCTGCGATTAGAAATATTATTAGAATTCTGATAAATGTACTTGTGATCAATGCAATTATGAGTGTTTAGCTTGCGATTAAAAAGATAATTGTTTGTCTTGTGACTCTAGTAGCAATTTTAAGTATTTATTAACTTCTGAAGGAACTTCATTCGAATAAAATAAGTGTACTAGTGACTGTGACTCTGATGAATATTAATATGGTTGGATAAATGATGATACTTTAGGTATCTGTAAACTGAAAGAAATAGAAATTTCTAGCATAGATCCAATAGAAGCAATTACTTAAACTGAATATGTATGATTTGAAGTTATTTTCAATTAAATCCTAAAAGAAACTTCATTAAAGCTTAATTTATAGATTTGTGAAGATCCTTAATAAAACCCTACTTGTAATACATTTTCTACTTAATTTAAAGCAGATAAAGTATAAAATTAGAAGACTAGAATTTATTATAACTTTACTACTAAATATTTCTCTAAATAGTCTACTTATAATGCTACTATACTAGAAACTTCATTCTTATCTCATTAACTTAGTCTTTAGGTTTATACTAAACTAATTAAATGGGAAAAGCTTGTAGTAGGTAACTATTTTTATATTTAGTTAAACCTTTTAGTGTTCCATTTACTAATGAAACATCAGGAACTTCATCAGAGCCTGCTTCTTATAATGAAGAAGAAGGAGGTTATGCTTTTGGTGGAGATCTAGGAACTGAAGCAGTAATAAATGTAGAGTCATTTAATATGACATTAAACTACAAAGATTAAAATACAGGAGATTAAAAGGATAAAAAAGATCTAAAGTTTACATGCAATAATGATAAAACCTCATGCTCAACTTAAGGAGGATCAACTACTAAAATCACAAAAAAACCTTCTTCTAAACTAAGTTAGGGAAGATTCCAGAAAAGGCTATTATAGGAACAAAGTTCTTATTTAGAAATTTTGATAGCTGATGGTGATATTCCTTAATAATGGAAAGATGAAGGAGGAGTATATGACTTTAATTTCAACGCTTCAATCATATCTAGTTAAGCAGCTGAAAGTTATACTTTAGAAGGTTAATGAAACTTTGAAGGTTAAATTTAAAAGTCTACGACTTCATAGGTTGATGGTGAAGAAGTAAAAGATAACAACCAGGATGATATAGGTAAGTTCATAATTCAGTTAAATAAATCGAATACTTAGTGATTTTCACTGGAATAGCAGTTATAATCTTATACATTATAGGATTGATCATTATAGCAATAACGAAGCTTAACTTGGAAGAAAATCACATCTAGTAGAGATTACTTAACTTTTGGGGTTATATTGGCTTAGCATTTTTAAACTTCATTCTACTTATAAGAAGAAGAAATGCAGCCTCAAGTTGATAAACTTTTCACTAACTCTTATAATAAAAATATCTTGATAATTAATACTTAAGATATATATTAAAGTTATCTCTATAAACTTCCTCTTGTTTCTTAAATTCTCTTTCTATGACTAAATTAAGTAGGACGATAAGATAGTGAGTTATAAATGTGAGATATCATAGTGGCATTTGAAATAAATTATAGATATCTCATAGCAATATCTTAGTCATACGTTTAAATAAAAAACTTAAACTTTAGCTTCAAATATCTGTTTACATAGAATTAATTACTCTCTATTGCCTTTAAACATATGATCATACTCTCTTCTGCTGCTGTCTTGCTATATGCATTCTTTGGATTTTCTTGCAATAAAGTAGTTGAATTCTGAAAAGGAGCGATCTATAACAAAGATAGCAAAAGTTAAAAGAGATAGTTGAGTGTTAGCTCTTGATCTATAGTGGATATTAAGTTAGTATATGAAATAATTGTCTTTAGTTAAATTACTTGGATATAAAATTATTAAAGCTCTGCTATAATTCCAATGTTTATCCTTTAGTTTCCTTTATTTGTTTTAATCATTTTATATCTATTATTTTAGTATGTCTAGGAATTATAAGAATTTACACTAATAAAGCATAACTTATGCTTTAGATATGGAAACTATCTCTGAACTAAGCAAATATATTTAAATCCTATTTATAGACTTTAATAACACTAGATTTAACTTTATCACTAATAACCTTATAAAACTACTTTCACTCCTATCATGTAACAAACCAATATTTACCTTTTACAACCATAAGATTACACTCTAATATCAATGCAAACACGCTTTAACAAGAGACATACATTTCTCAACCTAGAACAGAAACCCTAATATTTCTTCTTTAGCACACGATCTAACTATGGATATCTCAACTTTATCAGATTTTCTATGACTAGCAAGGAAGTAAAATAAAAGTAAGGAAAATACTTATATAAGAATCCCTTGCATAAACTCCTCCAAAATAGACTGACAAGCACTTACATAGAAAGCATTAATATCAATAAACTTACCTTGGAAAGGAAATAAAATTAAACATAATTTTAAGATTAATAAGAATTGTGGTTTACTTAGAATAGCAGTTGGAACATCTCTAGACAGCATTGAAATACAAGCTATGAATTAAATGTAAAAACACTCTGCTAGAAAAAATGAAATAAAGATAGAAGAACTAGATAACAATTTATGATTAAAAGTTAAATTAAAAATGTAAATGAGAGAAATCAATAATAAGTAGAGTGAATAATTATAGGAGCAACAACATAAACTATATTAAATCAACTAATTAATTCCAATTTAGTATAAGAAATTCATAAAAGTAGTAAAAAAGAATTAGAAATAGATGCTTTTTTATTTGGAAAGGTATACAGCAATACACTAGTATTCATTTAAATAAGATAAACCAGAATAATATACTTTGGAAAGAGCTAACAAGATTACGACTTAGAGTATATAAAATATGGGTTAAAAATAAAGAAACCTATAGAAACCACTAGTCCAAGTATTTAGTAGCTCTTTTACAATAGATCTGCTACAATTAAGCAAATTAGCTAATTTTAGATGAATTTAATATGATAAAGTCTTTAAATTAGAATTAAGATATAAAACAGAAGAATAGAGTAAACAATTAGAAAAATAAATTTAAAAGAATAAGAGATATAAGATAAATTGACTTTATAGTAAAATAAAGCTTAATTATTTATGAGGTAGTCAAGACAGAATAAATGTAGCTTGTTTATACTAATTCACATAAAAACCTAATATTTCTATTTTATATATTTTGGCAAGAGTTAACAATTAAGATATTTCTGAGATAAATCAAAGTAGGGGTAAGTATTTTAGAATAAGGAGATAAAAATATTTTTAATATAAATGCTTAATATTTTTCTAACTCCTTAACATCCATCCTTGTAATAAATTATAAGAATATGGAAAGACTTAAGAAATTGATGACTTTAAAATAGGAGAAGATTGAAGAACAGAATCCTTAATTATAGTGGTTAATTTAAAAACTATATAAGCACATAAATAATAATTATATTTATTGTAATCACTACATTATTGGTGCAAAAAGAATAATAGATCAATTATAAAATAATTAAGTATGCTTTCTTAAATGTAAGACACTAAATTTAACTAATACCTTATTCATCAGATTATTTCTATTTATAAACTAACAGCTTACAATTTCTAATCTTAATTCAGTTAAAGTCAGATTAATACCTTATCAAGTGCAATTTGCTTATATGACTAAGGTTTGGATGAACTTGCAAGCATCTTTAATAATCCTTACTAGAAAATTTATTTTGATATTTATAGAAATTAGTTAGTTTAAGGAAATATAATGTTTATATAATTAGACTTACATCAATTAGATTTTCGGGAACCTAACTTAAAAAATAGAAAACTTAATTTAGAAATAATTTGCATATGCATTCAGAGTAATTAAGCAACTAAGTTCTTTAATTTAAAATATGGAAACTTTATATTTTTATTATTATACTAATTATATAGTTTGAAGTTATTATTAGCCTTGCTTAAATAAAAGATGATACTGACAGCTATTATAAATAGCTTATTCTGAGTAATGAGTTAGAAAGATAGAAGAAGAGTAAAATGAATAAGAGGGATATATAAAAGATTAAAAAGGGAATGTAAAAATGAAATGTCTATGATAAAATAATAAAAGAAATCTAATAGCTTATTTAAATATATATTTCTACAGTTTAAGGTTAGAAACTTAAACATCTTAAGTTAAATTTAAATCAAAATGGAGAAACTATTTTCTACTGTTTTAGTACTTTATATCTTTTTATTTAATCAAGTTTAGTTTTAAAATATTTCCTTCATTTTAAAGTGTTAATATGAATCATCTCCCTTCAGCTTAAAATATCAGAATGTTTTAACATAGTATTTAATAATAACTTAAGGTAAAAAATAAAAATATCTCTATAAAGTAATAAGTAATTTATGCTAACTTTATCATATTATTAAACATATATATCTACGATTTATTTCTTCACTTTAATTATTTACTTTTGCCATCAAAAAATTTAATATACTTGCTTGAAAGAATTTAAACCTACATTTAAAAGAATGGACTAAGATATTTATAAAAGTTAAAAATTTAAAATCTTTTAATAAATATAACTTTTTATCATTAATACTTATTTAGCTTCTAAAAATTATTTAGGAAGCTACCAATAATTATAAATTAAGTATGTCTAAATTAAATAGCAATATCATTCTTTTACATTTTTAAATAATATCTATATTCTTAATTTATCTTTACTCCAATAAACTTGTGACACTAACTTTATTTTTTCTAGGTATAAAATATTATTTTCACATTAGTAATCTTTTTATAGTGCTTATATTTACTCCTTTTTAAACTAATAACTTTCTTGTTGTATGTTACAACTAACATACTAGCATTTTAAAAACTATTAAATTAAATTACTTGGATGTTTTATCCAGGAAAATGAGTTAAATTGACAAAAATGTTTATAGTGGATATAAACTAAATATGGATGCTGAAATTAAAAAAAAAAGATATTTTCCTTGCAAATTTTATCAGTTTCTGCAATTAAATCCAACATAAATAACCAAGATTTATTCCTTAATCAAAGATTTCAAGCCCCTGCCACACCGTATTATATTATTAATGTGTTTACTTCAAGAATTTGGATTAAATTAGAGAATTTCTTAAGTTAGAAGTGTAATCAGACGATTCTAATCTTGTTCCTACATTCCTTTGATTATTATATAAATGTTTTAACTTAGTTCATTTTCTAATTATTCCTAAGGTATTATTTAAAAATAAGCATTTTTTCATTTACTTTAACTAAAATGAAATTTCAAATTGATTTATATACCTAGCATCATATACTTTAAAAGGCACTCGAAAAACGTATAATTCGAATATTTTAAAGAAATCAAGGAAGTAAAATGGAAAAATAGTATGATAGTCTTGTGTTGCAAAAGTTTGCCAAGTGAATATTTTAGTTATGTAAAGAAATAAATTAAATACTTCTAGTTTGTAATAAAATAATTTTAAAATAGTAAATATAAAATCACTTCATTGTGTGAATAATCTACACAATTATCAGCATAAGGATCTTTAAATTACACTTTAAAATAAGAAATAATCACTATATAATAGTTTTTGGAAAAGGTATGCTACTATTTCAAGCTTTTAATAAAGAATAATAAAAATTTCTTAATTTAGCTATCTAATTAAAAACTAAATTATGAAAAGTATATGATATATTTGATTTAATGAGGAGGGAAAAGAAATTTGCTATATTATTTCTTAAGAACTAATATTTACATATAACTTTGTTAAATAACTTGATATCATTTCTTAATATAAAAAACTAAACACTTTTGAGTAGATATTTAACATGATAATATAAATATTAAGATACTTTTGCTCAAATTAAGCTATAAATTCTAAGGATAAGAAATAAAAAATAGGAATATAATAATTATCTTTCTTTAAATTTTCCTTTTAAGAGATAAACTCCTAAAATAACTCTCAAGTTATTAGTTATAACAAGAGAAATAAATAGAAGAATTATAATATCAGCATGCTTTTATATACATGTTTTAGAATACTATAAGAATAGTATATACTTATATATGCATATATTTTTAGATATCAATCATATATAAACATAAGGTTATAAATAAGTAAATACATTTTTAAAAGATAGAAGGTATTAGCTAAACTAACATAAAATAACAGATTTCTTAAACCTTTATACTCTTCAAGAGATATTAAAAAGTTAAATTATATGAAAAATAAACTATCGAAATAGAAATTTAAGCATTTTATTTAATAAATCAGCTTAAATTTCTAAAATGAAGATTATCTGATTTACTAAAGTATTTATAAACCAAAATAAAAAATTTGCTTGAGTTATTTATATTATTGCTTTAATAGATAATATTATATAATCTTTAGATTTGGAAAAAAGTAAATGGAATCTATTTGAGATATTAAACTTATAGATAGAAAAATCAACTCAATATCAAGAATTCTACACTATTTAATAACTTAAATTAAATCTGTCTTAAATATATTTTAAAAAAATTAAAGTTTATAGTTCTTAGAGAGAATTTTACATATATCTTCCATTTTCTTCTGCTCTCTCCTAAACTAAAGGATGTTGTAGGACTTCACTAGTCCGCCATCCTTGACTCCTTCCCGAAATCCAATTGTCCTTCAGGTTCCTTCCCGAAATCCAATTGTCCTTCAGGTTTCTTCTCCCGTTATTATAGTCATTAGCTTTTGAGTTGTAGAATTTCTTTCTGCAAATTTATTCTGTCCTTGTTGGTCAAAAACGAAATAGTTCTTATAGGATTTTATTCTTATTATTTCTTTCAATTTCTGATTTCTTTCAGCATTTCTCCGCAGTGGTCCCTTTAACATATGTAGCACCATATTTTTCGCCGATAGAATTTAATCTACTTTGTTTCTTATTTTTAGAATTCCGATTCGATTTCCATTGGGATACTTGATTACTAAATATTATTTTATTAAATTGCTTTGCTCATTGTTCGAAGGTGAGCAACAAGGTCGTCTTCATCAGAGGTTGGGGAAGTTAAGTACCCATAATCGACTTTATATCTTCCTCTGCTTTGGCCTGGCCTCGAGACATCTGCTAGTTTGACCTTCGGCACTGACTTATTATAATTTTTAATTCTGGAACGAAAAAGAAATAATATTGCGAGCTTCATCAGAGGTGGCGAATTTAAGTACCTATAATTGACACATGTCGTCCTCTGCTTTGGTGATGCAATGAGACACAATCCTGCCATGTCCTTGGACCTCCAGCAAGTATTAAAGATTACGAGTATTCTAAAATTATACCAGTATTGAACAAGTTTATCAGTATCTGATAATTTTATCAGTAACAAACATTCTTGTCAGTATGAAACATTTATTTTTTAAAGAGCTGCGCACCAATGAGAGTGCTACGCGTTCTATAATCAAATTTATTTATTTATTTATAATCCAATTATTTTTAGATTATTATTTATTATTATTCTTATTTTTCTTAAAGTTACAATATTTGATATTCAAATTTAGAAAATGAAATTGGAATATTTGAGGGACTTCGTTAAATTATTTCCAATTTAATTACTATTTACGATTACATTTTACTTAGTGATTCTTCTATAGAGGAGAACTATAGATCTAATTATTCAATCAATTTTTCTAGCTTGTCTTCTAGTTTTTCTATCCTTTATCTTTGTAATTTTAATTCTTATTAGATATTTGATACTCTTTGCTGCACCGATTATATGTAAGCTTCCTTCGATTATATTTCTTAGATTTATTGTGGCTCTTGTTCAGTTAGGTTAGATTATTATTCTTGTTTTTTAAATGAGCCGAAAGAGGTCTATTTATTAGGTGCCATTTTTATTATTTAATAATTAAAAAATTTGAAATTATATAATCTATTTAAATATTTAAGCCAATTACAACTCAATTCTATCAACTCATTCCATGTTTTTAATTAATCTTCAATGAATAGCCTCTAGTCATTTGCATATTTTTTTAATTATTCCATGTAGTTTTATGTTTTCTGACTAATATAAATTTTTGCAATTTCTACTTAGAGATAGTTTACTAAGAGTTAATTGAATATTTTATTTATTGTTTGCATTTTTTTACTTTAAAAGTCCTTTTATGCTTTTCACTAAAGATTTTTTCTTATGCAACAGAATTTTTTTACTTTTTTAATTTCGAAAATTTAAGATTTTTTACTTAAAGGAATTTTTTTAATATTTGCTTGTTGAGTTTAAATAAAATTTAAAATGTAGAAGAAAGTGCTAGAAAAGTTTTATTTTAAACTGAAAATTGTTTCAAATAGTTTGATACCCAATAAGGCTTGATTTTAAAAAAGATTTATAAATAGCTTATATTATTTGTTCTTTTAACGAAAGCTATCTCAGTCTGAGCTAGTCATTGCAAAGCTAATTTAAGAATTGACATTTTAAATATTTTCTTTCCAAAAAATTTGAAAAGATAGTCATATTAAAAAACAATAAGTGATATTTTCTTAAATTTTTTTTGGAGTGAAAATAATTAAGATAGAAATCTGTGAAAAATATAATATCATAACAATTTATTTTAATGATATCTTTGATAGTTTTTCCCATAATTTTATTTTTAAGATTTATCTTCTTTCCTGCATAATAGAAACGCAACTTTTAAGAAAGATTGCTCTTTTTTACCGTTTTGTAAAATCAAAAAGTTTACCTCCTATTTCTTGAATCTTTCTGAAGATTGATATAAGAAGAAAAATATTATATTTCAATTCTTATGGTAAACATCATATCTTATACAAAATTTTTCTTAAAATTATTATTAATTTGTTTCAGGCATTTCTTTTGGTTTCATCCAGATCATGCCCACGTTAGCGACATGTGAAGGCAGGAAAATTTTCAGAATTTAACTTCAGCTTAAAAGTACTGATACCAAATCATTGGATAATCTTTCGTATCGCTAGAGAGAACCCTCGAATTAGTTAGGCATATCTCCCAAGAGTTCGCCCACTCTTATTCATATTGGCATCTATTACGAGACTACTGGCATCACAGTATACAATGTACTAGATTACCTCTAAACTATCCTATTTTTTATCATCCATTTTTTAACTTACATTTATAAATAAACCATTTAATATTAATTAGTTTGAAGCTAAATAAAGTATTTGAATTAATGATATGGAGATAAGAGAAAGTAAAACATTAAATAATGATAATTTAAATTTTATTTCTCAGTTTTTGGTTTTTATAAAATGGATAAACTTGCTGAAAGTTTATGAAATTGCATTACCATCAATGGAAGCATTAAATTTTAAGGCTAGATTGCTAGAAATTTTTTATAGACTTCAGGTTTATCTGTATAAGCTTTAAGAGAGATATGGAACTAATGTGTTCCTAAAGAACTTAACTTCATGAATTTTCCCCATTTCAAACGGTGCTGTGAGTTAATAGCTTAGGTCTAAAATTCGTAGTATCCTAACTTTAAAGGCTATGAAATTTATTTAAATCAAATAAAGTAAAATACTTAGCAAGAGGATGAGTTCGATGAATTTGTAGGAGCTGAGGAGGAAAGGAGCATCAAAACTCTTCCAAATGAAAATACATTTGGCTTGTAGAGCATTTCCTAAAAATAAGCCTTTTCACCAGTTTAGTCTTAAACTGATAAAACTATAAACGTATAAGAGAAGCTTGATATTTCGTACAAGAATGAAGGGCAAGATTTAATTTCTCTTTAAGAAGAGATAGTATAATTACCAAGTCAATAATAGCAATAAAATACGAATTATAATGCAAATGCTGAAAAATAAGTCTAGCTTTATTTCCAAGATTAGTCTCTATATTAAGAACCTTAAATAGATTTTCAACAATATTTTGAGGAGTCTAAATAGAGCTCAGTTAAAGATCTTGAGAATAAGCTTAACTAAGAAATTTAAATATAGTAAAAGATTCAGCAAGACTTACTTCAATAAACTCTAATCTAAGAGTAGAAAATATAGTAGCAAGCATAGATTAAAGAGCAGTTTAATTAACAAAATATTTAAGAAATTAAAGTTTAGGAAGTTCATGAGGATATTGAGTTTGATGAATTTGTAGAAGCACCTGTGGAATAAGAAAATGAGGTTGTTCAAAAATAGGAAATTATTGTAATGGAGTAGGATTAAAAAAGCGAGGAATAAAAGGAGAATATTGTACTTGTCTCTACTCCATAAAAAACAAAGCAAATCGAAGACTATGGAAATGATTTACTTTCTTTTAGTCCAATTATTGAAAAACCAGCTGAGTAGATGAGTTCATCTAAAAAACAACAACCTACTATCAATTTATTTTAAGGAGAAACAAATTTTTATCAATAGTCTATTTTCTAAACCTTCGAGTAGGATAACGTCTAATAGAATGACATTATCTTTGACTTTTAAGTCTAAAGCGTCCCAAAAAAAGACATTTAAGAAGATTTTTTTTCGGTATAAGTATAACCTGTAGTTGAAGAATAATAGATAGAGCAAAAGAAACCTTAAACTCCTCCTAAAGAAATTTTTATAAATGAAAAGGCTCCCAAAATAGAATTGAATACAAATGCAAAAGAAATATAGAACCTTTTAAATAGCCTATTGTAGTCTGAAAGATTTTAAGAAGCAATGAGTTGCTTTTAGCATTTAGAAAAAATAAAATAGACAAGTAGTCTTCAAGAGTAAAAGAAAAACGCTATAAACATCGAAAATTTTGAAGAAGCTATTAAAATTCGCGAACAGATAAAAGACGTAACGATTGATACAACAGAAGAATAAATAGAATCCTGAAAACATGAAAACTCCTCACATTTGGATGTAATTAAGCGAATAAGCAAATTTAAATAAGAATGCCAAAATTTATATAATTAAGAGTATCTTTCTAAGTTTTCAGATAAATTTAAAATAAATTAGAATCCTAAAACCTTCAAAGATATAGCTACTAATTGAAAAATTCAGGCTGAGAGCTTCTAATTGTTTAAAGTACTGATAAATATAAAAAATGATAGAGAACACTATTAAAAAATGATATAGTAAGTTGTAGACTAAATGTATATTGATTTCTAGTAAGGAAAATAGATAATTTATTAGATCCACGGTTAGCTTAATAACTAAGGAGAGGAACAAATAACTTAAGTATTCACTCATCCAGCTTTTTAGCTTTATCTTACAGGTAAATTTTAATGTAGGATTGATAGAACTTCTGCAAATGGCTTTAAGAATCTAATTCTCTATTTGTAACTTGTAAGAAGAATAATTCGGTTCTATAAATAAAAACCTAAAAGAGATTGAGTAAATATGAGGCGAACATCTTTATATTATCATTGATAAGTATGACTGTATCGAAATTTAGAACCTTTAGGAATTTTAGAATAGAACATATGAGTTTTGCTGGAAAGTGCCTAACAATGTTAAATCCTGTTCAATCTGTCTAAACTATTGTATCAAAGAGTCTTCAAATAACTCTAATTTTGTCAACATGATAGGTTCAACATACCACGCAACATGTTGTAATTACTGGCTAAATCGGGTCAACAAGGAATTGCCAACTTTTAAAATAATAGAGTGATCTAAATGTTAGCTTTTTCAATTAATTTCAAAATTATATGATAATCTCACATTTTCTATCTACAATAGGCAGTATAAATCCCTTTATTACTACATAAAATACTCTCATTAAACAAATTATCTCTTAAGCTATGTTAACTACTGCAAATAGAGAAATAAAAATACTAGTATACTGATAATATTTATATAAATTTTGGAACTCAGATTTATCTTAAGTATTAAAGTCATTAAATAGAATAAATTTTTTATTTAACAATCAAAAAATAATTCATATGAACATTAAAGCATCTTAATTAAACCATCAGTCTTAAAGATTTAGTTCTTTACTTTCTAGCAGAAAAAATATATTGATTAACTAGATATTTTTCTATACTTTTCGTTAAATAATATCCTTGAGAAATATTCTTACACCTTAAAGGGAAATTTCAAAGTTTTTTTGGATTTGGTATAAAATTGAAGCTTGATGTGCGAAGCATTAATAGAGAGTAAATAAAGGGAAATTTTGTAGTATGTACTCAATATTTTGACTTTATTCTTGAATAGAAAACTTAGAGAAAGCAAAAGATTAATTAGTTCTGACTTCTTTATTAGAGTTATAATAATTAAAATTAAAAATGATGATCAATAAGCCAACTATTATAGAGTATGAAGATATGCGGTTTTTTATCATGGCAGCACCTAACTAATCAAACTTAAACCTTTACATAAAAGAAATGAAAGTTGAAAATGTAAAAGTTCTAGTAAGAACGTGTGAAGCTATTTATAATGACTAATAGATAGTTTAAGAGGGGATATAAGTGGAAGATTTGAATTTTGAGGATGGAGATACAGCTCCTTAGCATATAATAACTAAATGAATGGGCTTAGTTAGGTAAGTCTTCTAAGATAAGAATAAACTTAATAGAGAAGAAAATAAAAAAGAAAAACACCCAACAATTGCTGTTCATTGCCTAGCTGGCTTGGGAAGAGCTCCATTATTAGTGGCAATTGCTTTAATTGAGTGCAAAAAGCATGACAATTTGGAAATAATCAACATTATAAGAGTTAAGAGGAAGGGTGTCTTTAATGCAACTTAATTAAAATTTATATCAGATTATAAACCTAAAGGATTTTTGCTTAAAAAAGGGAATGGAGGTTGCTGTATTGTTTTTTAAACCATTACATTTAAATATTCATTTTAATACCAACTAAAGAATAGACTTCATACAATCACTATCTTAAACCTTCTACTTTCATAGGCTTTTCTTAATCAAATAAAAATCATAAAGCATACTAAAATTAAAGCTATTTTCATCTAGAACTTAAAAATGACAATGAAAGGAAAATTAAGAGTTACATAGTAAACCTTATAGCTTTAAGTCCAGTGAAAATGAAAAAGATTAATTATTGTAAGTTTATCATTAAATAGAGAAAGGAGAAGGATGAAGCTGTCTAGTAGTTTAATAAATAAATTCCGTTAATAATAAGAATATGTATGATATATAGAGCGTTTTCAATGGAATGAATTAAAATTAAATTAATGATTTAAATAAAATTTATAAGATGTCTGAACAAGATTATTTGAGTGAAAGTTAAGATCTTACTTAACTTAACTAAAAGGAATATATTTAGAAAGAAACTAACGAATACATCATTGACTTGAAATAGGGAAGCTCAAATATTTTGGTTTCAATCAGATCTCGCCCTTTACTGAAAAAAGAAATAGAGAAGGATAATAGATATATGATTAATATTTTAGATGAAAAGGTAGTTGTTGTGCTAGATCCAAATGATGAAGATAGACTTGTAGGTAGATCTAAAGAAAAATAATATGCATTTGATTATGCTTTTGATCACTTCACTGATCAAGTTACTATTTTTGAAAAAACCACAAAATGACTTTTAGATGGAATTTTGGATGGATATAATGGAACTGTTTTTGCTTATGGATCTACTGGTGCTGGGAAAACATATACAATGTTGGGAACAGAAGAACAGCCTGGAATAATGTGGCTTACTATCCGAGAGCTGTTTACAAAAGTAGCCTATCAGACTGATTATAATTTTTCTCTTAAAGCTTCTTTTGCAGAAATCTACAACGAAAATATAAAGGACATCGTAAACCCTAGCTAAGAAGTATTGGAAATACGAGAAGATCCTTTAAAAGGAATGATAGTATCAGGTTTAAGTGAAATTCAAGTTTCTTCAACTCAAGAAGTAATGAAAATGCTTTAGATTGGGAATGCAAATAGAACTTGTGAAGCTACAATGGCAAATGAAACTTCTTCTAGATCCCATGCAATTCTTTAGGTTTAAGTAGAAAAAAAAGTTGAAGAAGGTAACGTAATTTATGGAAAGCTTAGTCTTATTGATCTAGCAGGATCTGAAAGAGCGGCAGCTACAATGAATAAAGGAATTCGCTTAATAGAAGGAGCAAATATAAACCGTTCTCTACTAGCTCTAGGAAACTGTATAAATGCTTTATACGAACAAAGTTAATAAGGAACGAATAAATTTATTCCATACCGAGATTCAAAACTTACCCGCTTACTCAAAGATTCACTAGGAGGTAATTGTAGAACTGTAATGATTGCAAATATAAGTCCTTGCATAAGTCAAATTGAAGAAACTACAAATACGCTTAAATATGCAAACAGAGCTAAAAATATAAAAGTTTCAGCACAAAGAAATGTACTTAAAGTAGAGCATCATGTAGAGAAATATCAGTCTTTGATAAATCAACTCAGAGATGAAATTATGTAAATGAGAAAGCAAATTAACAAAGGTTAAGATAAAGGAACTTAAGAAAAGATCTAGCAACATATGTAAGAAATGTAACAGCACTTTTAGGAAGAGCAAAAATCTAAGAGAAAGATTTAGGAAACAGAATCCACAATTGATAAATAGTAAGAAATACTTATGAACAAATAAGTCTAATTTGATTAAATTCGTCTTGGTTTGACACCAGTTAAGGATAACACTCTATAACAGAAACTATAAGAAGAGTTAGGAGAGTTGAAATAAAGCATTAAAAATTTGGAAGCCAGTAAATATGAATAGCAAGAAATACTTGAAAGACTTGTAGAAATGAGATAATTTCTATCTAATAAGTGAACTGATCTAAAAGAAAGTGAAGTAGCTCACTTAAACGCTTACTTGAAAAGCTAAATTTTTAATATTGACAACTAAGATTTAAAAAGAAAAGGCTACAAATTTGAAAATTAGCTAAAGTAAAAGGATTCATATATTCAAGCTTTGGAAGCTCAGCTAAAATTAAGAGATAATGTTCTTACTATTTAGGAAAAAGTACTTAGAAGTAAGAAAGTTGAGTTTAATACTTAATTAAAAAAATTAACGAAACAGCTAGTTTCGCTGGAAGAGTTAACTGCAACTCCTATTCGATCTAGAGCACTAGCAGATAATAATGCCTTAAACACTAGTTATTCAAAATAATTACAGACTAAACCACCTAAAATTGGAAAACTACCTTCAATTAATAAACGAAATATGGTTGTTTCTCAGTCTATTCCTAATTCTAAAAATCCAAGTCCAATGGGAATGGTAGGAAAAAAGTTAACTTCTCGTTCCAATGCTAGTGAAAGCACAGAAGCAGAAACGTTATCTCTTGATAACGAAGGATATGCTAAATATAAAGGAAAGAAGAGAAATTCATCTAAACCACCACTTTATGGTAAGCATAACATAGCACAAAAATTTGAAAAATCACCTTTTGTAAGTAACCAAATTAGCCAAAGAGCGGAAGGCATTAAGAGCATAGAAAAAGCAGGAAAAGTATAGAAGCAGAGATTGAACAGGAATGAAGTAAAGTACTCTTCAAGCATAAAAGGAGGTTTTACTCATTTTTGATGTATATTAATCCTAATTGCGTGTTAATATCTTTTATTTTTTCATTTTAATCTTTTAATTCCAATCTACATAAAAGTAATTTATTCTCTTTCAATCTATTTAAATATCTCATTACTAGCTATTTTTGTTAGTTTAGAATAATGAAATATTATCACTATCTACTAAGCAAATAAAGTATAATAATACAGATTAACCATTAATAAATAATAGATTTTTAATTGAAATTGCAGCTCATACTAACCTTTTACCAAACATACTTCTACTTCACAATATAAGAATTTAATCAAATGCAGCATTTAAGTTCTATTGCTCGATATAAATTAAGCATATGTCTAATATTATAATAGTCAGAATAGCTCTGAAGACACTAGAAGCTCATCAACTATAGATTAATTACTTCTTACTAGATTAAATCCACATCTTTTTACTGCTATATCTTCTATAGTATATTGCATATCTTCATAGCTTTTATTTAATATTCAATAGAAATTTATTCATTTATATTAGGATTCAATAACATCTATTTCAGTCTTCGTTCTCATCATATATGAATAAAGCAGTTTATAACTAAAAGGGAATAAAGTTATTGAAGTAAATATTTCAAACTAGAAGCATTAAAGAAGAATGATTATAGTCATAATATTTGATAGACATTTGCTGACATTTTTTGATGCTAGTAGAATGTGTAATTAAAGGTTTAAGACTTATAGAATTAGTTTGAATGATGAATTTTATATTTTGTCAGATCATTAAATAATGAATGGAAAAATAGCTAAACTAAACCTTAGTAGGAAAAAATCATTCTGCCCTCTTGAAAGTTTTGAAACTATTGACTAGTTTTAAGAGTAACCAGCAACTTTGGAGGTACCTAAACAGAGAAAGGATAAAAGATCTTTGACTGAGATAACCGGTTAAGGATTCTCTCCATTTACATTTAATAGAGCAAAATTAAATGAAGCTCCTTCAATGGGCTTTATTGATTTCGCAATGAAATATCATCCTAAAAGCTACAAAGACTTTACCAAAATAGTTTATGAACCAAATTAAGTTGCTCCTAAATTAAGATGTGGTCGATCAGTAAAATTATGAAGTTCTAGAGGATCAATTTCTTAGCCTAAAGGAGTAGGAATAGATTAATAAATACTAAATATTTCCAATACAGATTACTTAGGAAGATATTTTCCTAACCATGCAAAAGAAAAGGAAAAAATCCTAATCATGCAATTGAAGGAAAAAAACAATAACCTACCAAAAAAATTTAAAAACAAATTAGATTAAGAACCATAAGAAGTTGATTTAGAAGCTTCAAAAAGAGTTTAGACTACTTATAATATACATTAAGATTTCTGAAAGGATCCCTTTTCATAAAGATGAATTCCCAAAGTATCAACTTCATAGTAATTCGATTCTAGAACTAAGACCTTCAAGACTATAAAGCATATAACCATATAAAAGAAAAAGTCTTACTATGATTAATTCAACGGTAACGTACTCAGCATACCTATTCATAAATAAGATAGTATAATAAAATTTCTGAAAAAGAACGAAAGCATCCCTATAAGTGAAGTTAAATCTGAAAGAATATCCTAGAGTTAAACCTCATGTTCTAAGAGATAAAAGCTGGTAATAAAAAACAAACGTAAAATAAAATAACTGAAGCATTTATCCTTATTTTCAAGCACTTAAGAAACATCTCATTACAGAAATTCCAGTGCAGAGATAAGAACATACTTAAGAACAGCTCCTAATAAAAACATTCTATAACCAATACTCATAAACTCTATTCCTCATACAGTGCAAACAGTATAGGCTAAGCAAAATAAAAAATTTAGATTATTTAAGCAAAAAGGAAACAAATTCAAAGTTTACATTAGTAAAGCTAAAATTCCTAAGTTAAAGATTAAAGAGACTCATAACACACAAAGTATTGAAGCAAAACCTTTGTACGAGAAATGTAAATATCTATCTTAGATATATTCTTAATTTATTTAATATATTAACGGTTATTTGCATGAACTGTCTCTCATATCTATTTAACGATTAGCTGATTTTACTCTTTTTACTACTTCGATATGGTTAATTTATAAAGCAGTTTATATAATTAATTGAATATTGATTAAAGATATTTTGAAGTTAACTATAGCTAACTAGGATTGATTAATATCATATAACCATTATACTTAACTAATTGTTTCCTAAATGAATCTTTTTTTCTTTTCCCTTTCCTCTTTTAACTATTTGTATGGATTATAGCAGTATTAATGTTATTTAGATTAACCCTATTATTTAAGTAATTCTAACTACTAGCTTTTTATTAAATTCTTTTTTAAACTAAGGAGAAAACTTGGAAAACATACTTGACAATAAAAGTTTATATGTATACTAAGGGATTAATTTATGCTATTTTTATATAATAGGTAGCTTAACAAATAACTTAGCTTTTATTCAATATTGACTGCATATTAAATAGATATTCATCACATTTAAGCCAAACGGATTTCGACTTGATAATCTAATTTAGATTCTTTCTATGTATATATATTCTCATTTATAATTCTAGTTTGAAACAAATAAACCATATAAATGATTAGTGTCTATGTTTAGAAATGATAGCTTATAAGTAAAAGAAGATTGCTATAAATTAGCTATTATCTATATTAATAAACTAATTAGTTTAAATAAAGAAAAATAGAAATATATTATAAATTAGTTGTTTAGTTTTGGTTTGAAGTATTAAGTATTAAGTAAATATAAAATTCTGCTTTATCGATATGATTATGTTTACTATTTTTAACTATTTTGTTGTTTACTTTCCTAACTTAAATTCTGGTGTTTAGACTTACAATTTTAGAAAATAAAAATAAATTAATTAAAACGCTTAAAGTTTCTCGGTGATATATGGTGATACTGGTTGAGCACGTGCTAGGAAGTTTTGCATATCAAATCCTACGGGAAATGTGTACTTCTTTTACTGAGGTGTTAGTTATGAGTATTAAGGAGTAATAATTGGCTTATAATTGTTAAGCACCTTTTTGTTTGCTGTATTACTTTTAGTTTTTTAGTTCCTTTGAGAATTTTATTATTGAGAGTTTGATAATCCTTCTGTAGATCTGGATGTAAAGTCCCATGAACTTTGCATTATCTGCTTTGATTACTCAAGTTGCTTATAAACATCGTGTGGCATCTAACTATTCTAAAAGTCATATTGCTTAAGCATTTAAATTCTTTCAGGAATTACTTTTCCAGGCATAAAGCATGAAAAAGATTTACCTTAACTTGAATCTTTATTTTGATACTATTAAGGTGATGAAGGAAATAAGTTTTTTCTTTTAATAAAAAGGTCAATATAAGTTGAATGTTGGGAAAAAGACCTAGGACTAGTGTAATTCGACTAAGATATAATTTTTTTATTTGTTTCTGGCTTAAAAGTACATTTAGTTAGCTCAGTTTTTTCTCTTTCCTCAACTTATTCTCTTATTTTTTGCATTTTTTTGTCTAGTCATTTATTTGTTCTGTTTGCGACTTTGATAACATAATCATTAGGATCTTCTTATTTTTCCTAGGTTTACTGATTAACACAATCATCTTCTTATACTGTGTATTCATCTTCAGGACTCTTAACCATTTTTACTTTTTTTCAATCTATATCCTCTTATTTTTAAGTTTATTACGTTGTTTAATTTTGATTACGCTATATTGTTTTTTCTTAAACTACCTTAACTAAATTTGGCTTTGCTAACTTTCCAAGGTCTTTAGAAATTTCAATTTTACCAGGACTTGATTACATTCTTTCTTATTTCGAATTAGCGTACATTTTACTGTATGTTGGAATTGGTACAGTCACGTCATTCTTAAGATTAACATAGCATTCGGGTGTGTTATCCTATGTCTGCTACTGATTTCTATTTAAATTAGATTTAGGATAGTGCAATTACTATGCTTTGAAATAAGATTTCCTTTATTCAATAAGAGCTTTAAAAATATCATCGTCTTCGTATTGGTTGGTGTTACTATTAAGTGTATACTAGTTCATTTTTTCCTTCATATTGAACATATTTTCTGAATTTTATAACTGATTATTCATTAAAATATTGCTTTCAGTAGTCTATTATATGTCTTATTCAATTTTTTCTTTATTTCGATCTGAATGTTGAAATTCCATTAATTCGGTTTCAGGATATTCTTATTAGTTCTAGAAGTCAATGACATTCTTTTGACTCTAGACTTTCTTTAAAAATGTTCCGTATTATCTACTTTCACATATTTATTTACTGTTTTGAAGTATTTAAGGGGCTTATCTCAACTCTTCTACTTACTTTTTTTCTTATTCTTCCCTTAATTATTGAACTCTTTCCTAAGCTTCTCTGTGTCTTCTTACTATATGAGCCATTAATTACTGATTGGAAAACTTTCCATTTATTTTTTGCTTATTTTTATCCATATTTCAATTAGGAGGTATATTACTACTACTCTTACTCTTCAGCTCTTTTGACTTAAACTCTCTTTGCAATCTTTCTAAAGGTGATTTCGAGTGAAACTAAGTTCTGTTTTATATTTACAAAAGCCTTTTAGCCAAAGGATGGTTAAAGGCGTCAGAAGATGTCAAGATTTGACTAGAAGGATATTTCCTTTCAGTCGGTTCACTGGACATACTCTTTTAATCAATATTGTTATCTTGAGTAGGCTACATCTTTATTTTAACTTTCTAATTAAATCAAAATCCTCTTTAATTATTATACAAATTTACCTCTATAAACTATCAAAATTCTAACCTATAATCACTCATTTCAATCTTTTTCTATATAAACTAATCTTTTTTTACTCTATGAGTTTTGCTTAGTTATGCAAGAGCTATTCAGTTTTGTTTGGAGAGACTTGGTGCTATTTATATAGATGATTGTAAAGGTAAGTTTAGTCACTTTTGCTATTAAATTCATTTACCTATAATTTAAATACTTAAACTCATACATAGAAAGTGAAAATTTTAGTCTTTTTTGGTACTTGGATTTTAAATAAGATTTACATAAGCAAAGATAAATTTTTCCACTATAAGAGAATAATAAGGAGGACTATCAGTGAGCATAGAGGATAATGCTTAGATAGTTGGTAATTACTAGAACAGAAGTAAAGGAAGAATAAAATTAAGTGGTAATAATAAAAATATAAGCAATTGAAATTAAGTTAAAAAACAAGGCAACATGTACATTTATGATCATAATGCTATATTTCCACTTCATAACTCATTAAATACTCAGTTGGTTGATATAATTCTTCAAGTTCTGTATTTTAAGTATTACCATCATCAAACTTTATGCTTAGAATTTTGCAAATATATTTATCCAAGCTTTTAGCCTTCGATAATAGATCGATATAAACTCTAGAGATAAAGTCTAAATCAAATTAAGGACTTTGCAAAGTTAATAAAAGCTCACTACATGACCCTGATAACTCACTAGCACAAATGTAGTTAGTAGATTCACGTAGTTTATTTACATGCACTCTCATAGCGGAAAAATCCTTGTCACGAACAGTTAAATTAATATTTTGAATCTCAATTTATAAAATATCAGTGCGAAACTTTTCCAACATCGCATCGAATAATTCTTTGTCATTTTGAAATTTTAATACTGCTTAATCGTAATCTAGTTACATTTTTTTATTTAGTTTTTGAAAATAAGTATTTTATTTCAAAAGCTTTACTTCTTATCCTCCAAAGAGAATAGTGCAACCTAGTAACTCTTTTTTCAAAGTATTGCATAAACTCATATAAGAGAGGTTTAAAGTAGATGCTTCTTGATGTCATTTATATAAGGTGAAAATTAAGGCAAAAAAAGGCAAAAATTTATTAAAGGTTAATATATAAAATGAGCTTGGTTAGCATATATATACTTCAAATATGAAAAATAATTAGATATGTATTAAGAAAAATTTATCGTAATATTTGATAATAACTATCAATTTTATACAGGCATATTGCAACTAAATTGCAAAAAATATCAAAAATAATTAAAGCAATAATTAATAAAGTTAATCTCATATCCACATAACTTAATCACAAAACAGATTTTGCTCTAATCCTCTTCTAAATGTTCTTAGCTATGTTGCTTATTAAGTAAGCAGTTTGTTACTGTTTTATCTTGGATTTTTTTATATTATCTCTTACGTCTTACATTATCTTGTTTATAAATTACATCTTCAGAAATTTGTAGTTTACTTCTCTATGATTTTGTATTGACTAATCATTAAATTTTGTTTGCTGTCTAGTTATTTAAGCGCGAGCTTGATTTTCCTCTAAAACCTTTTTCCATTTATTCTGCTATTTACTTTCTGATAATGATCTTATTTTTTTGTTTGCTGAATTCTGAGTCAGCCAATTTTGTTGAGCAGAAATCTTTAACTGCGAAATCAATCCTTTGTTGGTTTCTTTGATCTTTTAAACCATTTTAGCTTTATTACTCAATAAAGCTTCAGCACTTGCTCTTACACTGTTTTACAAACTCCTTTGCTTAGTTCTAAGTATTTTTTATTGATTCTTTTTCCATATTTCATAGATATTTATTTTCATCTTCTTTTTCCACTCTGTAAAAAAGCCTATTTTTTTCCTACAGATCATAGCATTAAATACTCTTAGAATTTTTGCTTTTACTCTTTCAAGTTCTTTATAGTATATAGCACTAAACATACGAAGTTAGTTTATACTCTAATTAGCTTGCTCATTTAACTTAGCTAGTATATTATTCTAATTAACTTAGGCTTCTTTAGTCTTTGAAGCAGAGCTAAATATTCCTCTAAATGCTTCCTTTCTTTACCATATTGTCGTTCCTTTATAGAACTTAGTTTTTTAGATAATTTTCTTTAGATCTTCGTCTATGCTTCCTACTGGTACTCAGCAGTTTGTTTAATTCTATTTCACTTAGACCCACTTTAAATCAGTGCTCAATGCATTAAGCTCCAAGGTTTCATTAGGAACAATTAAAGTGTTACCAGTACCTGCGCTATTTGGAATTCACTTTGAATAAAGTCTTTATTGAGATTTACTTCTCAAGGGTTCAGTGAACTATAATACATTAAGCTATCTATCTTCTGGTCTGTCAGCTATTTCATCTAACTTGTTAACTAGAACTCATCCAGATATGTTGTTATCAAATTATATTTAAGTCCAAATATTATCAGTGGACTGAAAAATGCTTTTTACTAAAGCTCCTTCATTTAGATAAGCTATAACTTCATGTTGCTCTCCTGGACCTGAAAACACTGTTGCTCGTTAGATAATTCGCATATATTGCTACTTTTTTCTGAAATATTGAGGTGATAAATATCTAGTCGTATTCGAACTAGCTTGTATTACAGATTTAGTCACTTCTTCAAGTCTATTAAGATTGAAGTCATTGGATTCTCCTTTTTAATGCATAAAGTTGACATTCTAAGTAGAAAAAGGTGTAATTGTAGCTCTAGAGATAGGAGTTATAGTGGAAGCACTTGTCCGTTTAGTAGCTACAGTAGATACAGAAGGAAAAGTGCTTTCGAATTGATTAGGTGTATCTATTATTATTGAGGATTTCTTCTCATGCTTTGAAAAATTAAATGACGGATATCAGTTTTCCTTGCAAAGAGTCTCAACAAAATTAGTTTCATTAATGTACCCTTTTTCTGAGATATCAAAGGAGGAAAAGAAATAATTTCATTCTTGGTATGGAAGAAAGAAACCGAGCTTAATCATGTTATTATAGACCTCTTTTTTTGTAATTCCGCAGCTATTTTTCTTTTTAAACACTCGAAATACTTCAGATAGTTTTATACATTTTACTTCTTGCAAAAAATTTCTTACTTTAGATAATATTCTTCCCATCTATTCGCACTATGTGGCGCGAATTTTAAGACAGTTCAAGATATTTTCAAAGTGCTATATACTTATTTTTTATCCAGAATTTTCATTTTCTATGAACTTTCTTACCAAAATTTGTGTTTAGTGTGCATCAAAAATTTTTAAGCTTTCAAAGCTTTAGTAAATTATTTAGTAAGATAGTTTCTATTCTGGGGATTTAACTGTCTGCATAATATTCAAGGGTTTAAGTAAATCTTGAGTCTTTAGATTGAATGACTCTAGATGCTTAAACAATTTTTCGAGGACTTTAAGTTCTTCTAACTTATTATTCTACAGTAGGCTTTGACCTAAAGGTGTAGGTGAGATTTGACATATAGGTGAGGAAAATTTTAAAATGTCTTTATCATTCAAATTTTAAGGGCTTTCGAAGAATTTTGAAGCTATAAAAATGATAGTTAGATAGCCTTCTGTATAATGAGGTCCTACAACAATCCCACATACAGTGCGATCGCTACGAAAGAGAGATTATCTGTCTCCTAGGAAAATAGCAGACTAGCTACTTAAACTTGATTTGCTAGACATAGTAGAAAGCTACTATTTTTGCAGAATACTTTAACTATATGAATTCGTTGAGTTATTTTAGGATAGGAGCATCTCAAATACTAAAGGAATGTTTTTAAGGGTTTTCTTAGATTTGCAATAAAAAAATCACTCAGAAAAATTATCCAAGTCTTTATACACTTCTTTCGAATACTTACTTACAGCTTGTTAAGCAAATTATCCGTTTAAAGAAGCACTCACAACAATTCCCATTCCACTTAGCTACACTAGAATATCTCTAGCCGCCTTAATTAAACCGTCAGACTGAAGTAAACGATTAGTTTTCTACTGGGAATTAAGAAACTGCTAGACTTCTATAGAATATTATTTAACATTTATCAAATCAAACTATTTCATTCGAAGATTGTTCAAGTATTTTAACATATTTTCAGCAGCCTTTGAGAAAAAATCAGCTTTGGATGTTAAAGGTTCTTATCAAGATTCCAGCATAACTCTTGCAGTTTTTGATTAAGTATGTGGAAGCTTCAATTTTTCTTTTTGTGCCATTTTGAAAGTTAATTAACTAACAATAAGCATTCTATCTGTAGATGAAAATAAAAATAACTGACTCTAACCTCCATTGTACTTGCATAAGATACTTATATACCATCAACCTTTTACCTCTTTTAACCTTCTAGATTCAGTTAATACTATTATAAATGTATAGTTATCTTTTGCTAGTGCTGTTAGACATCTGAAGTTTATTTATCTTATTTAATTCTATTACATCGGCATATAATCATACAGGGTATTTTTTAGCAAAAATAACTGTAAAAAATTAACTAGATGCTTTAAAACTAAGCCTGTCCTAATATATTTAGATAGTTTCCCTTTTTTATTTATAAAGAAATAAAATCATAAGGAGCTTTAATAGTTCCACTTACTTAAGATGAACACTCCATGCTTGCAAGCAAAGATAAATATATATGAACTAGTATTCCTAAATATAGAAGCTTGCTCTTTCTATTAATTAACAGTTTATAACCAATAAGTTGAAAAGTTAAATCATAATATCTACAAAACTCAATCAGAGACTAGAAGCAAATTAGAATCTTCCTTTTTTGAAAGTAAGCTAGAAACAAATCTACCTACACTGCAACAAACTAGGAATATTATCTCGTTCTCTGTCTAAGAGGAAATTAGTAAATTTACTTCTAGAAGCATTACTGGAGAATTATAAGGTAACTTAAGTAAACAGCTAATATAGAAATAAATAAATAGATATGAATTACATACTATATATCGTATAATTTTCCTTTATAATAATAAATTAATCATACTATTATATTCTCGATAAATCATATTTGATTCATAAAAGAAAATAAGAAGTATTATCTAATATGGATGATGTAAGAAAAAAAAACTTTCATTATTAGTGAGTTAACGAATGAGGAATGATACAGTGAAGAAAATATAGCGTTGATATTTGAATGATAGTACTTATTTTTAGTAACTGTCTTGATATAATGTTAAGATTTAATAGAGTCATCCTAATAGATTTTCTGGTTTGTATCAAAAGATTTATCAACAAAGAATTTCCCAACTTTGTCTAATTGTAAAATCTATTTTAAGTGTTCAAAAATTTAGTATAAGCTCCAACATAAAAATTTGCTCTATTCTTTAATATTTAAAGTTTTTTAAACTACATAAATGAATTAATGCGAAATACCTATATCCACAGTATAAACTGATAGAACAATTTCAGAAAATCTAAGGAATAAAAATATCCAAAAAAATTAATATGGACAGATAACTGATGATAGAGATAAAAGGTAGAAATAGAAATCAAATGCTTGTTTAAGGTGATTTAGAAAAGTTTTTTGCTGCTTTAGAAGTTAAAAAATATAGCCCTAAGCAAATTTAGTTCCCAAGAATATAGAAATGAAAACATTGATAATTGATCTAGATGAAACTTTAGTTCACTCTTCTTTTAAACCATTAGAATCCCCAGATTACGTAATAACGCTTCATGTAGAAAAAAAAATTGTTCCTATTTACGTACTTTAAAGACCTGGTGTGGAAACATTCCTATAAGCAATGTCTTAAGTTTACAATTTAGTTATATTCACTGCCTCTGTCTAAATTTATGCAGATCCACTTTTAAACTTAATTGACACTAATCGATATATTTAAGCTCGCTTCTTTAGAGATCTGTGTCTTCATAATGGAATTGGATGAGTAAAAGATTTAACTTAGTTCAATATTTCTTTAGATAAAGTTCTGCTGATAGACAATTCTCCTAATTGCTATTGCTTGTAACCTTTAAATGGGATTCCAATCAAAACTTGAAAAGGAGATAAAAAAGATCAAGAGTTAATAAAACTAATACCAGTATTAGCAGAAATGGCTAGTGTTGAGGATGTAAGGCCACATGCTGTAAAGTACTAGAGAAAGTATAGAGAAGATTTTGAAAAGTTAAACAAGTAAAATTAGGAAGAAGAAACCATTGAAGTCTTGAAAAAAATCTCTAGCAAAGAAAATCTGAACAGGACCAAAATCCCAGAAATTAAAAGTGAGAGTGATATAAATGACAAAAAAGGAACATATGAAGACTCTTTAATGAGTCCTTTTTCAAGGACATATGAAAATATGAAAACTCAAAACCAATCTTTCGTAGATCAAGTTGTAAACTAGAGTTATGATTAGACAGTTTTCTAGAATAATTAGAAAAAAAGGATAGAGAAAATAAAGCAGCAAATAAGGTTATAGAATTACTAGCTCTATACTGATTGATAGTTGTAGATTTTGTTAATTTGATTTTTATAGAAAGTCTCTTAAGTATTTAATAGCTATAAATTGAAAGTTTAAGAAGAATATTTAAACTTATTAACTCTTAATTAATCTAATATACTATTTGTTTAATTGTGGAGAGAAGAACATGAGAAAAGGAGTTAAAGCAGTACTAATTCAATTGACTGTTGATTTGTTTTTAATGATGAATACTAAAACTATTATTAATCTAGAACCTTCATTATATGAAAGAGAGATAAGATAGAAAGATAATTTTACGTAGGCTAATTCTAAAAATAATTAAGCCTACAAAATTTAAGTTTTTAAACTGGCAGATAAAATCAATTTAAATCACTGCTTTTTTAGCATATATTATCATAATATATATTGAATGTCTTCAATTTACTATCTAAATAAAAAAGAAAAGCTCTAATAATGAAAATGAATACTAATATGCTGCATTTATTCCACTAAAGCAATCCTTTAGTTTGTTTAATACTAACTTTACATTTGATAATTATTACTTCAGATTCCTTTTTACGAGTCTGTATTTTTCTCTTTTTGCATATATATGATATGATTAAAAAATCTTAATTGTCATAATTTAGAATTTAGCATTAAATGAGAATTTAAGAAAGATTAACAAATCTAAGCAATTTTATGGTTAAATTTGTAATTATATTAGAATCAAATATTCCTTATATTGTTCCTATAATACTACATTAATAACAAGAAGTAAGATGATATTTTATTTGCTAAAGGATCTTGAAAATAATATAGCTAATACATCAAAGTCATTTTGTGTAATTCTAAATCTAAATCATTTTATTACCTTTAAATCTCGTATGCAAATTAGAAACGTGAACTCGTAATATCTAAATTACATTTCTCTTATATTTATAGATTAAAAGTTTAGGATCTAACAAGAAGATTATAGAAACATCGGAAAGAGTTAGATACAATAGAAGCTATTTAATAGATAATTATTCATTTATCTATAAAATGATCAATAAGTAACGCCTAAATTAGATTCAGTGATAGAATCTTATTAACTGACAGACTAAATCTTATAAAGCTATACCATTATAGAGATATCGCAATAGACTACTAAGGCAAATATTAATTAAAGTCATTAGTTTTCAGATAATTTAGTTATTAGTTAAAGGTAAGCCTTTCGAAAGATATTCAACTAGCTATTAATTTTAATCCACATTAAACTAAGATTTAAAGCTAAATTTGTTTAGAATTTAATGCAAAAAATCCTATTAAAATCTTAGAAATATCTTATGTATATCATATGGAAGAGTAATCTTTCCCTGGCATTATTCAATAGAGATTTAGATTTTATAAATATCGATTAAAGAAGATTTGACTATTAGAGCTATGATACAATCATATAGTAAAGAGGCTAATAATTTTATATCTAAGACTCATTTCAATAGCTTGACTAATATCTTTTTCTTATTTTTCGATTATAAGTTTGCAGTAGCTAAGTTAAGCTCTTCCTAATTTTAAATGTAACATCTTTATATAAGTAGCTAGGATTTTAATTAGTTGACTTTGAAGGTTTCAGTTATAAATAAAAATGGAATTATCTGAAGACAGTGAAGAAGAAAAATTGAAGGCGACTTAAGGGGAAAGAGCTGTACTTGCGAATATGAAAATCCGTAGAACTGACTTCTCAAAAACTATGATTTTAAAAATAGGTTAGTATGCTGATAAAGCTCTCAGTGGTGCTTCAAGAGATAAGGATTGCGCCACGATTTTAAAATAATTTTTAATGAAAGATTCTGAATTTTAAGGTGAGAATGATGAAGGAACTTGGTAGATTTTTATAGGAAAAAGTTTTGGAGCTGCAATAACCTATGACACATTCAGGTTGATACATTTTGATTTGAAAAGTCACAAAAAGACGCTTTTAGTATTCAAGACTCAGTGACATACAAATAGATATTTTTATCTTTTGCTTTATAATTTAAGCTTTTTTAAGCTGCTCCCTTAGTATATTGCTAAGAGCTAGGTACTAATACCTCTGCTTTATTCGTATCTTTATTGCTATTACTTTATTTAAATTTGGTAGTTACATTAATCCCTTTATCTATTATATTTCTAAAAGGAATGATCAAAACAGCTCTAATTAATACGAAAGTAAAAAATAAAGAGAATCTAGGCTAATTTAATTAAACCTGTTAGCTGATTATTTTAAAAGGGACTAAAGCAACAAATATGATTGAAGATCATTTTAGTTTTATCTCTAGAGAGTAAAATGTAAATATATGAAAGTATCCATTAGACTAAAATACCTTCTTTAGCAGTTTAGCAAGCAAGATAAGATCGTACACAACAGTAGTCAATTATAGAATAAGCAAAGTTATGTAATAGAATGAAAATAATTAAGGATAAGTTTTCACTAAAACATGAAGCTTATTTTAGGCCTTAACAGATCTTTTAGTTGTTAATCTTGACGATAAATTCTGGCAGCCAAATCAAAAGCTGTTTATTAATCTCCATCTTTAAGGCTTTTATCAGCTCCACCTGTTATTAGAATTTAACACATTTCATGATCTCCATTGACTGCAGCTATCATTAAAGGTGTATATTTATTAACTTCCTCTTAAGCATTTACATCCAAACCCTATGATAATAGATGAGAAACTAGTTGTTTGCTTCGAAAATTACAAGCTAGATGTAGTAAAGTAAATTTTTGATTATTAAAAGGAGTATTTAAATCTATTTTCAGCTTCGTTAACTATTTTAAAAATTCTTCATGTCCTTTGCTTTTCAGGCTTTTTATTAAAATTTACTACATCTTTGGAGCTACAAACGGTGATTCTTATTAAGTTTCTTTTTCAGAACTCTATTGATTTTTCTCATTCTCACTCTTTTATTTCAATTCTTTAGAATTTAGGGTATCTCTTTTACTAGTATTTTTATCATGAGATTTTCTTCCATTTTTTTCTTCTTATATTGCCATGCTCTACTTTCCTTCTGCATTTTACAAATTTTAGCCTGAAGAATCTTAGTCTTTAGCATTAGTGGCAGAAAGTTAAAGTTTTTGCTAATTATCATTATTCAGGAATTAAATTTATTTAATGTTTAGCATAACTTCTTAGGAATTACTTTCTGCTTAGTTTTATGCTCCTTGCTAGTTTTCAAAAGTATATTTAGGAGTCGCTTTTTCTTGATCAACTTAATTTACTTCCTAAATTACATTCTATTCATTCTTATCCTTCTCTTCCTAATTTTAGCTTTACTGCTAATTTTCTTTATCTTACCCTTCTTTCTTCTCAGCATTCAAAGGTTTAAGAAATAATTCATTTCTTTTCTCTTTTAATTATTAAGAACTTTCTTCCGAGCTATCACTATTATCAGAGCCCTCAGAACCTTCACTATCACTATCAGAATAAAGCTCAGAATCATCACTGTCTTAATTTTATTTTTTTTAAGGTATAGGAGCCTTAGAATTTTCTTCTTTGATAACTTCTTTTTTTTAGTTTTTTTTAGTTAAGCATTAGCCCATTTAAATATTTCTATGATAACTTACTTTAAATCTAGCTTATTCATTTAACATTAATGTCTACCTATTTTATATTAATTCCATTATTCAACTGCTTCTATCTATTCGCTTAATCTTGCTGAAAGAGATTAAGCTTATTCAAATACTTAGGAGCTAGCATTTGAAGGTTTTGATATTGCTAATTATGTAATTAATTGATGCAGATTAATGAAATGGATATTTAGGCTGTAGCAGATAGTAAAGAATAATAAGTAGAATAGTAGTTTTAAGAATAAGGAACTACTAGTTTATAATAGAAGGCTCTTTAGATATTACTAGTATAATAAATTAAGTAGCTTTGCTAATTATAGCCTATTATAATAAAGACTAACTATTTTATATGCAGTACATTATTAACTAGTAATTAATCTATTATAATTCTGTCTTACAATAGATAACAAGTGCTAAATATATAGCTTTAAGTATAAGTATAGTGTATACAAATAGTCAGGAATATGAGTGATGAATAAGATAGATATAACCTATTATAATATAATAGATATGCATCTATTTTTAACTTTTATAATCTGTATTATATTAAGTTAATAGAACAAACAGCAATCTATCCTAATATGTTATTAATTTCAGCATTTATTAGTATGATAATTAATCATCATTATAGCTAGCTTGTGACTTAACTAATCAGCATATATACTAAATTATATAAGCATAAAATACGCAAACTAGTTTGAATAATTTTAGTTTAATTGTAAAGATCATGAATATGCATAATTAAAACTTTATAACCATGAAGATCATTCATATTCATATTTATTATTTACAGTCAGATTAAAATAAGGCTACAGTACTTCTATTAAGGCTATTAACTTTAGCAACTAGAAATTTAATTAATTTAAAGATTTGCTCTTTACTAATAATCAGCATTTCTACGTTATAGAGTAATAACTTTATAATTAGTAATATTTACCTATTTATTAAAGTACCTCTTTTAATTTGTTTTGCTAAGTTTCACTATTTCCTTATTTTGGAAGACCATCAAATAGTTTCCAGATTCTATAGTTATTAAAAATTATAAGTTGAGATTTAATTTAATATTGACTTTATTCTAATATATGAAATGTTCTAAATTATAACTGATTTATTGTAGAATGATGAATATACTTAATAGCAAAAGATGTAAATATCTTACATAAATGGTATTGCCTATTTCCTAAGGATAGATAAACTTAATATGTTTATTATTATATTTAACAAATATGGAAACTTAGACCAACCATTTTAATTCCAAAATTAATATTTCCAATATCTACTTAACTTTCAATTTGAGTATTAATAGCTTATATTTTAGTACCTTCATTTAATAATTGCTATATAATAGCAGCTGCTTTAACTAAATACTTCAATTAACTAATTTCGTTCATTTATACTAGCTATGAAGTTCTTTAGTATTTTTGCCATAAGTTACTTAATGGATATAGTTATGATTATGCTTGATTTCATCCAAATGTTATGGTATTTAGGCAAAAAGCCAATTAAGCAAATTAATTGCTTATCTCTTTAATGAAAGATAGACAGATTGTTTGATGCTCTTAAATTGAATATGATCTTTAAGAATAATCAGTTGAGTTGTTTCTTTGATGTAGTAATATGGTTAGAATAGTGAAATCAGCAAGAGTTTTTGGAAAGTAATTAGTATTAATGAAACGAGGTTAGTTAAATTATTATCTTACTGTCTTGATTTTCAGTATAAGTACTTTATTTTCTCTCAGTCTACATTCTATCTTGAAAATTTGATTCTTACGTCTTCTTCAGTTTTAGATCTTCCGAATTCGGAAGTCTCATTCGATGGGATTTTTAAGCTACAAACTCTCTCTAGATTTTGTGGCGTGTCTTTAGAAGATATTTTTTGATTTAAGCATTCTATTTAATATCTTCCTCTATCTATTGCATCCTCATTTAATTTATTTATTTCAAATCGCTACTTTGATTAAATTATGCTAGTCGATAAGTTTCCATCTTTGCTTCTTAGTTTTAGTTTTAGTTTTGCGAAAAATCAAATAAATGCTTTTACATTAAAGACGATTTTTGCATATAAATGCTTTAAGCCTTAGTGCTATTAGGGTAATTTAATCTTAGATCTTCATGAATTTCTTTTTGACTCTAATTTTCCCTTTGAATGTTTGATTCTGATCGACAACTTTTGAGTTTTCTAGTATGCTAGATAGGTCTTAAAGGTGGCAGTCTGTTTTCAAATCCCTTTAATTAACTCAGCATTTATATTTTCTTTTTTTCCTCAAAAGAGATTTCCTCATCAGTACTGACCTCCAGAGTAAAATTTTTAGGAGAAATTAAGGAAAAATTGTTTTAAAAGCTATTGCTGCTGACATTATTGGCATGAGACGAAATGCTATTATTCTCACTATATAGTTAATTACTCTTTACCTTTTCTTATTTACATCCTGATTTCTTATTCTTTTGGCTTCTAACTAAAATTTGATTATTAAAAATCCTTTTAAATTACATTTTAGATAGGCATTTTTAGGCTTCTTTCGATATCCTGTCCAGCTTAATTTTGGGGATTAGAAGTATATTATTTTTATCATTGCTCTGTGGGATCTTCAAAGTGAATTTCGTCTTAAAGTTGTCATTTAACTTCATTTCTTAATTCAGCTCCCCCTTGAAACAAGGAGTCGTAATTTAACTTTCCTAGGCTTTTAAAATTTTATTTTTGATACTTTGAGCAGGAAATTAGTCAAATTTTTACCGCTATTTCGGAGAAATCAAATGGTTTGCCTTGATAGGAGTTTTCTGATTATTATTAAGGATTTAATCAATCCTAGAACTTTCAGATTGGTTAGGAAGATGTTACTAGTCATCTACGAAGAAATCATTGGGAAAGGTTTCAATAACAACATTTAAATAACTTTATCTCGTATTTTTCCTCATTTATAGAATGAACTAACTAGATAATTACAAATACAAGCAGTACTATTAAACAGTCCTTTAAATATGAATTCCTATTAATACCATTATACCTATGACATTCTTTTGGTATTTACATGCTAATCTTAGTGTAATCCAAAACTTCTTTAAGCATTTAATATCATCTAGAGATTACTATTTAGAAAGCTACTCTCTAGATTTAGAAGGATTAAGTCTTTTATTTTAGCTTAATTTATTTACTTTGTTAAGCTATCTAAATCTAAGCTAGTAAATCAATTAACCTTTACTTTAGTCGAATATTACTAGTATTGCCTAAGCATCTTTAAGCCTAAGTCAAACTGCAAAATCCTGTATAATTTTTCTTAAACTAAAAGCTATAGAAAGAGTAAACGGAAGATAGAAGATAGCTGCATTACATTAATTAGAAGTTACCTAAAGCAAAGATGATTAAAATAGAAATAACTGACTAAAAGTACTTTAATCAGTTATTAGTTAAGCTATATCCTTACACTCTGAATTAAGAAGCTAGAATGCATATTATCTCATTATAGAAAGTAGAGCCTTAATACAAAGACATTCTAAACTAGCTTTGATATTTTATAGATATAACCTATTAATATTGTGATAACTAGAGTATTACTTCAAGCATATCCATTTTTCTATATATAAGAATTTAATACTTTGTTAGCATATAAAGGGAAATTAAAAATAGCATTTAAATACTTTGCTGAAATAGTCTTATTCAAGCCATTTTAAAAATTAGGAAAAATTAGTTAATATAAAGAGAAACAATTTTTCTATTTGATTATATAAGAAAAGAACTATATTAATACAGGCTAAAACTACTTATACAATATTAGAAAAAATAAATATAGAGGCAGAATTTAAAGTAAGATTAACTATAAAATTAGTTAATCTGTATAGATCAAAAGGCCCATTAGTATATAAGCATAATTATTAGGAAATTAATGCAACTAACACAAGAAAAAGTACATACTATAATTAGAAGGAAATAAGAATGAAATAATAACTCACTTTTGATTAAAATGGATTATATTTGCATAGATCCATAAGAGATTATTGCTTCTATATCTAATAAGCAATTTAACTATAGACTTTAGTCAATGTTTCGAATATTTAAAATTAAAAGTTATTAAATATTAACTAAGATAGTCTAGCCTGAAAAGTTCTAGTCTTATGATGTGCTATAATACATGCTCTTTAAAATATTTTGCTTTTTGTTGCAAATAACTTAAATAAATTTTTCATTATCATTGCTTTAAAATTTGCTAAACCAAATTAGCAAATAAATCTAGTTGATATTCTATAAGCTAAGTATTAAAAGAGTGAATATGTGGATTTTTAAGTTAAGCTTTAGCAAAGAAAGCATCATAAGTTAAATATAGTCTCAACGAAGTGTTGGAAAACCTGCTATCATACTTCCTTTGCTTATTCTATCTAATATCTCATTTTTTATATCGATTCCTCTTATTTTGTATAGATTAGATGCAGGAACTGATTTCGCTCTTTTTGCTGCTATATCAGTAAACCTGTTTCCTTAAGATTTACCAAAGGAAAAGCCAGGATGATTTTTTCCTTTTTCAGGTTTAGGACGTAAAACTTCATAACTACCTGGGCCTACTTTTTCTTTTTATGGTTTTCTTGGCTATTTATAAGGCTTTTTAATTTCTCACTTAGGATTTCTTCTATGCTTTAAGTCTAAGCAATACTATTTATAATTTTCAGATATTTCAACTTTCTTATTGAACTTGAAAATATCCCTGAAATAATTATTGGAGCCTGGAGTTTGCTTTGCATAATATTAAGCAGTAGTAGAGAAGTTTGCATCAGCTGCTTTATCCATTTTACCAAAAGTGATATGAGAATCCTTCCATTCTGTTTTATAAGGTCTATAAGTAGCTGGAGAAGGCTTTCTTTTTTCTTCCTTCACTTTCTAATCCAGGAAACTAGTTAATTTAGCTTTGAAAATAGGTTTATCTTTTTACAATTCATCCACCCAAGCCATTTTTAGATCATATTTGTTAGGAGCAGGTATCTTTTTGGATTTTATTTCAACTTCTTACAAAAAGTTAGAAAGCTTTTGCTTGGGAATGGAATAATGATACTATTTTGGCTTGAACTCTGAAGTTTAATGATGCTTAGTAAATATTTTATATCCTGGAATGCCAAACTCAGTTCTTCCTGTTTCTAAATTATAGAGATCAGATATATTCATATAGTCATTTTAAATAAATGACACGCTCTCTGGTCTTTCAGTTCATGTGGTTTCTGGTCGAACAGTTTACGGTCTTTAATTCACTCCCTTGGAATATGAAGTATCAGGTCTGCTGATTGTAAAAGACTTATCCATTTTAAAAATTTCAAAAGAATAGCAATTTTAATCTTAGTTATCTATTTAACTAAATAAGCCAAATTTTTATTTTATCTTACTTACTTCATCCAGAAACTAAGCTACAAACTAGAATTTACGAGACTAATTTAAATATAAAATTAACTTTATAGTTTTAACATCATACTCTTTTAAAGAATAACTGCTAAGATAGTATTAAAAATTAAGAACTATAAATTAACAAATCAATTCTACTCATCTAATTTGCTTACTTATCTTCGATAGCAAAAATCCTATCAGGATACCTGAAACAAATACTCCTACCATTTTCAAATAACCACTGCTCTATGCTTTTTACTCACTCTCTTACGGAATTTCCTCAATACTATCAAGATAGTTTCTCTCATAGAACTACCTTATTTGGTTGTAAACGAATTCGTACGTGTTGTTCTCTTTTTAGAGTTTAGTTCAAATTTGATAAATTGGATCTGTTGTGGTCATTATGTTGAAAAGCTTTAGCTAGATTATACTTCTTTAGAGGAAGATTTGGTGTAGTTTGCCTAAGCTCTTGAAGTACTTCTCCACAATTAGAATTTCTTCTGCTTTTCGCTTTTCATTTAGCTCTAATTTTTACAACTCTCTTTCGTATTGTTATACTTTATTTTCAATTTCGAATTCTTCTGGAATGTAACTTTAAGAAGTATACAGTACTGAGGAGCGTTTACCCTATAGATGATACTAACTATTCTAACTGCTCTCGGTCAAAACTGAATAAGTGTTACTAGTATTATCAAAATTCTATTTAGGTGAAAGTATAGAATTGGGTAAAGTCTCACATTAATGAACGAAACATAAGCTTCCAAGAGGGTAAACCTACTCCTTAGGGATTTTAATCCTTTCATCTTCTCTTGAATTAGTTAATGATCTTTTTAAAGGAAAGCGTGACTATCTATTATGCATTTTTATAATATTTCACTGATTTTCTTAGTTAAACATAGTTATAATACAATTTTAAAGACACAAAACAGAAAATATTGACTATAAAATAGGGTAGGAAAAGAAAAAAGTTCGCTTTTCATTGGGATTATATTTTATCAGCAGCCTATTAATACTTCTATATAGAGCAGAAGTAATAAGCGATAGGTATATTAGATGGAGCATTTATATAATAACATGAATAAAGTAAATATAACCAAGCAAACTAAATTTCTCATCTCTAATAATTTAATAAAGTAGAATGAATTATAGATATGTTATTTGCTGGAATGAACTAGCATAAGATATATAATAAGGAATATTGAATAGGATAATTAAGTTAAGGCTGGATAATAAATGCTTAGTTTATAGGTATCAGATTTAAAAAGACTAATAATTGAATGAATAGAATTTTTGTTTATGTAGTTAATATTCAGAAGTTATTTGGTTAATATTGTTTAGAAAGTTAAATATTAGAAAAGCATCTTACATTAATTAGTTATAGCTAATTTAAGCTTGCTTCTCTATCTTTTGAAAGGAGGTATAATATTATTGCTAAAATGAAAAGAAGCTTTTTTAAAAAAGAAAGCTGTTCTTATATATATAATAGAGGACTATATAGGCAACATCTATTTAGTATAAAAGATAAATATTACGACTGATACAATAAGAGCTATTAAAGATATAGTAGAGATCAAGTTATCCAAGTGGAAATGAAATAGAGAATAAAAGAAAAGATTGAGTAATTAAAAAAAGCAAAGTATATTGATTTTTGATAACTTTAGCTTTTAATTAATATTTAAATTACATAATAAGGAAATAAGGCAAATATAATACTGCTAGTAATTTACTTAGAATCTATATTGATAAGCCCCTTTCTATATTATTATTAAAATATTTAATTAAATATATTCTCTTTTAGCTTTTCATTATTCTTGTAATACTACAAATGTATTAAGACTACTAGCAATATATACAAGATATTTTAGATTACTAGATATAATAATATATTCATTTACTTATGCAAATTGATTCATTTTTACTTTATCACATTTATTAAGGATCCAGTTTCAGCTTCTAAAAGTTTAGCTTAAACCTCTAATTTTATTAGCAGTATTTTCCTTAACCTACTTAATTTAATAAACTATGTTCACTAGTTCTATCAATACTATTATTTTAGTAAGAAGCTTAAAAATAAAGTATCTAATTAATTAATTTTAGATAGCAATTTAGGTTTTGCTATTATCCGTTTGCATTAGCTAGTAAGAACAACCATTAAATAGTATGTTCACTATATGATACCTAGTGATATAGCCTATAGTGATGAACTAAGTTACTTCATTTGATATACTACGATTAAGATTATAGCAGTCATCTAATTAAAAACTCTACTGAAGCTTAAAGAAACTTATTTACAGTCTGCTGTTTTCTTTTCAATCTTAATTATTATAGTAAGTAATAAAGCTTATCTTTACGATAAAGAGGCAGATAGATAGTTTAATAAGAGAGGAAGCTCTCTATTTCTAATATTATACTATAGAATACTTTTAACTTCTATAACTACTAGAAATACTGTTCTTCTCTATGATTGCTAATACATCAATCCCCTTCTAAGTATACTATTTCCTCATACTTATAAACCAAAGAAGAAAAGCATATCTTAGTCACACAGAGAGTCAGTGATGTAACTACTAAAGGTATATAATGATAAATATGTAAAATAATAGTGAAGTAAGTGTAGCATAATAAAGTGATAAAGGCATTAAATTATTAAATAAATAGCCTAAGCTTAAAATAAAGGGACTATATAACATAAATCTCTATCAATTATATTATAACTTCATCTTTTAAGCTACAGTGCTAAACTTCTAGAAATGGAGTAGCCATGTTATAGTTGTACCAAAGAGTTTAATAAAAGTGTTAACTTGCCTAGGAAGTTAGATTGTAAGCATGTTATTTGTAATCAGTGTATTTCTAATATTTTTGAGTAAGCTAGGTAAATTTAGTGTCCTTAGTGCTAATAAGTAACTTAGAAAAATCCATTAGAAGTTGAAGTTGCTTTTTTACCTCATAAGAAAAAAAATAAGAATTGATGCTAATTGCATCCAAAATAAGAGAAAAGCTTATTTTGTACTAAGGAATTCGAAGTTATTTGCCTTAAGTGCTTTTATGAAAGTCACTTAAAGCATTAAGTAATTTAAAATGCTCAGGCTATTGAAAATTTCTAATAAAACGAACTTAAAGATGCATAATAATAAAAAGAAATCATATAGGTCAATCTTTAAGAAATGAAGTAGTCAGTTAAAAGCAACTAGCAAAACTTCCTAAATCAAGTTTAAAATTATAAAACTGAACTAAATCAACTCTCACAGCAGTTAACTGAACTAATAGATTAAGTCACTAAGCAGAGAACTCAATAAATTCAATAAGACGAACTAAATGCCTAGTAAAAATTCCAAAGCTTAATACAAAGCATAGATGAATAATCATAGCTAATAGAATAATCCAATGTTAATGACTGGAGCGATATAAATTATATAGTTAGTTACATTAAAAATATTTCATAGATAGGTTAATAGTCTCTCCAAATGACTAGCTTAGATATAATATTGAAGTACGATAAAGAAAAGGAAAAGCTTATAAAGCAAATTAATGATTTTATGTAATATTAACTATAAGAAGTGAAGAAGAGGAATGAGGAGCTTATATAAAAGTTAAATAAACCTTTGGTAGCTATTTAAGCGAAGTTTTTAGTAATTTCAACAGTTAAGAGAGATTCAAACATTCTAACATAATTTAACGTTTCCAATCAATAATTCATACCTAATCAAACGCTTCAAACCAAAAATCAAGATTATTATTATTCATAAATAGAGTAAATTGAAGATAGCAGTTTAATAATTTCAGGAGGTTTAAGTGCTAATCAAAATAGACTATCTATTTCAACTTAGAATGGAGTGGAAGAGTATTAAATGAAGCATTAAAGGTATATGCATAGAACTAAATATGATTAAAAAGATAAAGTTTATATTATTTCAGGTTATTAAAAGAACCAGAAGGAATGATAGAATTTATAAAAGTGTGAAGTCTTTTCTATCAGTTCTAAGTAAAGCTATGAATTAATGCCTATTTAGACACCTGTTCAAATGTTTGGCTGTGATATAAATGATTAACGACTTTATGTATTTGGAGGGTATAGTAAGTAACTAGGATTACCCTTAAGCGCTATTTAGCTATTTGAAACAAAGAAGAACAACTGAATTTAGATTCAGCAAACTCTAACTGAAGAAGGCTACTGCTCTGCAGTTTTCATTCCATAATTGAAATGTTTTTAGATATATAAAAATGGTAACAACTTAGAAAGCTAGATTTATGATCTAAAGAAGGTTATTAAGTAAGGAGAAACATTTTTAGGAAATGGATATTTGTTTACATAGCCGGTATTGAGTGAAACTTATATCTACCAATATGACTCTTATAGCCTTTTGTTCTCTTGTGATATACATAATGGAAAATGGCTAAAATATGATAACTGAAGCATATTATATTATAATATATTATAACTTTCAACTCTAATTTAAACAAATAAAGCTAGAATCTGATTAAACTGCTAAAGCATAAAGTCTTTATAAAGCCATTCTAATCAATTAAATGTAAAACTAAGGTTAACTATAAATATATCAGTTAACAGTTAAATAAAGTGATAAGTAAGCTAACTTAGAGATCTAGATATTTATCAGTTTAGCTATAAAATTAAATATAGCTTATTAATATAGAATTATAATGCTTAAGTAGCTATTATATTCAATAATAGTAAATTAGTATAAGATAATATCTCAATTAAATTAAAGAGTAGATAGTGCTTCGATGCTTATATCTTTAAATTATTTGGCTGTTTAAATAAAAAGTTGCTTACTTCTATAAAGAAGTGAGATTAAATAGTTTATTGCTTTAGATATAGTATAGCTGTAAGATATAATTTATTACTTTAAAAGCTTTAATAATCATTGCTAATTGCGTTCTACCACTTATAATTAAAAGCCTTCGATATTATTTAAACTTTAGTGCTTCTTGTAAAAATTTCGTATTATATAGCTAAGAAATATCTATGAACTATGCTGGTTATTATATAGTTGGATAAACATTAAAGTTAGATATAAAACTAATTAAAATTTGTATAGTCATATAAAATCAATCCAGCTAAAGTTGCTATCATTATAATAAAATATCTACAACCTAAGCTTATTAGCTAGTGGAACTTAGTTGCATATGTAGTATATAATAATAGAGTGCTAGATAAAGGTGATATGCACTTGAAATATATTTGAAGGGGATAATTTAATTAGTCTAATTAAATGAAAAGAATTTAGGTATTATGATTTCTAATAGCTCTAGGATTATTTCTAGTTTGAATAGGATATGATTTATTTTAGGTTAAAGCATAAGTTCAGATTACTCCGATGAATTCTGTTAGCTAAATTACTAATGTAGTCAAAGTAGCCAATGAGAATAAATCAGTTTCGAGAAATAAGAGAGATGCTATTTTGTAGAAGCACTATTTAACAAAGCTAGAAGATCTTTTTGTAAACAAAGCACTTAATAAGTTAAAATAAGAAGCTTTGCAAATATAGGAAAGTATAGCAAATAATACTCTTAATCTAGCTAAGCTAAAGCTTATTTAGATACCTTTTGGAGATACTTCCATTTAGTTAGTTTATTAGAAATATAAGTATGGGATCTAAAAAGTACTTCAGAAGGATTTTTGTTATGAACCTGCAACTTTGCTAGCAATTTCAAGTTTGATAAAACCTTATTTTAAAGTGATAGACGTAGGGCTTTATTATGGTATCTATACTTTAAGAATGGCAGCTTTAATCGACGAAAAGCAAGGAGGAAGGTAATATTCTTTTGATGCTAACCCAATTACCATTTAATTCGTTAATGCTTCTGCTATTATTAATCATTTTGAAAAAAGGGTGGAAGTTTATAATTACGCTGCTTATAATTAAACTTAGGAAATTGACTTTAACATTTTCTATAGAGGATACTTAAGCTAAGTTAATCAAGTTCAAAAATAGAGGCAAAATAAGAGAGTAAGGCATAAGTCAGATTTTGAATCATAGACTAAGATTAAAATTCTAGCTATAAGTTTAGATGATTTCTTTCCTCCTTAAGTGCTTCCTGAAGTTAATCTCATTAAAATTGATATAGAGAATGCAGATCTGATTGCTTTATAAGGAGCAAGAAATTTGATAAAGAGATCTAAAAACGTCATACTGATAGTAGAGTGATGATACCAAACTTACACTATTTTAGAAAACAATTATGTGGAAGAACAAATGAAATGACTAACTAATGAGGGCTTTAAATTCTGAGTGTTAAATGACACTTAAGCATTACAACAATATTAATGTACAGATCTTCTACAAAACTGAGGTTATTAGAAATTAAAGCTAAAGGATTTGAAAGAAGTTAGCATACCTTGATTAAAAAAGCAGAACAAAAAAGAATGAAAATATCTTATGTTCGATTTACTAATCACTAGATAAGAAACCTTTAACAAGATATACAAAGAATGAGAAATAAGTTTAGCTAAATGAAAAGAAAACTTCATTAATAAGCTTTAAAGGATTTAATAAAGTTTAGCTATTATTCACTTTCATTCTGCCTATAAAATCAAATTTATTGGTAAACACTTTAAATCTTTAAGCCTCTTATACTAAATTTCATTATCCACTATATAGTAATCCTCATAAGCAAAAATCAAATTAATAAATAATAATATGGTTTATAAATAGAAAAGATGCTAATAAAAAGTGAAGCTAGAAATTAAGGATAAAGAATTAATTATTTTATAAGCTTGCTATAAAATTACCTTCCTAAAGAAGTTGAAAAGCTTCTTTAAATTGGCTCTGTATAAAGTTTCCTTTGCTTTTAATTTTGAAAGGATTTATATGCTCTAAGAATGGATCAATAATATAGAAGTTTCTTCACTTTTAACATATTTTTTGGTTAACGATCTTGTTATTTTTCTCATAAATGCATCCGTTTCTAATATCTAAAACTCACTCAAATTGAGGATATAAGTAACCTCAAAAATAGAAGAATTCACATAATAACTAGGAGAGATTAATTACTTCCTTACATTCTATTTCACTTTCAATTACCTTTATATCATTTTCAAATGATACTAAATTAGCAAAGATATTACTCTCAGAAAGAGGCTACTCTTAGTCTATCTTTAGATGAATATAGAACTTATTTTCTTTCTAATAAGCTATTTTTTGAATAGAAGGGAGTAGTTAAGGTCTTCTAACTTACATGAAATGAATTAGCATTAACTGAATAACCCAGTAACTAAGCAAGCCTTCTGATGAATTTATTACCTTATTTTTCTTACCTCATTTCTTTAGAACAAAGCACGCTTTTTTAAATAGAGGAGATGCTTCAAAATAAGTTTTGATATACTTAGATTTGACAATACCTAGAATATTATTAGCTGAAATATCTACATTTACTCCTTGGTATTTACATTTTAAAATTGGTACCATTACTTTCTTATAAAGCAAAATGTCATCCACTTGCCAGTTATTTTGCTTCAGTAATTAACTAACTTCTGATAAAAACTATCTCTCTGATTTAATTTGCTAGGAATAACTTACAACAGTTATATCAATATCTGAAGATTTATCCATCAACCCTGCATAAGCGGAACCAAACACTTCTACTTATATATCTGGATATTAAACTTTCAATTAATTACAAAAGTCTTAAATTCTATCTAGAACATCTTATACTGACTAGGAATTTTGATTATCTGGTAAATTCTCTTGAACTCATTATTCAAGAATACTCATTTCATCAGGGTTAGTTTATACTTCCTAAAGGTTGCTATTTATAATCTATATAATTCCATCTTCAGGTTCTTGTATGAATATATCAGAGTCTTGAGGTAAGGAGTACTAAGGTGTAAATTAAGTCTAGAATCTGCTTCATTCATTAAAAGTTTTGGTCTAGATGTTTTAAGCCATTAAGTAAGATTTTAGTACAACTGTCAATTTACTAGCTTAGCACAAAATGGAGTCACCTAGACATTGCAAAGAATGAATGCTACTCAAGCACAATGAAGAACAAAGAACCTGAAAAAACCTAAATAAGCATTGAATTACTGAACTCAGAGTTTATAAATTAAAATTACTCATAAGGAACTAAGAGATTCAATTATGGTAACCATCCACTTATAAAAAGGTTGTGGAATACAACCACAAAAAAAATTATCTAGTACACCTAGTTGAAAAACCAGGGTACGCAAATATTTATTTTACATAATAATTACTAACTTAACACTTTTGAATATTAGATAAGTATACAATACATGCTACCTTATAAGAAGATATCTTATAAAGTTGTAGAAACTAGAATACAGGTTTATTATACTATCATTAAAGCTTAGCTTGCTTATTACACTTCTCAAATTAAATTGCAGCTTATAGATATGCTACTACTATCAAGTTAAAAGTCTATTTGATTTATTAGAATTTATTGAGAGGTCTCTTTTACTCATAAGCTTATAGAACTTAGATCTTTATATAATTATAAAGATACATCTTTTACCTGAGTATCCTTAAACTCAGTAAGAGGATAATAAAGATGATCGCTACTTTAATAAGTTAATGAAATGTAAGCAATAAAATATTCTTATTATTTAAGTATATTTATCTAGAATCTTTTCACTCTTCAGGTCCTTTCTTTATTGTCATTAGCATTTGAATACAAAATAGAGAAATAAAAGGTTGAAGGGGCAATATCATTTTTTCATGGTTCAGTCCTACTGATTTAGTAAAGATCCACTTAGTTGTTTTTCCTAATCCTTAGATTCCTCTCTTCATTTTATTATGGCTTTATTTAAAAAAATAAGCTTATTTTATTAAATTTCTAACTTCTTTACTTACTCTATTTTAAAAACTCATTATGACTACTAAGATTTTCTAGTAAGAACTAATTAATTCAAGCTATTCAAACCAGTTTGAAAGTTCATATATACTGTCTTGCTAAGCTTTAAATATCATAGTCTATTTTTCTTTCCTTTATATGACTATTTCCATTTAAATATTACTTATTTAATCTAAATGATGTAGAAGTATAAAGGGCTATAGCTATTAATCTTAGATACAATGTATTTATAAAGTAGCTTACTGCCAACTGTTTAAAGCATGATAATAGGAAATTCCTTGCTATTCTTATAAAATCTTAATTATAGATACATTTTCCTTCTTTAATTAACTCTAATTAATGAGATTAATAGCTCGTGTTTTAGGTTTAGCTCATCAGTATTGAAGACTTTATATTTACATTTTGCTTGCTTAACTACTTAGAAAAGCTTTTACAATTGAAGTATGTTTCTAATCTCTTTAAACTAATCTCCTAAAACTTACTTATAGTTTATTTATAGTCTGCTTAATATAAAAGCAACTTTAAGATATTCAACTTAAGAAATTCAAAAACTAGATGATTGATAAAGTTAGAAGGTAAACTTAGATAGATTTAAAGTATTAGACAATTATACTGAAGCACTTTTTTAATACGTGTCTTTCTAACCTAAGACTAATTAACATTATTAATTAAGTAGCTACTTAGAAGGGCTATAATGTAAATATGGTTCTGTAAAGATTAGAAGTCATGCTATAAGAGATAAAATATTATGTTATGCTTAAAGGTATTAATATTCAATTTAATATTTACCATTCCTTTCTCAACTTTGAAGCTTTGCTTTCTTTCTTTCTTTCATCAACTATGCTTTTTAATTTTTATATTTCTTTCTCTTATTAATCAAATATATCCTGGTATTAGCTTTTACGGTTTTACCAAGTTTAAATTTCGTTAAATAGAACCCATAAACGAATTAGTAACTATGGCTTGTGTGCTTCATCTACCATTGATTTCCAAGATTCATCAACTTCTATGTCATACCAGTTCTATATGACATCATCGCCCAAATCTTTTAGGGGATTTATTTTGACACTACCAAAGTAGACATCTTTGTCTTTTTATCTGTTAATGACCTTGCATTCGATACTTTCAAGCATATTAGCATTTCCTTAAAACATATAAAATTCAAACCAGTTAGGAATTCACTGCTAATCTGTTTTTGTTTAAAACTATTTTCCCAAAGGCTAGACATAAGTTACAACATATGGATTTGATCCTTAGCAACCTCCTGTATTAAGAATGTTTCTTCCCTTTTTAATTTCAATAACCAATCTCGGTCCAAATAATTCTTAATTATCAACACATGATTAAATTTATTAAATTCTTTATTTTGCTTAATTTAGATAAGCGGATACACTAGCATTATTCCTTCTTAGATTATTCTTCTATTTTTCCAAAATTTTTCAGTCTTCATTTTCTTGAATAAACTTATCATTCTCTTCTGGTGTTATGAACTTTACTTTTAGCTCAAGAATGAAATTATTATCATTTCCTGTCTAGTCTTTCTCGCTATGAATTTAGATCTCCTCTTCATTTGGACGAGAGGTGCAATGTCCCATTTATAATCTTATAATTTAAAATTGACTAAACTTATTTATCCTAAATTATACCTCACCGTTTAATTTTCTATTTGTAAGTTAAAATATAAAAGTATATTAATAAGAGCTTTATATATATAAACCCATGATAAATAGCTGGGTTTATACTAAATGCTTTGCTTCTTTTGATTGAATCTATATAAATTAAAATAAGTTTGTCAAACAGTTTCTCTTTCCTTCCTAGCAGAATGCTTTCTAATACTTTCGTCAAACTTATGAATGCAAAATGTTATCTCTTTCTATACTTCGTCGTAGTATTTTAATCTCTCTCTTCAAGTAGTTTCTTAATCAGCTAGAATTCAAATTCTAAATTGAATTTAGATCTTTTCGTCTTGCTCCAAGTATTTCTGCATGCTGTTTTCAGGACTAAGAGTTATTCACTAAATTGCGACATCATCAAGGAAAGAATTTAAGTCAACAGTAGCTGATGCAATTTTTTTGACATTATAGGAATCTTAATTAAATAGCGTTAAAACCATTTACTCAAATTAATTCATCTTTGATTTGTCCAATTTCTTAATCTATTCGCTTTCATCAGCAGTAAAGACAAAGAATTAAAACCATTTAGGTATGAAAGTTTCTTCTTATTTAGTCATGAAGGTTTTATCAAGTGGCAGTAGAGTTACTTACACGAACGGTTTAGATCCACCACATCCATTAGTATTTGGAATTCCTCTTCCTTTTATAATCTCAACTTAGGCTCTATTCTTATTTTCATAATTTAGCTCAATCTTCTTATTTTATAGCTACTTTAATTTTGTCCTGCAAGTAATTTAACAAGAAGCTATTTTCTTTTGCTCATATTCAAACACTTCTCTAAGTTTGATAATTTAAGACATATTAGTAAACTTTTGGATCAAATGCTGCATTTCTCCAGAGTCTATATTAGGCACTTTGAAGGTTCTTTTTTCAATAAAATGCTTATCATTGATATTATAATAATAAATATTATGAGCAGCTAAATCTTCAGCACTAGGTCTACTGGTACAAGCTCCCATTTTGAATGTTTGTTTTATTAAAGTTACATTATTTAAGTTAACTTACTATATTAATCTATTTAATATGTTAGACACTAAGTCGTTAGAGCTTTTTACTTCCTTTATAAGAAAATTTCTTAATCCTTCATAATAGCTTATAGTGAATGAAGCATTTCTTTAAATTGGAAGGTTATACTTTAAAACAGAAAAGTTGTCTAATAAACAATTTAGAATAAACATAATGGTTTCATTAGCTTTAGGAAAGAAGTGAGCAGATAAAGAACAAAAGATATAGGAACTAGAGCAAAATCTAGCTTTCTACCAGAACCAGAATTAAGATTTATAAAGCTCAAACAAAGAATTGATAAAGCAGCTTTAAAAAACGTAAGAGAACCATTAGAAGTCTTAGGATTAATTGCTTAATGCCGAGGATAAAATTCAATAACTTGAGCAAGATAATTAAATTCTTTAAAGCTAGATCTTTGAATACCGTAACTCAGATCAAACTAAGTAGTAAATAATGAGTAATAAAGAATCTACTCTAAGCTTAATCTAAACTGAACTTGATAGAGTTACTAAACTATCTGATAAGATGCTACTAGAAAACTAGAAGTTGAAAGAAGAACTTAATTTAAGGGAAGAAATAAATATCAAATGTGAAGAAGAATGTGAAAGATGAAAGGACCTGTACGAGAAGAAAGTAAAGGAACTCTAATTTACACAAAATTTGAAGGAGCATGCTGATAAGCATGTTTAGCTACTAGTCAAAGAAAAGGACAGAATTATGAAGTAAAATAAGCTAAGTAATGAAGTCAAAGTTTCATCAACAAAAAATAGACCTTAAAGCTCGAAGATGAATTAATCGTTTGAAAAGCAGCAACTTCCTGGAAGCATAAACTTACCTACTTCTTAAACATTACAAAACTAATAAGAAAATCCATTAAAAAGATAAGTAGAGGCTGAAATAGAAGCAAACAGGCTAAGAATTTTACTAAAAAACAGTAAAGAGGAAAACAAACACCTAGAGGATTAAATAGAAGAAATGAAAAAAACAATTTGGTAGCTACAAAACAGATTAAAAAGCTTTAGATCTAAATGAACAGATTTTGTTTAAATGCTATTCTTATGCACTAACTATTGAAATAAGTCTATCATATTAAAACTAAAATAATATTATTTTAATTCACTCAATCCAAAAATAGATATCGACTTGAGACTAAGTATAGCTAATTTATTAAAATAGCTGATTAATTAAATCTAAGATTAGCATCTGTTCTATTTATACGAAGGCTTTTAAGGAACTGTTTTATTAGCAGGAACTTGAGAGTTAGAGAAAGCATATTATATTAAAAGCAATGCTTGAATTCTTCTAAGACTGAAGTATAGCATAAATAAAACTTACCTCTCTGTTTAACTTCTGAAATGTAAAGTGGATAACTATAGAACAATCATCTTGAGTTTAAAGGGTTAATAATATCTTATAATAATATGCCAGAAATTACATACTATAATTGGTTGCTTTGAAGAATAAAAATCTAGTAATAAAGACTCTAGTTACTTGTAGTTAATATCGCTATTCTTAATAGTTATAATAAAAATTAAGAAAATATGAATTATGTTAAATCTATTCTTCTCTAAAGAATCTAGGCTGCTGTTATATAAAATCATGCATTTGCATTCTACAAAGCAGCTCATATTAATAATAACTAGGTGTAAACTGATGAACTCTGGGTAAAATAGAGATTTGCACTAATTTCACACCAATAAACGTATCTTAAAGTAAAATATTTGCCTAGAAAATCTAATTTTATATTGGAATAGTTTCAACATAATCAACCTAACGGAGGCATAGTGAGCATTTGAATAGTCTAGATATATAAATTAATTAAACTTAGATTAGGCCTTTATATATGTAATAACTAAATAGCATGCTAAGTTCAATTAAGACAGAGGTTACACTTAAAACCAGAGCATTAATTAATTAGCATAGAGAAATAATATATGGAAAATAGAAATTTTAAATTGCACAATTAACACTTTTTATTTATATTTTGGCATGCTAAAACTAAGTTTTAGAACTATATAATATATGCATTTTTGATTTGTTTCAATAAGTAAATAGAATAAGAAATGGATTTATTATTAAAGACATTTTACTTCATTTCTGTTTTAATAAAATGGAGAAATCCTAAAATACTCTTGATCACTCTATTGAAAGATATCCTGATGAATATGAGGATAGTATTAGTAAGAAGGAAGGTAAGGAAGTTTAAGATAAAGAAGAAAGGGATAATTTTGGTAAGAAGCCTAGGGAAAGTATGAATTATGTGATGAACAATAAGAAATCTGTATTTTAGCTAGCTCTCTTGATTTTCTATTACTTCCTTGTTTACTTTTTTTCTGCGATAACTGAGGTAGTTAACGTTGTATTCCGACATTAAAATCGCATGATATTTTAGGTAAAAATGATATTAATTTTGCTGCTAACGATTTTTGGAATAGTTTCCTTTTATTTAATCCTTAGAAAGAAAATTAAAAACCAAAGTAAAATTGACTTGCTAATTTCCTTTCTGTTAACATTCTTATAGCTCTTTATAGTTATAACAGAAAAGAAGTTTTTAGAATAGATTTCCAATGAAGAAGTAAAAGGAGGTTTAGATATGTCCCTGGTATTAATATGCACTATATGTGTATTATACACTGTTCAGTTCTAAAACTTTATTGGGTTAATATCAGTTTATACTTTCACTTGCTTGATATATTTAGCGCATATCTTAGTGGTAAGAGAGAATATACTAAACGAAGTACTTAGTCTAATAATATTGATCCTAGTTAGCTATATTTTATCTTAAAAAGTGATTTAAAATTTCAAAAAATTGAATATTGTTAATGTTTAGGAATCTGAGGAAAACTAGCCAGATTAATTAAGAAAATAGCATTCTTAGCTGATTAAGAGTAATACAATCAGTTTATGAGTCCAGAATACTTAGAATAAAACCTAGCAAAATGAAATGGATAAAATCATACTTATGTTAAGAGATGTAATGCAGCTGTTGAAGAATACTAGCTTTAAGCTTCCTAAGTCTAAAGAAGAATTGATGCAAGCTTAAAGAGACCTTGAGTATATATTAAGAAAAATTTTGAGTGAAGAAGATTTATTTAAGTTTGATATCAATGAAAAGCTGGTAAAAGACTAGGAGATATCTGAATAGTATAAAATTCACATAAAAGAGCAATATTAGCCTATTACGTTTCTATAAGCTAATAATACTTTAGCTCAAAAGTCTAGATTAATGGAATCTGATATTATATCGATTAAGTAAATTGAAGCAAGTTTAGAGTTCAAAAACGATTAAATAATCCCTGAGCTAAAAAATATTTTAAAATATGCAGGCAGGAACTGGAACTTTGATATATTCTTCTTGTCTAATTTGACTTAGAATAAGCCTCTATCTTCCATAGCTAGCTTTGTTCTAAAGCATATAATCAAAGTAAAGGAAATTTTCTAGATTGAAGAAGAAATTTTTGATAAGTACTTTATAACTATTGAAAAAAAGTATCTTGACAATCCTTACCATAATTGTAATCATGGAGCTGATGTTTGTAACTCTATTTTATGCTTTATGTTTAATTCCTTTTTAAAAGAAGAAGTAAGCAATATGGATATACTTGCCTGTGTGATTGCCTCTTGTGGTCACGATGTAGGTCATCCTGCTCTTAACAACAGATTTCTTATAAATAGTAAAGATTAGTTAGCTTTGACTTATAATGACATTTCAGTACTTGAAAATATGCATTCTTCTATTACTTTTAAAGAAATGAAGAAACAAGAAGCTAACATACTTAAAAACTTTGTTCAAAAGGATTATGATTATATACGCAAACTGATTATAGAAATGATACTGTCAACTGATATGGCTACTCATTTTGATAATCTAGGAAAGTTTAAGACTAAATCGGAAAACGGAGAAGGACTTTCATTGGAAAAAATAGAAGATAAGATATTAATTTTGAAAATAGCTATGAAGTGCTCAGATATAGGACACTCCTGTAAGGAATGATCTCTTCATTACAAATGAAGTATGAAAGTTTGTGAAGAATTCTTTAGACAAGGCGATAAAGAAAAGTAACTAGGTCTTGCTGTGTCAATGCTATGCGACAGAGAAACTACTTAGATACCTAAAAGTCAAGTTGGATTTATCTCTTTCATTTGTATGCCTCTATTTTCTGCTTGAAACTAGTTCTTATAGTCAGATTTTATACATGATAACGTTTATGTAGAATTATAAAAAAATCATTAAGGATGGAGTGAAAGAATCATAAAAAGAAATAGATCTTTTGGTCAAGAATCGTTGAATTAGCAGAACATTCATAACGTAATTAATAGTCATATTGACTTAAAAAAAAGATAAAGTAGAGCTTATACAACTTAAGAACAAACCTAAAAATTCAAGTAGTTTTAGTCATTTTAAATAGCCTCCGCAGCCTTAAGCCTTGATATTGGAGATTAAATACTTTCAGCAGAGTTTAGCAAAGGAAACAGAGCAGCAAATAATAAGACAATTGAAATTACTGAAAAAGATAATGAAGAAGAAGATAATGATAAAAGCATTGAGTCTGATAAATAATCTTCAACACAGTCTCAATAAATTGGTATAAAAGCTAATCAAGCTCATTCCTAAGAATAGCAAAGTGAAAACGACTTACCCCCATTGAATGTTTCCTCCAGTGGTGATAATTTAGCCAGTTCACTGTTGCAAAGCAAGGAAGAAGAAACTTTATAAGAGATAAAATCTCCTCTTAGTGGAAAAAAGAGCAAACAAGAAGACGAAAATAAGACATAAAACCAGGAAGAAATCAAGCCAAAGGAAAAAATAACTGAAGACAAAACATAGTAGGATGAGAATGTATGATGTTACACAATATTTGTATTCGTTTTACTAATTTAATCTTTTAAACTACCCAAAATTTTTAATTTAATTATATAGAATCTTAGCATACCTTCACTTTATTATTTATAAGCTCTAATATAAAAATTCTTAAAGATTGAAAAAATAAATAAAGCTTATAGGCTCAGTAGGATAAATTTATAGTATCAAAAAGATATAAAAAGATTGAAATAGAAGAATGAAAAAAGTTATATAAGACATAAATTTAGTGATATTTACTCCAATTTTTGTAATTTAGATACTAAAATATGGGAATTGATTACAGGACAAAACAAAATAAGTGCTATATTTATACAAATAATTACAATTATCATATATTTGGACAATTTTATATTAACCTTAAATAAAAAGAATATTAATCATCTTTTACAAAAATTGTAGAGGAATAATTTTCTAAAAAATTAAAGATTGCAATGATATAGAATGTAGTCCACGAGCAAAAATAATATTTTGCAAGTTTATAGCAATCTATTATTATTTGGAGACTGTAAGATTAAATAAGAAAGTTGGTTATAATTTTTTTTAATTTAAAAGGCCTTTCATTAAATTATATGTGACTAGAGATTGAAAACAAAGCTTATAGTCCATTAATATTTCTTAAAATTCCTACCATTTCTAAATTACAATATTAACAAATGAAAATATTATAGCTAACTCTTTTAAATGCTACTATACACGCTGATGATTAAGTTCGTTATGTAAGAGCAAAGAGATAAAATTAATAATTATTAATTATTAATTATTTACATCCCCAAATGTTATCTAGTTATAACTAGAAGCCATCTACTTCTTAACTCTTTATCCATTTTCTTGTTAGATAGGAGATTTTCTTTAAATTCTTGATTGCTGATATTGCTAATAGTCTAAATTTTGTGGATAGCTCTTTCTTTTAATTTGATGTTTTCAAGATTAATAATTCTTTTACAAAATTTCGAGATTTATTTAAGACTATTTGCTATTTATAAATAGACTTAGAATTTCATTATATTATAACTTCTAAATTTTAAATTAAATTACCTTAAGAACCTCCTATATGTATAAGTTGAAGTCGTTAAAACTTATTTGCAAATTTTAATCTTTTTCCATTTTTTCAATTAGATCACTCATTATCCTTTTCTGATAAACAGTTAAATTCTAAATTCCAAAATTTTTGAAACTTATTTTATCCTGTTTATTGATGTCTAGAGTTTAGAATAAATCCTTTATTCTTTGATTTATTATTTAATTAGTTAGATAATTAACTTCATTTTCAGCCTAAGTATCTTTATGTTTATCGTTTTGTTTAAACTCTTTATTCTTATTTTCAATTTCTATATTCTTATTTTAGCAAGTTTATTTAGGAGGAATTTTAACAGGACTAGACTACTAAGTCTTAGATTTTAATTACTTAGATTTTGTCTTAATCAAATTATCTTCAATAACCTTGCCTATTTTGATTCTTTGATCTTCAACTCTTTATTTTTTCTGTGATTATTTCTCTTTCCAATTTTATAACTAAAATGAACGGTTTGCATCATAACAACTTTTCTATATATCAATCGATTTTATCCTCGTTTTAGATGGAGGGTGGATTTTTAAACTAGTAATCAAATTATCAATCATTTACTGCTTTTTCTATTTTCTTATTTAGCCATCATTTTTTTAAATATTGAGCATCTTTTAGCTCCTAATTTATGAAGTTAGCTTCTATAATTATTAAATCCTTTTATTAATTTATGGTATCTGATATTAATTAGCGCTCTACTTATGCAGCTTTAGTATCTTACGCTATAATATATCTTACTTTATTGAACAGGTATTTTAATACAATTCAGTGAAAATTTCCTATAGCTTTGTTTTTCTCTATTAGTTTGAAGCCTGGGATGTATTTTTATTTGCTGATGCTGTATTTTCCTGATATTGATCATTTTCCATTTTTTCTTATAGTTGTTTAATTTTCATTTCTAGATTCTTTCTCCTAGTTTAAGACTGATTATAGAGGCTAGATATTAATTCCTAATTTAAATTTGATTGATTTTTCACTAACTCCTAATCCTTCCTTTCTGGAGAGCAATTAACACTTTAATACTTCTAGTTCTTTACTTTTAATGCCACTTTATTTTATGATCTTCTATTTTCTACTTGGTAATCTTAATTCGACTTACTTTGAATTTATTCAGAATTTAAAATTTTTTGATGCATCAAAGACTTTTTTTCTACTTCCTTTTCAAATTTAAAACTATTATTAGAGCCAAATAGGTCTAGCAATTATAACTACTATGAAATTGATCTGTAGTTATCTCTAGATTTCTTAATATGATTTAATTTTATATCCATTTAAGATTTTTCATCCTTCATTTTCTTCTCTTAATGCAGTTGTTGTAGATCTTATATAATGCTACTGACAAACTATTTCAAAATTAGCTGCTTTTAGGGAATTAAGAAATGTGATCGCTAGAATTTTTGCATTACTATCTCAGGATCATCCTTTTCATTTAAAATTATCTAAGCAGGTTTTTCGTTTTCTAAATTAAACTTTAAGATGACGGATAGACTCCCGCGTTCATCTTGATAGATCTGCTCTTGAATCTGCATTTGTTGTAAGTCTTCATTTTCTCCTTAATTCTGTGAAGAATCTTAATCACTTTCAACAAGGTCTGGATCTTAATAGTTCTAAGATGGTTCAGCTAAAGATAGATTTAAATGATTTTTAATGGAGAATATATTATCATAGGAATCTTTAATATCCTCTATGCTAAGATTTTTGCTAATATTCTGTTGCTAATTATTTTGATCCTTTTATATCATGTGATGAGGTAATTTCGATGGAATAAATTCCACTAACTCAGTTTCTAACTAATCTTCATTCGCTTCTTAGCTACTCTATCTTTTAAATCTAGTTACCTTCTCTTCCTAGTCTTCACCCAACGATTTTTCGGATGTAGGTTCTTCTTGATCTCCTTAAACTCGGAATTTAGTAGTAGATTAAATGTCTTAAATTAATGGACTAACGTGATTATTAAAAGTATTAAACTTGTTTTGAGACATTTTTTAATTGTCCTTATAGAGATACTTTCTATTAAATAATAATCAGAGCATTTAAACTTATTATCTTATTGTATATTATACTTTCTTTTCCTTAGTAATCAATCATTATTATACCCATTCTTCATCTACTTTGTTAGTTACTTTTTTTCCTTTTTATAACTATTATATAATCTATAGTGTTAAGGAAAAGCCTTGAATGGTGTCTTGGTATACACTATTTGTTAGTCAATTCTTTAGAATTAGCATAAAGTAAGGGAGTTAATTAGATAATAGAGTGATTTAAATTAGACCAAAAAAAGAGCTAAAATGATTATATTTTCTTTAACTCTTTTTCTTGAAACTCGAATAAGCTAATTTCTTCATTACTACACTCAAGTTACATTAAGCTAAGATATAAAAGACACCTAAAATGTGAAAAAGTTAAGACTCTAAAGGTATTATAATAAGAAAGAAAGCTTAACTTCATTCAATATCGTAAACGCTATAAGCAAAAGAATTTAGAACAATAAGTTTTGGTTCTTTCATGAATGAGTGGTATTCAGCTAATTAATTATTAGAGTGATCTCTACAAAATAAAAGTTATTTAATTAAAATTTAGTGAAGTAAATAGAGAAAGAACGAAATATATTTAACTTGGACTATTTAATTTTGAAACTTACTTTAAAAGCGGCAATAGTAATTGATAAAAGTAGAAAAATATCTTATGATAGCTCATTCGAAGCTTCTTAAAATATATTAATAAAAAAGATGGAAAAGAAATTTGATTTTTAAAGGTAAAAGTATCAATCAAATTAATCTTAATAAATAAAAAAGAAAATTTTTGTTTAGCTAAGAGCAGTATTGCTTAGATAATTTTTTACTATATATATATAAATTAATACCTACTAAAAACAATTAATGTGATTTTTAACTCTTCTATTATTATTTTTACAGTTACTTAAAAAATTCATCTAATATGCTACTAAAATTTTTCTTTTTTTATTCATATAAATAAAGACAGTTAGAATATAGGAATGGCTTATTACAAGCATAAAAATATTGCAATAGAAAAAACTCAGCTTTGTAATATATAGCTTTTATTATTTAAGAGTAAAATGAATTTTCCATTTCTAATCTCTTTAATAAATTATTATTTGCTCTGTCTAACTGTATAAACACTGCTAGTTTTATTTCAAATTGCCTCTCTTTTATCCATATTTAAGTTTTATTCTGAATTGCTACTTATCAGAATTTTTATAGCCTTTCATTACAAACTTCTAAATGCTTTAAACTGCTTATCTATCTAATTTTGAGCTAAGTAATGCTATTATAAAGGAACCTCCAAATTTGAATATTATCTATTTATATATATATACATAATGCTTAAAAAGGTATCTCTCCCATATTATCTACCATTTATTTGTGTTACCTTAATCATCAAATTTTCTATTTATCCCATCAATCTAAATTAAACTCACTAAGATAGGCTATTGCTTTGATTCTAGTTCTTTATTGTCCTAAAATAAAATATTTATATCTATATCTCTCTACTAATCTTTAGATAAATCAAGCTGAGGTAGTTTAAATAATTTCTTTTTCTACTGACAAAAAACTGATATAATTTGAAATATTACATAGGTTAACAGAACATCTTAGGAAATTTTTAATAAGCTAAAGATATTTATTAATTAGGTTCCTACATTTTAAATATGAAGGCAGATGGTAAACTATTAGACAAGCTTTAGATATTTTAGGAAGCTTTAAGTTATAAATCCACTTTAAAATATAGAATAGAAGAGGGACTAATGCTACTTGTTTATCTTACTTCTTCTTTTTATGAATTAACGCTAAGGAAAATCTATAAATGTACTCATCTAGATTAGCGTTGATGCTTTTCAAGCTTATAGAAAAGCAAAATTGAATGATTTAGTTACTTGAGAATAATAAGTAAGATGGTTTAGAGTTTGAGGGTAAAAGAAAGAGTTTAAATATGATTATTAATTTTTCTAACTAAAGTTGAATAATTAAATGTTTGAGATTGCTCAGCCCTACTATTCTGCTCTCTTAGCAGCCAAGAATTTTCTAAACTCGCTTAAATCAATTTTTCCATCTCCATCCTTGTCTACTTGCTAAATTACCTCATGTACTTTAGCAGCCTAGACCGATCCTCCCTTTTCTTACTCTAAGAAAACGTTTAATTCATTGAAGTCAATTTTTCCACTTCCATCTCTATCAATCAATTTGAAAGCAGCATCAAGAGCCGAGTCATTACCCTGAACGAATTCTTTCAAGAATTGTAAGCATTTTCTGAAGTCTTCAGGAGTGCACATTTTTTTATAATTTTTAGACTAAAGAAGGAATTTAAAGATCAAAACACGTATTAAATACTTAAATTTTAAATTAATTGTAAATATGTCTTCTAATTATTCTGCTATTTAACCTCATACTTTTTTCATTTATACTAATAACTAACTAAACTTTAACCCCTTCTTAATCTACTCAACTTAGGAGACCAATTTTATGTTTATTTCCATTACTAACTATAACTTATTTATATCTATATGTACCTAGCTAGCATCTTATAAGTACAGTATTCATAATAACGTTTAATTACTCTTATTAAATATGAGATTATGGTTTTAATTAATAATAATAAATCAGGTAATAAATCTCTTTCTTATTACTTGTTCTAGTTTACCTACAACCAATATCAACCATTCATCCTCTAAATACTCTTAACTTTTCTATCCAATTAGCTTATTTAATACCCTTCACTTTTAGGGATTTGCTTATATTAACCAGACCCTCAATTATATTAGATTGTAATGATATGCATATTTGAATCAGAGAGTTACTTTAGTTTGTAATTAAAACTAAACCAAATGCTATTTAATGATATCTTAAGAGCTTCTCTTGATTAATATCAATAAACTATCAGTTCTGCTATTAGTTTATTACCCTACTTTATTAAAAACTCCAGCTTCTAGCAGTTATATTTCATCTCCTTTATTCTGCTTATACCCCTTAAATTATCTACATGCCTTTATACCACTAAAATCTCTCTTTTTACACAACAGCAAATACTATTATATTTTCTATTTTCAGCATCAATCTGACTTTATATATAAAACGAGCAAATAGAAGAATTGGATAAGGTACTTAGCTTCTTAGATGAAGAAGAGGGTTTTAATTAAAGTAAGATAAGTTTAAACAAATAGAAATTAAATATATTTACCTTTAAAAGCCAATTATAGATAAGAGCATTACCTACTTTATAATACTTTACCAAGCTAACCTTTCTATTTATTAGATCTGCTTGATATTTAGTCCAAAAATAAATAAGATAAGAAAAAAGCAAACTGTAAAGCCTAAAAAGTCAAAATTAAGATTATGATTTATAATCCTTTTGCTTGATGTTTAATAGATTAAATAACAATTAAATTAGTATTAAGATATAGATACCCACTTATAGTAGGTAATATTAACTTATAGAGGTTTACAAAAGTAAAAGAATAAAACAAAACTAAGTTTGATAATACCTTCTTCATTGATATACTCGCTTTTCTCTTCTATCTTGTATATATTAATATAAGAATAAGCAGATAAATATGCTTGCAAATAGTATTGTCGACATCCAAATTCAAAATTCTTTATTCCCGTATAAACCCATAAATCCAAACATTTTGTCTTATAACTTTAAGAGAATTTAATAGTCACTATAGTTAGCAAGGCAGGACATGTTTTATGATTACTGCTAAAGATCATAAAGGGCAACTCCATGCTTATAGGATATGAATAGCAAGCATTATTTAAAAGATTATTTTTTATTTGGATTTAAAGAGTCAAATAAATCTTTAGTAATTTAGTCATAAGCACTAGCTTCACATCTTTTTACGTTTAATCCACAATTACATTAATTAGAAGCACAATCTTTATCATTTTTACATACAGCGAAGTCTTTCAATCCTGCGGAGTTATGCAAAAATCTTCTCTAAAACTCATTAAAATCGCAATCCCATGAGTTAGCAGTTCTGCAGCTTCTACCTCTTCCATATCTACTACATCTTCTGTTAGATTTAAATTCGCAAAAGCTTTGAACTTAAATTCTAAACTTTTAGAACTCTTAATTACAATAATGATTATAAATCAAATTTTCATCCCATTCAGTTATTTTTGGAGCAAAGTTACAAGGTAAATTATCTTAGTAAACATCTTAATACCAATAAACATCCAACAAATTACATGAATATTCTTACGATTTGCATCCAGTTCCAAGATTCATCACCTTCCCATCAAAACTTAAGCATTTTCCAGAAGTGGTTTATGATGTTTCTGAGCACTTTTAAATAGGACAGTCTTAAGAAAAGGCTTCTACTAGAAATAGTAAGAAGAGTATCATGGATATTATAAATAAGCAAGTAGCGCCTTTTATATTGCAAGCTTTTCAATTAAAAATTTGAATTAGAAAGTAAAGCAATTTCTAAGTCTTAATTAAGAAATAATTCTAATCTAAGATCTTAAAGCTAACTATGAAGTTAGTTATGTTTAAATACCTTTCATATGTTAGTTATCAATAATATTTAAAAAGGAGAAAACTAATAAACAGTGTATGTTGAAACACTTTAATTAACTAAGTTAGATCAAATTTTAGTTTTATTAACTAAGAGATTAATTAGATATCTTTAATTCCATTCGCTACTATTTTATAATAACTCCTTTGTTTAATTATAACTCTGGTAGTTACTTAGAGTAACTATTGGTCCTGGGCTTTTTATTGAGACTAGATGTAGTGATAATAATGAAGACAGGCTAGATTTTGATATTGTTCTTGATAAGTTCAGTAGTGCTTGTGAAATCGTTGAATAATCCTCATGTTTTCTTATAGATGAAAATTTAGAGTGAGAACTAAGAGATTAGTTAATTATAAAGCTTTGCGTAGATGTTTGAGTAGACGAAACCTGATAATGTGAATGATTAGTCATGGAATGTGTTCAAAGATATAAATGATTTTAGAGTGTTGAACTAGAAATCAGAGCTTATGTGGGATGATTTATTATACCAACTATGTTTAGATCATAATAAGGAATCCATTAATGCAGGACATTTATCTCATAATAACTTTTGGAAACGTTGCTCCTAAATTCCTGATGCGAAAAGATGTGGTGAAAACGTAGGAGCTGTTTATCAAATAGTCAACCCTGAAAAAGAAATAGAAAAAGCCTGGGAAAATTCGTTGGAACATAGGAACAACTTGCTATCGGATACAGAATACAGTGCAGTTAGTGCAGTATATAGCTCATAGGAAGATGCATGGTACTATTGCTAGTTTTTCGTTGCTTTGGAGTGATGAAAAAACAATTTTAATATATTATTTTAAATCTTCTTAGCTTTCAATTTCCTATATTTAAGACAATCAATTTCCACTATATAAAGCATATTGAACGCAGTTGTACATCTTACTATGTAAGGAATAGCTTAAAAGATACGAAGAATTAAGCTATCTTTAGATTAAAGATTTAAAATGTGCTATCCTTTAAAATAGTTTAACTATTCCTTTAGATATTAATTTAAATACATATTCTTAAACTTAAATTAGATAGATACATAATAGACTGAGATGAGTTAAATAACCTAGAATGAACATTAATTTTAAATTTTTTAAGTCTTTGATTTAATACTCAAAGTAGTAGTTAATCCTGGACTAAATTATAAGAATATAAACTATGAAATAATTATTGATTTTCTTTATTAGATTAGTAAGATCTGGCTTTATAGCATTATATTAAAATTGATTCATATAAAATTAATCTAGTAATGTTAAATCAAATATCTTTATAATCTAGCAAGTCAAATTAATCCCCTAGTTAACTGATATGGTACAATCAAATTTTATTATTTTAGTTTTTTGTTAAATCTAATCAAAAAAACCTTGACAATAAATAATCTCTACTTATATTAAACCTTACAACTCCTCCTCAAAGCTTGATAAGCTTATATCCTTATCATAAATGATCTACTAGAATGATTTTCTTTTAAAAATCTCTTACAAATTTTTTAAAAATGCCTTCTAATATTAAGAAGGGAGATTAAAAATCTCTAATATTGAGTTACTATCTTACTATCTTAATATTTATTAATATAAGCTAATAATAGTGATTACAATAGAGTAACACAATTAAATACCCCTAATAGATACTTAATAATTAGTCACTATGTTTAATAGTTTCTTTCTTAATACAGTTAAAGTTTGTAAATTTAGCTTATGGTAGTACTTATAAGTATCTGTAGCTAAAGTAATTGCTAATGCTTTGCTTTTAGTATATATAAGCATCTTAAGCTAAATACTTTATCTAGCTATGCAGACTTAAATTATACTTAAGTAAATTTCTCTTTTCTATTATAGAGCGTTTTTAAAGGCTTTTTACAAGTTTCAATAGTATTGTTTAAAACTCTTTAAAATTAAAAGGCAAACTTATTAGCTTAGTTAATGAAGAGAAATAAGGTTAGACTAGTCAAAAGGTATTTCATTGGAAATTTAAAGGAATGATTGATATGAATTTAGTTGATAAGAAGTCTTTAAGTATGAATAAGTTAAATTTAATGGATCAAATAAATAAATAAAATGATAGTTAAATAAGTTCAAAACTTTCTTTTTTCAGGAGTCTAAAATTTCATTTGCTTATCTCCAGTAATGCTTTGCCATTTATACTCAAAGTCAAAATTATCTCAGAACATTTTTCTTCCTACATTCTCCTTACTGTCGATTCTTTATAAAAAGTCATCCTTTTGTTAGAATTGACTCGATTCTTTTAAAGCTGAGAAATTACTTGATGACTATGAATTGACTGTGAATAATTATGAAGTTAGTTTTTCTTTACTTTCAGTAAAATTAAAAAGCTAGCTAGTGCTTTAATCTTTCTTAAAGCTATCTAAGAAATCATACTTATGAGATGGAGATTAAGACTAGAGCAGTCTTCCTTAAGTTTAAGTCTTAAACTTCTGCAGGAACTATTATTCCAAGTTGCTTTCTTTTTCTTACATTTCATTAATCTCTTATTAAATCTTGATGTTCTACTATTGAAGTTAATGCATCTCTTCTTATAAGTTATTTTTATCCTTTATAAATATAAATTGCTTCTCTGATGCTTTTTAACTCCACCCATAATCAGAAAAATTATCTAAAGCAAAATTTTTTCTACTTGAAATTTAAATTTCAGGCTTTTTTTGCTGAAGGCTTAAGTTTGATTTTAGTGTACTGGAACTCTTCTCTTCGTTATAAATATGACTTGGCTTTTAGTTCAAAAATTGTTTAAATTACTCTTTAAGTTTAGTCTTTAGAGGAGTTTTGAGTTAGGCTTTTAAATTTTGAGTGGTTTATTGTGAATTTGGTGAATATAATTTTGAATTTGTTTCGATTTATTTTCTTAGCTTATCTCTGTATGTGATGCTTAATTTATTCATAAATCTATCTGATGGACGATTAGATAATGAGAACCTTTTTTACTTCTAGAAGTCTACAAAATTTAATTCCTTCTTATTAAGCGATATCCTGTTAGAAGGAGTTAGTCCAAGGTAATTTTGAATCCATTGCAAGTTGTATCTTTAGCTTTCAGTTCTTCCTAAAGCCTTAAATGCATTATTAGTACTCTAAGCCAAATTATAGAATCTTATCTAACTAGAATTTAATAGCTTATCTGAGTCCTACGAAGTTTCTTTTCTTTTCTTTATTTTAAATATAAGCTTTTCTTCTAATTTCTGCTGAAGCTTTGATTTGGATTTAGTTTTCTCCTTGCTATTTTTTTTTGTCTATCCTGCTCTTTATTCTTCCTTAAAATTTAATAATCTGCTACGAGAAATTTGTGGACTGAATTCTCTTTCCAATGACTGTTGATCATATATTTGCTTGTCCTACTTTATATATTTAGAAATAATCTAGCGAGCATCATTTCTTATTTGCTCTTGAACTAGTATATCTCTATCTTTCTTGCTCTTTTGCTTAGCATTTTAAAAGTTTTTCCTTTCTTAGAATATTTCTTCTGAGCTTTTCATATTTTCCAAGCCATTTTCGTAATCTAATTTATTCCCACTATAGGATATTCTTTCAGGTGTGAAGTTAAGACTAAACTGGGATTCTATATTTTCACTACCTTGATCATTTTACTATTCAAAATTTAGAATTTAAGGTAGCTTCTATTTATCTTCAAATGAGTCACTATACTCACTTGTGTTTATATTTTAGCTTTAGTCTATTTACGAAATTTATTAGCAACTAGTGTTTTCTTTTTGAGAGTTACCATCACTAACTTCATCTAACTATCTGACTATTTACTTTTCATTCCTCTCTTAATTTTAGTCTTTTGAAGCTTACTGCTATTTCTATTACTATTCTAAATCTTTCTAATTATCCTAGCTTAGTTTTCCATTTTCCTTATTACTCTTAACTATCTCTTATTGCTTCATATTTCCTTATTTTTGCTAGTCTTCCTATTCAATATTTTCTTAGCTTCCTACTTATTCTTTCTCTTATAAATCTTCAGAAGATAATAATTGATTTGCCTCCTAACGATTTTTCAGATGTGTTGAGCTTTCTTCTTCCATTGTATAATAAATTAAAAGAATTCTATAAATTAGACTATTCTCATTAATTTAGTGTCTTTAAATAGTTTATCATTCAATAAATTTCCATATATTTCCATCATCACTAGTAACTATTTATCTAGTTTAAATATATTAAACTCTCATATTATCAAATACTCCATCTATATTTAGTAATCAAATGAATGCTCTACTTTCAGCTTTTGTTAATATGTAGTTAATTGTGATAAAATTACCTTATTATGTATTATTCTTATGATAGAAGCTAGAGTTATATATTCATAAATTAGGATTATATATATAAGAACATTCTCTCATTAAAGCTTTTAAAGTTAAATAGCTTTTACTTTTCTCAATTTAGGTATAGATTTATTATGAAAATACCACACTATTTTGCTTAAATTAACTCCATAAAACAAGTTTATTAGAACCTAAATCACCTTTAATTTTTGATGCCTGACTTATGTTTCAAATATATCAATTAATGCTTTTTTAGTTTTCCATAATTTCTAAATAAAACCTATAGTACTAATAAGCTTATTTATTACATCCTAGCTCGTTTTTTTAAAGTTAAATTATCTTATAGTATAATAATAGCTTAAAGCTTCAACGTATTAAATGAATAAAGCAAAATAGAATCAAGAGCATATTCTAAAGTTATCTAAAGTAATCAATTTATTTAGTTTATATCTACTTCCATAGTACAGTCTAATGCTGCTTTAGTAGGAAATAATTAAAGTAGGGCTATTTTATTACTTTTAATAGAGACTAGAAGGATTAACTTAGGGTTTTTATATTAAAAGCTTAATATAATTAATCTTAGCAAATAGCTATCAATTTGCTTAGCTAAAGATTTGCAATCTCCTGATTAGAAATTATTCTGCTTTCATAAATCATTACTGAGTTATAGCAGTTAAAGTCTAGTCTAGATCTTAATTTAAAGCAATGAAATGCTTAATAATCCTGATATTATAAAGTCTCCTAAAAAGCTTGAATTATCAATAATATCTAAAAACTAAGTTGTAGTATAATTTAAATTAGCCTGCTTAAGTAACTTATTATCAATATCTAGAAACTAAGGAAACTATGCAATAATGATTTCCAATTTCAATAAAGGATTGTAATAGTTAAAGATTAGGTATTAAAAATATAACTGGATATACATCAGAAGAAACCTAAGCAACTAATAATTAAACTAGTATCATTTACAAGGAAATTTAGATAAGTTAATGGCTATAGATAAGTTATTTTATGTGTATTTTATTTAAAATTTGTACCGTTTTTAGAAAAAATTTAATGGGATGCTTATAAAATCTAAATTATTGTGGTTAAAATTTAAATAGTACCAGCGAATTTAAATTTCGATAATCAAGGAATGACTAAGATAATGAGGATCATAATAAGATTATTAGCTTTTGTGAGTAGCAGAGGCAAAGTAAGTTAAAGCGAAAAAGAGAAAAGTAAATGTCATGAATATAAAGAAAGATTGAAATAAAACACTAATGTTTAGCTGATTTTTAGTTATAAGTTTATAAAGTTGAAGAAGATTAAGATTGTAATGAAGACTAGTAAAATAAGAACAAAACTGAAGAAGATGAAAATGGAAAAACTTGAATCAGGGAAATCTAAGTAGCCAATGATAAATAAAACTTTGATATTAAATATTCATTTCTAATAGATGCTTCTCTTTTTATCTAAGCATAACTAATTTTTTTTCAAATAAAACGTTAAGAAATTAAAACAGTTTAAATAGCGTATAATCTCATTTTATCATAAAAGAACATTAAAGATATTATATTATAAGTATTATGAAATTAAGTACAATTTTACATAGTCTACTAAATTATATACTAGGATATTGGAATTCTCCTTCTTCAACTTGTGCGAAGCTTTATATTTTTGAAAAAGATCAAAACTATTAAATAAAATGATAATTCATATTTATTATACAGCTAGAAATTAAAAAGAAAGTACTGGGTAATTACATTTTATTCTAATATAAACTAAATTCCCATTCTCGCTAGTTAAATTACATTTCTAACTATATAGCTAATTTATTATTTGAATAGAAACAGTTGTTATACTTCATTAGTGTAGTTACTAAATAGGGAATAAATGCTAAGCAACCTGTCTCCAAATATAGTATTATAAAGTATTTAATTTAAGTTGATACTATAAACATACAATTAATACAATAAGGGAGTTCTTTTTATCTAACTGTACTTATTGATTACACTATAAAGTTTGGCTTTTTGTTATTCTACCTTAATTTTTAGATTTAAACCTATTAAATCTTAGTTAGCATTTCTTTTTATTACTTGGATGTATTTACAAAAGAGATGTGATCATTTAAAACTGAAAACGCTAGATATTTAGAATTAAAAAAATTTAATCTTACTACGAAACTTCTTAAGAACTGTGGTATTTAAAAAGCAAAAGATATAATAAATGGGAAGTATGGCAAAGCACTATTCTTTAAGAAGATATTTCATAAATGTATGCTTTAAATTCTTTTTCATCATTCGTAGAGAGGAATAACTTAAACGACAAGGTTACTCTATTAAATACACTAGATTATGAAACTTCATTATTATAAATCCAAAACGGTTCGAACTATCATTTTTGAATCTTTCATTTGTACTTTCTTTTGAATCAACAAAAAAATTTAGACTGCTTTAGAAATTAAAGAGATGAAGTGAAATAGATGTTTCTCTAATATCTTGCTAAACATTTTAGTCTTTATAAAAATTGTATAAGTTAATGAAAGGTTAGCAAATATTCAAAAATTTGATATTTCCCAAAAAGTGGAAAACTAATTTTCGTAAAATAAAGATAACATTTACAGTTCTAGTTCTAGAATAATAAAACTAAAGATTTAAACTAAAAGAATTTTAGAAGTTTTCTCGTCAGAATTGTTGTTTTCAATTGAAATCCTTTTTATTGGTTTTAAAATGTACTTTAATTTCATCACTTCTACTGCACTCTTTTTCTTCTTATTTTTCAATTTTTTAGTTTTCTCATATTCAAGCAATAAAATTAGGTCTTGAAGTTTCAAATCTTATAGAATATGTTTATTTATAAATATAGACACTTTAATTAATATATGAAATTAATTAGTTTAACCTTAATCATAACAGAAACTATTGGTCGAAATGAAAGTTGCTAAACATTGAAAATTTAGAAAAAAAAAGGCTAAAAGATTATATATAAAAAAGTAATCAAGATCTACGTTATCGCATCAAGGTTAACGCTTACAAGAAAATTAAGATAACATGCATTAATTGAGCAGGAAAATGAATTAATATTTAAGTAATGAGATAAAATTAAAAATGTTTTCAGTAAACAAAACCTGCTTCCTTCAATCAAAGATTTTAGTGAATTTTTTAATCAAGATCTTTTTCAATCACTTTTGCTTTTTATCATCCTCTAAAATTTTCTTTTTGTTCTAATAATTCAAGTCTTTTTGATATTAGCATCTTTAATAATTTTTCTTATAAATCTAATACTTAATTAAAGCATTTGAAATACGTTTATTTAATATTTTCATATATAATAGTAATAATTTACTAACGTGGTACTACTATTAATATGTTCAAAAAGTTCATTGCTTAAATTCTGTATGCATTTCAAATTTGTTAGAATCTTCAGCGTCATAAGTCTTGTTTATTTTTAGTTTATTTTTCTTGATTTCTTCCTTAAATTCAAATCCCAGCTATTTACTATTGAAGAAATTAATTGCTTAAAATAGATATTGGAAGCTTCTTTATTTACTTAGAGTATTTTTTCCCGAAAAATTTACCTTTTTTATTGCAATAAATTTTCCCATTCACTTTCAAAAATCTCTTTTAAATACAAATATAAATGAAAAATTAAATGTTTGGCTTTCTTGGAGGAATTTAAACCTCTTTCTCGCCAACCTCTAGATTGTTCTAGAGACTAAATATAAAAGTTTAAATATCTCTACAACTTTTCTCCTTGCTATGCCTACTGTTACTGAAGTATCCATTCACCTAGATAATAATTGGTATCTTTGATCTTGAATATTTTTCCAAATTCGTTGCAATATAATCTTTCTCTTTCCTTTTCTGTTTTTAGTTGCTGTTGTATCTTCTTTCTATTCTCCAGCTTTTCTAGTAGTTTCAGTATTTTTATTTAAAGCTTTGAAATTTCTATCATCTTTTCCACAGTTGTGTTCGAGAGTTACAATAAAAGCATCTTTTTGCTTCTCGTTTAGATCTAAATCTTGAGTTATTTTATCCTTGGATTATCATTGGATAATTTCCTTGTTCTTGTAGTTCCATTTAACGCTGCAATTTTTGCTGCTTTTTTCTATTTTGCTGACCAGTTCTTTCTGCTTCTATTATTAGTGTTATGATTAATTGTTCTGGTCTTGTGAGTTGTTTCAAAATGCGTTAACATTTTTTTCTTAGGTAATGAGGCTCGATTTTATAACTTCTGCAATTCAAGTCTTTACATTAACTTCTTATTGTCTTTTTCAATTTTTTGACCTCATATTGGAGTTCCAGCAACCACTCTAATCAGATAATCATAGTTTATTTACTGTTATGTGGTGAGATTTGAGAATTCCGAACGCATTATATTTTTAGCTGATTTCCTAGGCTTTTCTTCAAGATGGGAGATTCATCCTGATGGGCGACATTTTTGGAAACCTTTTCCTGTTCCTTTCTTTCTAAGATGTCGTTAACTCCTGTCTTTGGTGCCACGAAGAATCCTGCCATCTTTTTTTAACAATTCACTATTCTTTTCGTTTAAATTGGTAGCAACTTTGCACTTTATGTACTGGCCGCTTTCAATATTAGCATACTTTATTTTCCGATAGGGAGCATAATTTTTCATAGGTTTTTATTCTACATCCATGAAGTCGTTCATCGTCATATTCGAAAGGAATTTTTCCGTCAGCTTTGCAAACTAATTAAATTTTATTTCTAATTGTTCTATTCTCTCATTCGCTAAATATTTATTTTCATTTTTTGATCCTTAAGTGATAGAAATCAGGTTTGCAATTTTTCCTTCGAGTTTTTGCAAATACTTAAGATTTTAAAAATTTTCCTCTTTCATATTTTTATGTACTTTAATTATAGTTTTCTATTCGAAGTTTGATTGAGATGAATCCTTTTTATAAGAAACTTTTTGCAAGAAATTTTCATATTTATATATAATAATACTCCTTAAACCTATAATTCCAATCTTACGTGTTAGTCATTTTTACATTTAATTAGAATATATAAACATTTTAATATGCCCTTGATAATCTTATATTCCCTATAAAAACAAAAGAAATTATCAATAAGATAACTGCGATCTTACAGGATTGAGCTTAACTAATATATATTGATAATTTTAAGCATTTATATTCGCTTAACTTCATACAAGTAATTTGAAGAAATTGTTAAGTATTTCCAAGTTATTAGGTATATATTCTAGCTGATTTAACTCCTTAAATTTTAAGCAGTTGCATTATAGTAAGAACATTATATTTTTCTTCTTATATATCAGTAAAAATTTTTAGATTGACATTGTTCTTGGAATTCTAAAAATCGATATTTTTAAAGTTAAGATTAGAAAAAATTTAATCGTATTATTTTAATCCTTTTCCAGTTACAAATGAAAAAGAGCTTATTATTGATTGAGAAAAATTAATATATTTTATTTCATTTTTAAGAAAGCTTAAGGATTTTAAGAGACGAAATGTGATTTATTGGTAAGCAATTGAAATCTATATAGCATGATTCATTAAAAATTGAAATAACTACTTAAAAAATCTTTTTTTAAGTTCATTTATAATTTTAATTCTATTCTAATCTGGTTTTTTTTAATCCATCAATTCCTTATCTAATATTTTAAATTACTTGCTTTACCTCTTTATTTTACTTAAATAAGTTTTAAAATTTACTTAAACATTTAAATGAATGAAATTCAATTTTATCTCTCAACATTTAAAGAAAAGTTGTTTATAATTGCAACTATATTCTATTATGATTTTCTTTCTAATATTAATTCAAATTTTTATATAACAAGTAATTATTCTTTGTTATACAACTTGTTTTTTAAGTTTGATTGATATCTAATTTCAGTTCTAAGTTTACTTTCTCTTATTCTCTTCAAAGAAAAATATAATTCAACATAGTAGTAATCATTTCAAGCATATTCTTATTTCTACATTTATTAATTCCAACAACCCCTAGAAAAATTTCGTTACAATATAAAGATCATCCTTCTTTTTATATTGTGAAGCTTCAACTTAATCTATATCATCTGAAATCCAAGAAGTTATTTATATTTTTAAAAATTGATTGCATTATCTTAATTCAGCAATGCTAATGTTTCACCATATTAACTTCTTTACATATTATCCTGCTGTTTTAGAATGCTCATTTATTACTCCCTTCTACACTAATGATCAATATAGCATTTTTTAGAAAAAATATAATGCTTTTATACGTTTTAGTGTTAGCTAAACTTTCTTTAACTACTGAAATAAAATAATTATTTATATAGAGTCAACATTTTTATCATTATCTATAAATCTTGATATTGCTTTATTTTTCCTTGGCTTAGAATAATAATAAAGATTTTATTAAATATAAAAATGGAAAATTTATTACAATAAGTCCCTTCTAAACAGGATCCATCTCACGATCAACAAAATATTCTTCAAGAACTCAAGTTTATATAATAGAAGAATTTTAAACTTTTAAGAAACGAGTAAGAACTAGAAGGAAAAATAGCATACCTAATGGCGAATACCTAAATACTAAAAAACGAAAATTCACAACCAGTCAATTTGAGAATTGAACAAATAGAATCCAAATTCAATCAATTAGCAGAATTGACTGAAAGCCTGCTTTTAAAAAATACATCAACAAATGATCCCACGGATGCAAAAAAGAATCTTCAACCAGAAAAAATTATTATAAAAAGTAATGCTGGTAATGCAGGAAATATGGAGATATTTTAAGATAACGTTAAAATTTCAATAAAAATAAGAATTAAAAAGCTTTAAGTTATGGAAACTAATAAGTAACCTATACTGCACTCCAAAAGGACTCGTATATAGGAAAAAAATGCATATTGGAAGTGAAATACTGATGGATATTGTATATGCACAATAAATAAGAAATCGATAAATGTTTGGAATGGTACTCGATTGAAATTAGCTTACAATGATAAGAGTGGAGAACGTACAACAGCAAGATATGTACTTTAAGAAATTGACCCAAAAGAAGACTGGAAATTTGAAAATTTAACAAAACTATTAAACTTTTTAAAAGTGATGAACCCAACAAGGGTGGTATCACTATAATTCATTATTATTATATATTCATTTTTAAAATGGATTCTGGCTTCTAGTCAACTAGCAGGTAATCCGATGCAGTCATGTCCTCATTGGAAGTACTCTTTCAATAGATACCACCACGAGCAAGTAAGGATGGGCCCATTGTGTGATAATCTCACTTGTTTGAGGGTGTTCTCTATCGGTACGAGAGGTCGACTAGAGGGAACTGAAATCCAGATCTCAGAATTATCCTGATTTTATATGTCGCTATTATGATCAGGAATTATAAAAAAAAGAAGACATTACTGAAATAAAATCAATTATTAATTGGAAGAAGTTAACCTAATTGAGTCATTTGACGCAAATATTGAAATGTTCTCTAAACCCTTCTAACCCAAGCTTTTGGAAGAATTAAAAGAATTTGAAGAATGAAGGCAATCAATTTTGATTATGGAGAGAAGAAGATAAGAATCAAAGAGACCAGATGAAGCTAGAAGCATTTCTTGCCTATTATTAATAATTAAGTTTGGTTTCTTTATTTTTTCGTGGTGAACCAAACAATGGTGTTACCACGCTAATTTAATTAAATTATTATGATTATTATTAAATAGAAAATAGATATTACTATATGATAGTTATCAATATATCATCGACTTAAATAGTAATATCAAAAAAGCATATATTTACTTATATTAATTCTAAAAGTATTGCTAAAATGAAAAAATTAGTTTTTTAGAGTCAATTCAATTATTTATCTGATCAAAGCTTTGAAATTAAAAATTTTATTTAATTGTAGCAAATTTAATTTGATCTTTTGTTTATTTAAAACTTTTGAAAGTTGAAATATTTACTTAATTACTTAAATAAGGAGAATGGAGAAACTAATTAGATTTTTTAAGATTAAGATTAAAAATTGTGCTTTGTTTAAGAGCTCAGAATTTAGGAATTTTAGAAGATATTAAGTTCGTTATATGATATCTTCAAGGGAAGCTATATATTCGAGGATTATTGCTCCTCAGCATAATTTGTAGTCAATGTCACCATCGACTCTACAATCCAACACAGACATTGTAAAATGTTAGACTCCAATCGTCCTTATCAAAGCTTCATTCTATCAGAATAATTTAAATAAACACATCTCTTCTCGAAATAATCCAAAAGTTGCAATTAGCTAAAATAATAACTTAGATTTAGGCTATTTGTTTCCTTCGATTATAGACATTAGTAAATGTTTTTTATGTTTTTAATTATAATCTTGATCTCATATTCTTTTAATTACTCCTAACAATTCTTACAGTTATAGATGTCAAAAAACTCTTTTAGTTCTAAATTTAAATTTAGGGTATTTGTACACTTCCTTTCAATGCCATATTAACTTTTATTTCCTTTTAGTTATTCTACAATTGAATAAAAACAATTTACTTAATTTTAAAGTTATTGCAGATAAAATTTAATAGCTGATTATTTACAATTAAGCTCTAATTTAATTTATAAATTAAGATAAATAAGAAGTTTTCGAGATTGGGAAGCACAAGACCTGAGAGTGAAAGATCTCAAATCATTAGCAGCGCGTCAGTCAAACTGTCATATTGCTAACGAGAATCCTCGGGCAAGTTAGATTTGTCTCTTCCGAGCTTCTTAAGCCTTCTTCACTGTGTTATCAAGTGTGAGATTATTTCAATGCAGTTAAACCGTACCAGGTTACCAATTAATTTTCCTGACTGCGGCGGATATCTATATTTTATTATATATAATATAAAAGGGAAATGGTCGCGTCAGAAAAACTAGTAGGCAATCTGATGCTGCGTATACTGCATTGCGAGTAATCTCGCACTATATGCCGCTACGGGAAAGGGATGAATAGCTCAGAAGAGATAAACCTAACTTGCCCAAGGGTTCTCTCTAGCAGTAAGAAAGTTTGACTGACAGGCCTGCTTATGACTAATTACTAATTCTTACTTGGACCTTATTCAAGAAAACTGAAGCATATGATTCAAGATTTAAGAATAATTTTCAATAGGCAGATTCCCCATTTGGAGAAGCTGAAATGACTCATTGAACGAATAGAATGAAATCAAGAAGCATGAGAACATTTTTCATAATATTAAATATTAATAATGATAGAGCTGCACGCCAACAAGGTGCTACGTGCTCTATAATAACTTTAATTAATTATTTAAATAATAAATAATTATAAATAATTTAATAATCTATTTTAAACAAATTTTCTAGCAGTCATTTAAAATTAATTTATTTTGATATTTTATTTTAAATCAAAGAATAATTCAAGATCATTAATAAACCAAAAAAAAGATTTAAAATTATATCTTAATTTTTATTTCTAAGCAAGAAATAAAAACCAAGAAAAATGTGAAAGAAATAGCTTTGAGTTATAATTTACAAAGCATTTTTATTGGAACTTGAAAATGGAATAAAAACATTTTAAATTTTAAATTTTTTTAATTAAAATAAATTATAAAAAAGTTTATAAAGCAAAATAGCTATATTTTATTTAATTCATTCATTTTTCCATTTAAATTTAGCATAAATAAATTTATTATTAATTAGATATTTTACATAATATTTAGAATGGGTTAAATTAAATTATAAGGTACTTTTTAAATAAATATTTTGGACTCATATTTAATAAGAAAAAATAAAAGAAACATTAAGAAAATTATAATAATTTAAATATTTTAAATTTATCACTAAAGTCCCTTATAAATATCTTTAAACAATGCTAAATTCAGAGGAGAAGATTTAACATTTGTAAAATCGCAGTTAAAAATTACTAAGCTTGATCTTCCTAAAATAAATTTTAAATTTCCAGATTTACTCAGATCTTGAAAAGAAAGCTAAAAGATACTCGAATTAATATTTAAAGTTGATATTTAACTCTAGTCTTCGTTTTAAGAAGATTATAGTGGTTTATTGCGAACTTTTTATTTTTAATCATTAGAATTCACATTAGAAATTTTTTTATTCTCGGCTTAAGAAAGTCATAATTTTATTGTTCTATCAGAACTACCTGATACTATAAATTTTCCATCAGGAGAAAATGCAACAGAATTTACTAAATTGCTATGTCCATAAAATGTAAAAAGGTTATCTCCTGTATCTATTTTCCAGATTCTAACTGTTTTATCTGAACTTCCGGAAACTAATTACTTTTAATCAGGAGAAAACGAAGCAGAGAGAACGGTACCATTGTGACCTCAAAAATTCTTTTTATTTTCTCCTGTTTTCACATCTCATAGTTTGATGCTTTTATCACTACTTCCAGAAACAATTAAACTTCCATCGAGCGAAAACGCAACAGAATTCACTCAAAGATAATGTCCTTTAAGAGTATTTATATTATTTCCTGTGGATACATTTCAAATTTTTATCGTTGCATCAGCACTTCCAGAAATAATTTCCTTTCCATCAGGAGAAAATGCGACAGTTAAAATAGTACTTTAATGTCCCTAAATAATTTTTACATTAGCTCCTGAAATTACATTTCATATTCTTACAGTTTTGTCAGAACTTCCAGAAACTAAGAATCATCCATTGTAAGAAAATTATACTGAAGTAACATTAATGCTATGTCCCTTGAAAATTCTTTCATTTTCCCCTGTTTCGATATTTCATAATTTCAAAGTTGAGTCTGAATTTGCCGAAACTAAATATTTTCCATCTGGAGAAAATGATACTGAGTATATATATTATTTTTCTTTATAAAATGTTTTTATAATATTTCCTGATTCAGCATCTCATAGCTTTAAACAAGAATCTGAGCTTCCTGACGCTATTGATTTTCCATCAGGTGAAAAAGCAACGGAATCTACTATATCGTTATGTCCTTAAAATTTACTTTCATTAATTTAACTTTGAGTATCTCATATTTAAATAGTTCCATCGGAATTTCCTGAAACTACTAATTTTCCATCAAATGAGAAAGCTACAGAATTTACATTGCTTCATGTTTAAAAAGTGTTTATGTTGCCTCCTGTTTGTACTTCCCATAACTTCACAGTGTTATCTGAACTTCCAGAAACTAAAAGTTTTCCATCTGAAGAAAACGCTACTTAGTTAACACTTTCTTTATGTCCTTTTAAAGTATTTACATTATCTCTAGTTTATGTATCTCATAATTTTATGGTTTTGTCTTCGCTTCCAGAAACAAATAATTTTCCTAGAGGAGAAAATTATACTGAAAGGACACTTCCTTTATGGTCATAAAAGGTTTTAGCAGCCATACTTGTTGATAAATCTCATATTTTTAAAGTTCTATCTGAACTTCCAGAAACTAAAAGTTTTCCATCAGGAGAAAAAGCGACAGATCTAATTACACCATTATGCTCTCTTAATGTGCTAATATTGTCTTATGTTTAAATATATCATATTTTGATTATTTTTGTTTCAATTCCAGTTGCGATAAACTTTCCGTCATAAGAAAATGTTACAGCTGTTATCTTACTGTTGTGCTTTTAAAAAGTATGTGCAATAATTCCTCTTTCAATATCTCATATTTTGGCTGATTAATCTGAACTCCCCGAAACTATAAATTTTCCATCATAAGAAATTGCACATTATTATATATCCTCATTATGTCCTTAAAGTGTATTTATATTTTCTCCTGTTTCAACATTTCATATTTTTATTGTTTTATCTTAGCTTCCTGAAACTACTATCTTTTCGTTAGAGCTAAATGAGACAAATAAAACTGATAATTTATGTCCTACATATGTGGGCCATTAATCAAATATAGCTTCTTCCATACTGCAATTGTTAAAATTGTTATGTCTTAATCATGCTCCATTTAAATTTACTTCATCCATTATTGAATCACTTAAATCACACGAATCAATAACTACATTTCTTAAATCTGCTCCTTTAATATTTATTCCTTTTAAGTCTAATTCAATAAACTAAAAATTCATATAATTTAAAAAGGTGATTGCATTAGCCGCTGCTTTTTAAAAAGACTTATCATTTCTTGATTTTAATACTATTTCTAGTAATACTGGCTAAGTTTATTTTTTATCTATCATTTCAACAAAGAATGAAATAATCTCCTTTTAATCTGCAAAATTTATTTTGTTAATTTTGCTATTTTTTAAAGCATTCATATTGCTTTGAATTTACTAAATCTGATTTTTTATATCTTATGCTATATAGTAATCTATAAATGACGAGTGTAAGAACTAAGGTCGTTTTCTTCCTTCCTTAAAATAAATAGGACATCCTTCTTTTTTCTGTTCCTATATAATTTTTTCTATTTACTCATGAGATTCGTCATTTCTCTAGTTATTATTCTTTCTTTCTCAAAAATGGTAAGCAGCATTCATAGCAAATTATTCAAAAATATTATTTTTTGCTTTTTTTTCTTTTTTCATATTTTAGATTTTCTCCTCAAATTAGTCTTAAAATTTCTTATTTCATCTTTCAATGAAATTATTGAAAAACTAAATCATCTATACTTTTGTTTTATTATTGTTCTTTAATTTTAATTAGATAACGTTATCATTCATACTTAAAAACAGCAAAAAGGGATTCTTAATAATTTCTACCAACTCTTAATTTGATTTAACAGCTCTGTAAAGTTCTTTTTCCGATTTTCAAATGCTATTTACTTTCTCCCTGTAAGTCTTCCTTATGTACTCTTCTAATTAACTTAATGAAAATGGCTTAATAAATAAAATCTCTAACTCATGTGTTTAGGGAGTTTCTCCTATGTATGGTGAAAAAAATGTAGGATAGTCTTTAAATTTAAAGGCGAAACCAGTTTTACATGTAATGATATATTTAGCCTTTGAAAATTTTGTTGTTAGTGAATTAGTGTAAATTATTGGAAACTCAACCCCAGTTTCATCATATGCATCTAAAAGAAATAAAATATCCTTTAGCTTAAATAAATCAGAATTTTAGAGCTAATAGCTTTCTATAGCTTATTCTACCAAACCAGTTTTTAAATCTTCTATATAGGGAAGATAAACATATATAGGTAGATATTCATGGTCATCTTTTATCAGCTTTAATGCAAACTATTATAGGAATAGAGTCTTACCTGCTCCTGACTCACCAAGAAGTAAAATTCCTTTCTTATTTTCCTGCTTTAGGAAATCATAAATTTCATCTTCAAGATTGGCAGAAATCTAAGAGTTTATGTTATAAGTACAAAGTTATTAAACATAGCAAGTTTCTTTATCTTCTATTTCTTTATTGAGAACATTAAACATTGTGCTTTATGTTTTTCCTTAGAAAACTATAATCTACAGTTATTTGTCTTTAGAATTCTCTAAATCCTTTATTACATAATCTGTTTATGTAAGAATTGCTTTGATTATTGGGTTTTCTTCAGGATTTTTATTTAAATTACCTAAATGCCACTCAAATATTTAATCTTTAAGCCTTTTAGCCCTTTCATGTATAAAACTAAGCTCTAAAGTTGTCCTTAAAGCGTAGTATTTAACCATCCAATCTTCATCTAAGCATAGTTCTTCAAGAAGTTTGTAAGCTTCTTCTATAAGTATTTCATCCTTTGAGTTTTGAATCATAAGTTTCAATAGAAAAGCAGCTCTAAATCTAGTTTATTGCTGCTAGTAGATAATTTGCTTAAAAATAGTAAAATCCTATGAAGAAAAGTTAACAATCAAATTAAGAGCTAGAGCTTCTGAAGTTCTAATCAAAGTATTTGACTTGATACTACTAGCCTATCTTATTTCTTTGAAGCCTCATTTATAGAAGTTTTTTCAGCTTTAATTATCAGAAATTTAATTTCTAAAAGATAAGCTAATTAATTATTCGCACAGATTTTAAACGTTGATGAACTCTTCTTGGTAATCTGTTTAGCCATCACCTAATATATTTTCTAGTATCTAAGCGCTACGACTAAACTAAAAAAATAATTCAGGCCCCCCTATTTTTTCATTCTTTATCAAAGTTTAGTTTTAATGAAGCTTATCTACAAGATCGCTTATTTAACTAATATTTATAGGTTATTGTTACACTGTAAGTTTTATTATAGCTAAGTCCACTAGTTCAGGAAGATTCCTCACTAAAATTTCTTTCATAAGTAAGGGTCACTTTTCAGCATTCTTGGTAGATAAAAATTAAATTAGATTTTTAATTAATAGTAATTAGTCTTTACCATTACTAGTTTTGATGTGATTATTTATTCAATCTTCTTAAAGTAGTTGCGTTAGATCTATTTTAATTTAGTTCTCTGGTATAGTTTTTTCAATTTTAGGCTTTATTTTTTGTTCTACAGTTTACTGCTCTATAGGGTTTTTATCTGATATATTTTATTATTCTTAATTATTATTAGGTTTCTCTTTACTTTACTAATCTTATTAAATTGAGTTTACGACTAATGGGTTTTATTAACTCTTTTGAGCTCCACAACCTCTTCCTTTTAACCTTTCCATATAACAATAGCCAAATTTAACAAATTTAATTTGTTCTACTGACATTAAATTTGCACTTTATGGTGTCGAGATTAATTTTTTTTAGCTATGGTATTCAAAAAAAATTGTCTTTATATGATCTTCTATCAATACTTATCGTAACTATTAAGTTAATTTATTTCAACTTCATTAATTTGACTTTTCTTGCGTTTTCTTGAAAACTAAATCTTCTCTCTTCTATTAAACTATTTTTACTCCAATACCAATTTTTTTGGAATTAAACTAGTTATAAAACGCTCTGAGTTAGCGATAAATAAAAATAGATATTCCTTTAATAAACTAACTTATACTAATATCTATTTTACAAAGCAAAATCTTCACTCTGATCATTCACTTAATCCCTAATCTTATCAAATATTTTAAAACTCCAACTATCATTTTAATAATGAAGTAAAATATTTTATCTTTTATTTGTTATTATAGTATAAATTTAATAAAAATAATTAAGAAAGTTAACTATTTTATTTAATTAACTGATATTATTAAATAATTATTTATATCCTTTTAATTATCTTTAAGCTATTAGAGTTTTTTTTTTTTTATTTAACTAGTATTTCTTCTTTTTTTTTTATTTAATATTGCTTTTATATATATGAACCTTTTATTTAAGTTTCTATGGATAATTATTTTAGATTAAATAGATTGATGTTATATAATATGTCTTCTGGATGGTCGAAAGGATTCGAAAAAACTCCTGAAGAATCCGAGAAATAGGCAGAGAAATATTAGAAGTATAGGAAAAATTTACGCAAAAGATGGGAATGAAGAGATCAAAAGGAAATGATATAATTCCAACTGAGAAGGAGAAGCCTAGGATAATCTTTGAGAAAGTATGTATGAAACATTTTGGTCAGAGAAATTTCAATAAAAATAAACAGAAAGAGCAAGCTTAAATCTTACAGCCTTCTCTGACCTTAGGGAAGAAGTAAAAAAACTTCGTATTGAAAACAGAAACCTCCGAACCTAGATTACTAACCTAACAGAGTAAAAGGAGAGCTTACAAGAGATATATGTAGGGAATAAAACGGACTCTAGAACAAGATTGGAGCCGTCAACAAAAATGCCATGTCTATAGGAAAAGCGCATGAAATCCCAGATGAGGCTGACATTGAGACTTATTCAAACTAGTAAATAAATTAGATCTAAAAGAGGGAATCAACTATAGAAATTAAGTCAATGATGGAGAAATAATAACAACAAAGAAGTAATAGACGAGCCAAAAAATAGAAGTGCCAGGTATGTGGTAGTAAATGGCACAAATATTAAGACTGTTGGAAACTCTGAAAGATTAAGACACAATACTGAAAAAGGAAGAAATCTAATATTAGAGGTTATTATAGGAGTATTTTAACTATTGCAACTAGTTCTATCCCTTTAATGGATAGATGTACAAACCAAAATGGTGTTCCATGCAAGGAGAGAAGTGACGAGAACGAAGAAGGAGTTGGTTACGGCCAGATAGAAAAACCGGTCCTGAGACCACGAGATAGAATTTTCTCTAAGATCTATAAACTTATTAACATTTAAATTAGTAATTTAATTAATAAATTAATGCTTGATATCTATTTTAATCATATAAATTTCCATTATTTGAATATTTATTTTAACTAAATGTAAAATTAAAGTTTGTATATCTTGGGTTTTCAACCAAGTTTCTGCTGACAATTTTTTTTCCGTGGTTGTTCTCCACAACTTTTTTAAAAGTGGACGGCTACCACGAAGGAATCTCTTAGATTCTTGTTCATAGTTTCTATTTGTATACGCCTTGATCAGTTATCCAAAGTTTGTTTAAGTTTCTTCAAATTCTTAATTCTTCATTGTACTTGAGTTATCTTCATTTCTTGCAATTTCTAAGTATGCGATATCAAGAATAGCAATACCAACAATTTTTATATCGTTTTTCTAATTTCTATTTTTAAAAAACTTTTTGTTCCAACATCTCAATTCTTTTACTTAAGTTTGTATCATTTTTTTTCTTAATTTTACTTTTCTTAAAGTAGTATTTTGTGATACTCTTCTTCTTTGATCATTCTTTGTGATTAAGTGAAGTTAGTTTCGACATTTCATAAAGTTAATTTTCTGTTACTACCGAGTTTTAAATCAGTTAACTTTTGATAATTAGCAGTTCCTTATTTTAATTTTCTATGAAGTTCATTAGCTCCCAGATTTTTTCTCCTTGATTAAAAAATATCACTTCATATTTTGCAATTTATGGTTTCATTTTTTCGACTTCGACTTTGGAGTAATCTACTATTTTTGGTTTCAGGGTTTCACTGTTCAGTCGTACCAACCATTACTTTTCCCTCTGAAGACGAGATAGATTCTCTATTCTGTCTTTGCTTTTTCAGTTCCTCGTTCGTTACTTGTTTTCTTGTTTTTCTTTGTTATTTCTTTTAAAGACGAATGTTCTTCTCCACTTTTTTTATTATCCATATATAATTTATAATTAAGCATTTATTATAGCTTCCTTTATTTTATCTATCAAATCATTAATCTAAATCTTATTACCTGTTCAATATACATTAATTTATTATTTTAAACCTTTTTTTTAATTTTATTCAGTGATAAATAATTTAAATTACTTTCTATTTAAACATATTTTAATTTTATTTTGATTTAGTGTAAAAAATTTAGCTAAATAATAGTTTCATTCTCATATAATTTTTATTTACATTAGCAAGAATTAATTAAAAATACTAACAAAATGTAATTATAGTTCTAAATCTATTTTGCTTTATTTTAATATTATTATATTTATATTTTAATTAAATAAGTTATAAACTAATTGAATAATTAGAATTGTAGCTTTTTATAATTTTTTTTATTTTGCAAATAAATAATAAAAAATATAATTTTAGAGGATAATTTTATGCTTTATTATCTTTTTTATAATATTAATTTTATTATTTTAATAGGTATTTTTTAATTGATTTATTATGATTTCCTTTCATTATTCCATTCATTTTAGATATAGGAACATGCTTTCTTTTTTTCCCTTTAATGCTTGATTTTTCATAATAAGTTCTAAATCTTTTAAATTAACATTCCTTTATATGGAAGATCTTTAAGTTTCTATTTTCTTATTTCGATTATAAATTTGTAATAACAAAAACGAATATAAAATAATTATAATTATAAAAATAAGTTCCTTTTTGTATTTGATAGCAAATTAGATAATTTATACTTACTAGCAATAATTAAAATTTATTAGTTCTGCATATTATTTATCATATTGATTATTTCTATTATTTTTAAACATAAATAAAATAATAATCCTTTTTATATACCATTTAATCAATATTTTTTAATTTTAGTTATTAAAATGCTAATTCGATAAAAATAATTTATAAAATCATATCGTTGTAATTTTTTAAATCTCTATTGTATATTAATTAATTTTAACTTAAAGGATTAAGGCCATCTTTATTTAGAGGAAATGCTTCCTCAAGATAAAGATGATAAAAATTTTTATTCTCATTGCTTCTGTACGTGTCTTCATCTGAGTCAATTTCTAACTGAATAATTCTTTTTTATCTTCAATAAAATTATGCAATACATCTTTTTGTAATTTTTCTCCGGCTTTAAAAATAAATTCAAAGGTCGTTGCTTTCCTTTTGAAGTTATTTAATTGCTACTATTAATTACCAAGATCCTGTTTAAGTAATGTCACACTTGAATCAACTATTTCCAGTTTCTTTCTGTAAATACCTCCAAAGCAATTACAATATAGCCTCCTTGATGTTTCAAATTCTTTTCAGTGCTGCTCAAGAGCTTTTATTCGTTTCAGACATTACCTCCATAAATATTAAGTCTTTTGACAGCAATAACAACGTTATATTAAATGCTTGAAGTAAAATTTTTATTTTGTTTAAATTTTTTCTTCAATTTGCATCTTATCTCTTTGATGTTAGATTTTTTTATATTGGTAATTGAACTTTTTCTTTACTTTTCTATGTATTTGCTGCTATGTTTTTTCTATTAGCATAAATTTGAAAGTTAAGTCTTCAATTTAAAAATAAAATTAGCTTGTCAAACCTTTAACTTTCTTTTTTTATCTTAAAAAAGAAGCTGAAAATTCTAGTTTTCCGTCTTCATGATCTATATTTATGAATTAATTTTATAAAAAGGAGCAAAGAAAACCATTTCTTGCTTATGGAATTTCTTAAACTTTTTCAGTTTGTTAGGAAATTCAATATTTTTTCCTTTTTTCCTTTTTTCCTTTTTTCCTTTTTTCCTTTTTTCCTTTTTTCCTTTTTTTCCTTTTTTCCTTTTTTCCTTTTTTTTCCTTTTTTCCTTTTTTCCTTTTTTCCTTTTTTCCTTTTTTCCTTTTTTCCTTTTTTCCTTTTTTCCTTTTTTCCTTTTTTCCTTTTTTTTCCTTTTTTCCTTTTTTCCTTTTTTCCTTTTTTTCCTTTTTTCCTTTTTTTCCTTTTTTCCTTTTTTTTTTTTTTCCTTTTTTCCTTTTTTCCTTTTTTCCTTTTTTTCCTTTTTTCCTTTTTTCCTTTTTTTTCCTTTTTTCCTTTTTTTCCTTTTTTCCTTTTTCCTTTAAAAATAAATAGAGGGGCTTTCATTATCATATTAAATGTAAAAATAATTTTAAAAAAAGTTAAAAATCAAGAACAATTAGTTTAATATTCTTTCCAATTTTATAGATAATAATAAATAAATAATTAATATATTTAATCATAGAGCTTGTATCACCGGTTGTTGTGCAGCTCTTTTAATATTAATATTAATATTATAAAAAGGTATTTTCATACTTCTTGATGTTCATTCTAGTCGTCCAATGAGTTATGTCAGCTTCACAACCAGAGAATCTGCTTATTAAAAATTATTCTTAAATCTTGAACCAAACGCTAGATTCTTCTTGAATAAGATTAAAATTTGAATTAGTTATTAAGTAATTAGTAGTCCCGTCATTCAAATTTACACCAAAAGCAAAAATAAATCTTAATATTGTATTGAAAGAGCTATAATATCAAGTAGTTTATTTGAATATTATTCCTTTTATTTCAATTATAAGTATATTAAAGTAATAAGGCTAGAAAATGAAAAAAAAGCTATTTAATTATTAAATAATTGTTTTTTAGTGTTTCTAATTAATATATGATTGCCAAATATATAAATAAATTTTTAATATAAATAATAATATAATTAAATAAAGGTAGTTTGTATATAATTTATTCTACGTTTTTAAATGGTAAGAAATCTAAAAATAGAAATATAAAACAGGCTTAAAGGAGATTATAATGAGTAGATACTGAAAATAGAACATAAGTTGTTTTTCTTGCTAAAAGTTATAAGATAATTAAGAAAGAAATGAAAGATAATTTAGTTTATTAAGCTTAAATTTAAAATAGAACAAAGTAAAATGTGCTAAGACTCTTCGAAATTTTAAATTATGCTTAAAAAGAAAATTAAGACTATTTAAAATAAACTTATTTATTTATTATACTTCAAATTATAAAATGTATTCCAAAGTTTTGTTATAAAGATAATAATTTATATTATTTAAAAGGTTTATTGTGTAGCTATGATAATTTTAACTATTATTTAGCCGCTTCTATATTTCTTTTATATTGGTTGCTAAGCTTTCGACTTAATATTTATTAAATTTTGCTACTTAGTATAATTTAAAATCTATGCAATAAGCTAAGCTTATATTTTTTGGTTATAACTACCAAAATTAGATAAATAGAAATCAATAAAATAGTTATTTTAAAATAAATAAAAGAGGTTAATGAATCATATCAATAAGCTAGAAGAAATAGTCATTCTATTATCTATAAGAATAATTTTAGTTTCTTCATTAGCTTTAATTATATATAAAAGAGTTCTAAAAAAGGTTTGGCTCTTTTCATATTAAATAAAACTCAATGATTGAAATTTCTTAAATGAATATTATTTCCTATATAGTTTATTGCTAGCAATATCTAGTTCAAGAGTCATTTAAATCAACTATATTATAAAGCAAACACAAATTTTAGTTTTCCTATTTATAAAATATAGATATGTATTATAAAATATTAAAACGAAATTTGAAAGTTGAGAAAAACTTTAGACTAATAAAACAATAAGCTATATTTAGGAAATTTTACTCCTAAAGTATGCCATTGATTATTTGTATAAATGAATCTCTTTATTTTGCAAAACTAATTTTCTTTATTATTTTTTTAAGCTAATTAGGCAGAATAAGTGAGTTTAGATCTCATACCTGTTTATGAATAAATCTAATATTCAATTATCCTGCTATATCTTATTTATTTTCTAAGCTAAATTTTTTCATTTAATAAGAAGCATTTATTTGAATTAGCTATCCTCTTTTATATAGCATCAGAACTACTAAAATTATACTTATAATACATCAAATGCCTATGAATCTCTTCTGCTTAAAGAAGCAAAATATTGGATATGCAATTAATTATTATTTACTATAAAAGAGTTTAGCATTGAAGTACTAAGGTTGAATTAGAGATTTTATAAAGTAAATAAATAAATTAGTAGACTACTTCATAATAACCTGAATAATAGTAAAAAAGTAAACACTAAGGGAGTATTAAACCTATTTATTTTAAATTTTATACTTAGTGCAAAATCTCATTCTATTTAGACCAGGTAATAGGAAAAATAGATTTAACACCAGCAATAAATTTAATTATACTGATAGTTTAAAAAATAGAAAGACATGCAGATTAGAGAATTACTATTTCTTAATTTAAGGGATGAAGCAAGCAAGCAATTGAAGTTTGTATAAAAACACATTGCTTAAAATTTCTTAAATAATATACACAAAAGAATCAAAAGAGTTATGCTATCATAAACTAATATACTAAAAAAGTGAATAAACTCATTTAACTCTATAAAATATAATAGGCTTCTATATGATTTTGCGAATCTGGTATAAAAATTTTTAATTATATAATAGTTCTTAAAGAAATCGAGCTAAGAGATTATATTGCATCTGGTAACAAACTGCAAGATATAAAATAAACTTGATAAAATCTATAAATATAGAAAAAAATGAATTTAGTTTTTAAAATTTATTAATATGATTAAGTATTGATTCAACAAGTTAAGAGTAATATAATTTGTAGAGCGTCTTGTAATCAAAGTTCTGACTCTATATAGACTCATCCATAAATCTGATATTTTTTTTAAGTTGGCACCTAACTTGATTTAAGAACTCCTCTTTAGTTAAATATTAGTTGTTATCGATACAAAATTACTGCAGGAGGTTTAAAAGATGTAATGACTGATTAATCTGTAAATTAGGAATATTAGATATATTTTAGAACCTAATTTGATTTTATTAATCCTATATATAAAAAATTACAATATCAAGCCATTAAAATAAATAATCCAAAGCAAACTCTATTTACTCATGGCTTATTTCTCAGAACATTTGTGCAACTAGATACTCTAAATATAAATAATATACCATTAAATTTAAATTAACAATCTCCTGATGTATCTATTACTTGCATTAATTGCCAAGCTAACTATTCAGGAGTTTTACCTGCGGAATAAATATCGTAAAATTCTTCATTTTCATATTTTATATTAATCAGCATTCCCTTCAAGTCGTTCTCTGTTAGAAATCCATATCCTTGCTGATCTAAATTTAAAAAAGCAATTTCATGCTTGATTTTTTTAAGAGAGTGGAATAGTTTCAATACAATGAACTGATATATTATTCTCTATCAGATGTTTAACTAATAGTAAGCGTTAAGCTTTATGAAGAACTCTCCGCTTCATCTTTTAATTAAATATCTCTGTTAAAAGAAGTCCATTTTTAGTATGCAACTAGGTGTCTTCCTTTTTTAAGCATTCATCTGAAAGCATTCCAAAAGAACGTTGCGAAAAGCTCCAGGAATACATTCATTATTCTACTATAGAAAATCTAAAAGGATCTCATTACCTTTACGCTTATCCTTCTAAAATTTATCCTCTCAATCAGGTATAATTCTAAAAGGATGCTCACCTAAATACATTTATAGAAGAATAACTCCGATAGCGAAAAGGTCCACTTAACAGTCTATCTTTTTAGAATAATCATACAATTGATATGAAAAATAATAATCTTCATCATACTTTTTTTAAATAAAATTGCTTCACAACTAATTCGAGACCTCGATAAATTCCGTAAATCTTGGCATTTTTATTAATTTATAGTTCTTAGGATTCTGTATAAAAATGTTTTCAGGAGTAAAACTAAATGAGATTAGACTATTTCTATTAAGGTAGTGAGCCAATTATAATAATGTTTATCCTAATCAACGAATATCTTTTTCTTCGAATTTCACTTACTATTTGAAAAGGCTTTTTAGCGTGTAGTTAGGAAGTTAGTTTAAGATTATTTTATATTCCATTCCTTCTTAGAAAAATTCCACAAAAGAGGGCAAAAAGGGATGATCTAGTTTTAACAAGAACTAAATCTGTTTCTCTATTTCATTTTTATCTTAGCTTTTTAACCTAAAAATTTACTGAGTAAATTTTTATTGCAGACCAGTGTTAAGAACGTTTTTGTAGTATAAATCATAGCTTTCTTTCTAAATTTCCAAATCTTAAAAGCTCCAATTTTCTTCCAGTTCTACATATTTGGACAGCTAGGTCTACATATTTTTAAAAGCTATATATCGTAAATCAAAGAATTCTTTATTCAACTCCTTTCTTTTCTCTAGTTATTTAGTAGTTAAAACTGCAAATTCAACATTCTTAGTTCTATGTCTAATTACACTATCATTACTCTATTTTTTTAACTTTTCACGGACATCTATACAGCAAGCTACTTCTTGCCCCATTTTTTGCTATTTTAAAATATAAAAATTTAATATTCTTTTTCCTTAAAAACCCCTAATTCTACCTAGTACAAGCTTAAGAGATTTATATTCTTTAAACTTAAGGTTTCTTTATGATTTTGTAGTTTATGTTTTCAGGTAATTTATTTAGCTCACATGCAATTAAGTTTTTTTAATAGTACGAAGAATAATGAAAATAGATGCTGAGTATGTAATATAAAATGTAAGGGTATAAAATAGAGAGTCTTATGACATTTAATGCAAGAAGTCATTTTAAATTTGCCTCGAAGAGGGAATAATCTAAAATTGCTTCCTTTATGATTCAGTTAAATAAAAAGGTTAACAAGTTAAAACATTTAAGGACTTTTATTTTAGAAACTTTAAATTATGAGAGGTAAGATAAGTAACTCTTTAGTATTTTTCATAGTATTTTACTAAATTTTAATTTAAATCTAATATTTGTTGTCTTATTATTATATCTTCACTTAAGAAATATCATTTAGTACAGATTTTATAGTCATGTGTCTTATATAAAAGCTACCACTTGTCTATTTTATTTTAAGCTATTCAAAATAAATCTAATTTATTTACAGTTCTGAAGAAATCTTTTTCTAAAGACTAAATTTAGCATAAATCATCAAATCATCTTATTTCATTGTCTACTCAAATTAACACCCAGCTAGCGCTAATCTCTTCAATTTCTTTAAAGGAATAAGATAATTATTTTACAAAGAGTAGCATCCTTAATTCTTTTATTCCATTTATTTTTATAGTTATTATATAATATTACTAATACTCATTAAATACACTCAATCCTTTACAAGTCTAATTCTTATTTAAGTTTATCTATCTTTCCTTTAGTTAAATAAGCTTTTAGTATAATATAATAACTCTTAAGTGCTACTCCTTATTAAGCTAATATTGATACTTTAGTAAAATAAATTATCCGATTTATTTCATATCAAGCAATAGGTTTATAAATGAAGCTAGTTTATTACTTATAATACACATTTATTGTTTACATTCTAAGAATATAGCTCTTAGTATCTTAATGTAAAATACTTATAAATTATTAATAAATCTTAGCAAAGTAATCAAGCTAGTTATCTTAATTGTCTAAGCTACTTATTAATCTTACTTTATCTTCATGCAATTATTCTTAAACCTAATTTATCTAATGTAATTATAGTTAGTTTAGGTACTACTATGCAATAGTTAGGTAATATCCTATAGAAGAATCAGGGTTATGATATCTCTATGAGTATATATTAAATTTCAAGTTCTGTATAACTATAATAATGGCAACCTAAATTAAGCATTAATAGTAAAAGGGAAAAAATGGAAGGATTCAAAAGAGGTTTCTACACCACCTCCAAAAGTTGGAGAGGAAACCTGAATCCAATCTTGGATAGTCTTCTTACCCTTAATCCTAACCTTTTTCTTAAGTCTAACAACCTGAAGAGAAACAGAAACAAGCTCAGAAGACAACATATGAGATAACTCCAACCTCAGAAGACAACATATGAGATAACTCCAACCTCAGAAGAGGAGCCCAGAAAGCAGATGATGTCTGCTCTGCGCCAGGAGGTCTCAAAGTTTAATCCTTCTGGCCAGATGAGCATGGAATAGCTCATCAAAGTGGTACTAAACCTCCAGGAAGAGGTTAGTAAACTGAGAAAGGACAATGAGAAACTGATGAAAAAACTCAACCTAGCGGAAGGAATAGAATCCAGACTTATGTCCTAAGAAAGAGAATTAAGCGCTTTCTGAAACATATCTTAAGACCAGAGCAGCTAATCCTAAAATTAGCTTCGGAAACAATCTGATATGAGTATTAGACTGGAAATACTAGAAAAGAAATTAGATGAACAAAGGGGAGATCCAATGACGATTGAAGAGACCAATAGGAAGACTAAGGTTAAACTCCAAAAAGTAGAGAAAAAATGTTACTACTGCAATTCAACAGAACACTTATGAAGACGCTGCAAGGAATTCCAAAATTTAAAGACATAGTACTGGAATAGATAAAGAACCATACAAGCACAGTAGAGGAAGAAAAAACAAATGTAGTAGAGACAAATAAGAGAAAGATTATACTTAAATGAACAAGGATACATTTACAAGAGAAAATTTAATTAGAAATAAGGTTAGATCCGGAAATGACAAGAGTAATGAGAGGAGAGAGGAGTAGAGACATCTAAAACTTTATTTTTAACACTGGAGCAATCTGGTGTCCAGCATGAAGAGGTGAAAATCCTCGAAAATTGCTAAACTTAATTTATCCTATTATTAATAGTAAAAGGGATAATATATTAGCTAAGTATTTATTTATCTATAAAGGTAGCTTATTACTGTTCTTTTTAATTTATATTATTCTACCATAGTTTAATAGGAAAAACTTGTGATCACTTCAGGTGACATAACTAATAATTTTATAAAGCCAATTATAAGAAATCTTTTAGACTGAGGTAAAATAATCTTATTATTGTAAATACTGATAAGGTTATCCTTAATCTTAGAGATATGGGTAGAATATCGCTTTATTTTAAGTCTTTAGAAATTAAGGATAACAAATTATAATAAAATTATAAATAATATAAACATCAAGATTAACTAAGGATTTTAGGTTAAGACAAATATAATAATAATAATATATACTTAATTAAAGTGTTTGTGGCTTTGAGGTATTTCAATCTCATTTCCACTGACATCCAGTGATTGCTCCTGATGCTTAAAATAAAAGTTCGGCCAACCCAGTTTTTTTTGAGTTCTGCAGCTCGAAAGGAAAATTTTTCTTCTGTAAATTCTTCCTTCTATCGTCAATAAATTTTTGTTAATTCTCTTCAGACTTCTTCGCTGTTTCTCTTCATCTTTTCTTGTATATCTTGCAATTCTTGAATTTTTGGAATCTTGATTAGCACAGGTAACATCTCTTGAGAATCCTTCTAATATTGGTTGGTTCTATTTGCCTATCATCTTCTACTTCCATTTTTATTTCTTAGATTAGAAGTTCTATTCTTTTTTGTCCAAGTTGCTATACTTCGATTTCTTATTTGACTAATCTTTCTTCAGTATTTTAGCTTTTTTCTAATAATTTTTTGTTTTTTTATCTTAATATTTTTACTTCTTCTTACAGAATATGTACAGATTTCAAAAGACTTTCAATTAATAATTATTCTTCATTTGTCTGTTTTTGCATCTTTTTTGGATTCTCTTATTTCCTATAGTTACTTGGTCTCAGTTTAGGAAGAAAGTCAATATTTTATTATTATTATTTTTTAAAAAAAACATAGTTGTTCGAAGGTGAACAACAAGGTCATCTTCATCAGAGGTTGGGGAAGTTAAGTACCCATAATCGACTTTATGTCTTCCTCTACTTTGGTTTGGCCTCAAGACATAAGATTCTTAGACCTTCGGCACTGGCTCAATTTGAATTGAATTGAATTTAATTTAATTCTTGAACTAAAAAGAAATAATATTGCGAGCTTCATCAGAGGTGGGGAATTTAAGTACCCATAATTGACACATGTCGTCCTCTGCTTTGGTGATGCAATGAGACACAATCCTGCCATGTCCTTGGACCTCCAACAAGTATTAAAGATTACGAGTATTCTAAAATTATATCAGTATTGAACATTTTTATCAGTACTGAATAATTATACCAGTATTGTACAAGGTCTACCAGTATCTGATAATTTTATCAGTAACAAACATTCTTGTCAGTATGAAACATTTTTTTTAAAGAACTGCGCACCAACGAGAGTGCTACGCGCTCTATAATAAAATTTATTTATTATTATATTAGCTTTATTCTGTTTATGCTTATTTAATTTCTTATTTTATTTAAGATTTTCTTAAATTTTCAACTATTAGAGGCTATTAAGATTAAGAAGATTATTATTTTATTAAAGAAGACGTGATGGATGAAGAATTAGAAATCTCTGGTTTTTGCTCCTTTATCTATGGAGCCTGCAAAAAACCCTTCTTGAGACCTTCTGCCATTTTTTATTCTTAGGTAAAGACAAATATAACTTTCCTATTTATATTTAATTAAAGTAAATCAGATTTACGTTAATAATAAATTAATAAAAATGATTATATAGAGCTCGTAGCACCTCATTGGCGCGCAGCTCTTTCAATATTAATATTTAATATTATGAAAAATGTTCTCATGTTACTTGTTAAAATTCTAGTAGCTCAATGAGTCATTTTAGCTTCTCCAAATGGGGAATCTTCTTATTAAAAATTATTCTTAAATCTTTAGTCAAATTCCTCAGTCTTCTTGAATAAGGTCTAAATAAGAATTAGTTATTAAGTCGGAAACTAGAAACCCCGTCAGTCAAACTTCATACTGCTAGAGAGAACCCTCAGGGTAAGTTAGGCATATCTCAACGGAGCTTATCCACACTTCCCCGTGGTGGAATCTAGTGCGAGATTACTCGCAATGCAGTATACACTACACCAGATTACCTACTAGTTTTTTTGACGCGTCTGACATCCATTTTATATATATTTAATAACTAATATTACAACAGGTATTTTTAATCTACTAGCATACATCAAGATTAATATAACTAGCTGCTTTAAAAAGCTTAAACTATCCTTCCTAAATTCTTATTCATCATTCATTAAAATGAAAGAACTAATAAAGTAAGCAAAGACTTGTATTTACAATGAAGCTTTAAAGAAGCTAAAGATTTAATCTAAGATATAATTTCCCCTCTACAGAATTAAATTCTTTTAATCAGCAGGTAAAGTATAAATAAAGCTCATTATAACCTCTGATTAGAATATCACTCTTTATACTAGACATTATAGAATAAAATATAATAGTATTAAGAATAAAATATAATATAAATCAGTTACTTCTACTAATTCAGCTAAAGAAAGGTATATATTATGTATGTTTATAGTCATAAATTATGAAATGATGCTTTGATTCTAAAATAATTAATTCATTAAAAGAAATTTGAAGACAAAAGCATCTTTTTTATAAAGACCATAAAATTATGATATAAAAACCTTGTTTAAATGCAAGTTAAATAAAACTATTTATAATGTAGAGTTAGTACATTCAAGAGATTATATAGACCTTATAGCATAATGTATAGGAATAAAATTGTATGGAATATATAGATATAAAGTAGCAGCTAGCTAAAGTTTGGATGTTTTAATCTGCTCAGAAATTGAAATTTAAAATGATGATTGTACCAGAAGATTTTTGCTTTACTTGCAATAAAAATGAGAAATTAATTCAAGGAAAGTGTTAGCATTATTACTGTCATGAATGTATAGTGCAAAAATGTTTTAAGGATACGAAAGGAAAACTATCAAACTAACTTATTACTTAAGTAAAAAGCATCTGTGGAACATATATTCCAATAGATCTCATTTATATCGCTTTTGGAGGAAAAAAATAATTCAAGTAGGCATAAATTAAAGAGCAGAATTGTTCTATTTGCGCCTCTTAATACAATGAAGAGCAAAATATCTTGCTGATAAGATCAAGCTGTGGAATTCATTTCTTTTGCTACAGTTGTTTGAAGAATAAAACCAAAGTTTTACCAAATAAAGATTTATTACATCCTTCATAAAACCTAGATACAGTAATTAAATGTCCTTGCAATGTTAAAATTGGAAGCAAAAAAATTTTTTAAGCTTTTGGAGATTAAAATAAATACGAGATTTAATTCAACGAAGCATAGTAAAAGGAAGAAGAAAGAAAATTTGAAGAATAAATAAATAAAAAATGAGAAGATAATATATTCGTGTGTAGAAGATGCAAAATAGAATAGACATTCAAGGAATCGTAATTTCTACAATGTATGGCAGATAAAAAGCATTTTACATGTAAATATTGCTTACATTAGAAAGCAATTGAACATGAAAATAAAATAGCGTTAAAATGTGAATATGATAACTGTAACAGAGACATACATTACAACGCCTTTGAGTTTAGTTCTTAATAATACAAGGTTTAAGTTAAAAGTGTTTTAAGAAATGAAGCATAAGAATATATTTGTCCTAATAAATCATGCTGATATGCTAGAAGCTTAAATGAAATATATGATGTAATTAACTGCTTGTATTGTTAGAAGTTTTATTGTAGAGAGTGTGGAGATTTAGAAGGACATAGTGGATTCAATTGTAAAGAGTATGAAGAGCACAAAAAAGAGTCTATATAAAATGACTAAGTAGAGGAGAAATAATGCCCTAAATGTAACCATCCAACAGAAAAAATTTTAGAACACGCTAAAGTAATATGTAGAAATGAAGGATGTGGAGTTCATTGGTGTTGGAATTGTTCAGAATTTTCAAGTAAACTTCCAAAAGAAATGTGGCTACATTTAAAGGAATGTGAAAAATGAGAAAGATTTTAAGTAACTTAATTTGAATTATTTTTAATAGAAAGTATATATTAATTAAGTTTAATTATATATAACTAAAAGTTAAATTTTCAACAATCAACCAATTCAAAAGTTTAAAAAGAAAATAAAGAACTGAAAATGTATATGAAGTAGTTAATAATCTATCCATATAAATATTTAGATTAAGCATGAGGTAAAAATATTAAAATTAGAGAATGCTTAAGACATAGAACTAAACTATGAAATTTAGCATAATGGGTATATTTTTATTTTGCAATGTAGATTGCGTAGAAAACTTATAAGTATATTAGATTAAATCAATGCTATTAGTTAGAAATCATCTTTGTAGAATGAAGGTTTAAAATCAAGACATATAACTACATATTATCTTAAAATACTTTAATGTAAATTGTGAATTAAAACTATAATTAATGTAGTTAAAAAAATTAAATCCTTCACTACATTATATGCTAAAATTATTATTTTACTTAAAAAATTTAGGATCACAAATTTCTTTTTCCATCTAGTCATAACCATATGAATATAATATTAAGGCTTATATATTAAGACCAAAAAAATCGGACTAGTAAATGAAATGTATTATATATTAAGACAGATTTAATTTAAGTTATTAAATAGTGTAGAATTCTTGATATTGAGTTGATTTTTCTATCTATAAGTTTAATATCTCAAATAGATTCCATTTACTTTTTTCCAAATCTAAAGATTATATAATATTATCTATTAAAGCAATAATATAAATAACTCAAGCAAATTTTTTATTTTGGTTTATAAATACTTTAGTAAATCAGATAATCTTCATTTTAGAAATTTAAGCTGATTTATTAAATAAAATGCTTAAATTTCTATTTCGATAGTTTATTTTTCATATAATTTAACTTTTTCAATATCTCTTGAAGAGTATAAAGGTTTAAGAAATCTGTTATTTTATGTTAGTTTAGCTAATACCTTCTATCTTTTAAAAATGTATTTACTTATTTATAACCTTATGTTTATATATGATTGATATCTAAAAATATATGCATATATAAGTATATACTATTCTTATAGTATTCTAAAACATGTATATAAAAACATGCTAAGATTATAATTCTTCTATTTATTTCTCTTGTTATAACTAATAAACTTGAGAGTTATTTTAGGAGTTTATCTCTTAAAAGGAAAATTTAAAGAAAGATAATTATTATACTCCTATTTTTTATTTCTTATCCTTAGAATTTATAGCTTAATTTGAGCAAAAATATCTTAATATTTATATTATCATGTTAAATATCTACTCAAAAGTGTTTAGTTTTTATATTAAGAAATGATATCAAGTTATTTAACAAAGTTATATGTAAATATTAGTTCTTAAGAAATAATATAGCAAATTTCTTTTCCCTCCTCATTAAATCAAATATATCATATACTTTTCATAATTTAGTTTTTAATTAGATAGCTAAATTAAGAAATTTTTATTATTCTTTCATTAAAAGCTTGAAATAGTAGCATACCTTTTCTAAAAACTATTATATAGTGATTATTTCTTATTTTAAAGTGTAATCTAAAGATCCTTATGCTGATAATTGTGTAGATTATTCACACAATGAAGTGATTTTATATTTACTATTTTAAAATTATTTTATTACAAACTAGAAGTATTTAATTTATTTCTTTACATAAGTAAAATATTCACTTGCTAAACTTTTGCAACACAAGACTATCATACTATTTTTCCATTTTACTTCCTTGATTTCTTTAAAATATTCGAATTATACGTTTTTCGAGTGCCTTTTAAAGTATATGATGCTAGGTATATAAATCAATTTGAAATTTCATTTTAGTTAAAGTAAATGAAAAGATGCTTATTTTTAAATAATACCTTAGGAATAATTAGAAAATGAACTAAGTTAAAACATTTATATAATAATCAAAGGAATGTAGGAACAAGATTAGAATCGTCTGATTACACTTCTAACTTAAGAAATTCTCTAATTTAATCCAAATTCTTGAAGTAAACACATTAATAATATAATACGGTGTGGCAGGGGCTTGAAATCTTTGATTAAGGAATAAATCTTGATTATTTATGGTGGATTTAATTGCAGAAACTGATAAAATTTGCAAGGAAAATATCTTTTTTTTTAAATTTCAGCATCCATATTTAGTTTATATCCACTATAAACATTTTTGTCAGTTTAACTCATTTTCCTGGATAAAACATCAAAGTAATTTAATTTAATAGTTTTTAAAATGCTAGTATGTTAGTTGTAACATACAACAAGAAAGTTATTAGTTTAAAAAGGAGTAAATATAAGCACTATAAATAGATTACTAATGTGAAAATAATCCTTTATACCTAGAAAAAATAAAGTTAGTGTCACAAGTTTATTGGAGTAAAGATAAATTAAGAATATAGATATTATTTAAAATGTAAAAGAATGATATTGCTATTTAATTTAGACATACTTAATTTATTATTATTGGTAGTTTCCTAAATAATTTTTAGAAGCTAAATAAGTATTAATGATAAAAAGTTATATTTATTAAAAGATTTTAAATTTTTAACTTTTATAAATATCTTAGTCCATTCTTTTAAATGTAGGTTTAAATTCTTTCAAGCAAGTATATTAAATTTTTTGATGGCAAAAGTAAATAATTAAAGTGAAGAAATAAATCGTAGATATATATGTTTAATAATATGATAAAGTTAGCATAAATTACTTATTACTTTATAGAGATATTTTTATTTTTTACCTTAAGTTATTATTAAATACTATGTTAAAACATTCTGATATTTTAAGCTGAAGGGAGATGATTCATATTAACACTTTAAAATGAAGGAAATATTTTAAAACTAAACTTGATTAAATAAAAAGATATAAAGTACTAAAACAGTAGAAAATAGTTTCTCCATTTTGATTTAAATTTAACTTAAGATGTTTAAGTTTCTAACCTTAAACTGTAGAAATATATATTTAAATAAGCTATTAGATTTCTTTTATTATTTTATCATAGACATTTCATTTTTACATTCCCTTTTTAATCTTTTATATATCCCTCTTATTCATTTTACTCTTCTTCTATCTTTCTAACTCATTACTCAGAATAAGCTATTTATAATAGCTGTCAGTATCATCTTTTATTTAAGCAAGGCTAATAATAACTTCAAACTATATAATTAGTATAATAATAAAAATATAAAGTTTCCATATTTTAAATTAAAGAACTTAGTTGCTTAATTACTCTGAATGCATATGCAAATTATTTCTAAATTAAGTTTTCTATTTTTTAAGTTAGGTTCCCGAAAATCTAATTGATGTAAGTCTAATTATATAAACATTATATTTCCTTAAACTAACTAATTTCTATAAATATCAAAATAAATTTTCTAGTAAGGATTATTAAAGATGCTTGCAAGTTCATCCAAACCTTAGTCATATAAGCAAATTGCACTTGATAAGGTATTAATCTGACTTTAACTGAATTAAGATTAGAAATTGTAAGCTGTTAGTTTATAAATAGAAATAATCTGATGAATAAGGTATTAGTTAAATTTAGTGTCTTACATTTAAGAAAGCATACTTAATTATTTTATAATTGATCTATTATTCTTTTTGCACCAATAATGTAGTGATTACAATAAATATAATTATTATTTATGTGCTTATATAGTTTTTAAATTAACCACTATAATTAAGGATTCTGTTCTTCAATCTTCTCCTATTTTAAAGTCATCAATTTCTTAAGTCTTTCCATATTCTTATAATTTATTACAAGGATGGATGTTAAGGAGTTAGAAAAATATTAAGCATTTATATTAAAAATATTTTTATCTCCTTATTCTAAAATACTTACCCCTACTTTGATTTATCTCAGAAATATCTTAATTGTTAACTCTTGCCAAAATATATAAAATAGAAATATTAGGTTTTTATGTGAATTAGTATAAACAAGCTACATTTATTCTGTCTTGACTACCTCATAAATAATTAAGCTTTATTTTACTATAAAGTCAATTTATCTTATATCTCTTATTCTTTTAAATTTATTTTTCTAATTGTTTACTCTATTCTTCTGTTTTATATCTTAATTCTAATTTAAAGACTTTATCATATTAAATTCATCTAAAATTAGCTAATTTGCTTAATTGTAGCAGATCTATTGTAAAAGAGCTACTAAATACTTGGACTAGTGGTTTCTATAGGTTTCTTTATTTTTAACCCATATTTTATATACTCTAAGTCGTAATCTTGTTAGCTCTTTCCAAAGTATATTATTCTGGTTTATCTTATTTAAATGAATACTAGTGTATTGCTGTATACCTTTCCAAATAAAAAAGCATCTATTTCTAAGTTTATTGATATTAATGCTTTCTATGTAAGTGCTTGTCAGTCTATTTTGGAGGAGTTTATGCAAGGGATTCTTATATAAGTATTTTCCTTACTTTTATTTTACTTCCTTGCTAGTCATAGAAAATCTGATAAAGTTGAGATATCCATAGTTAGATCGTGTGCTAAAGAAGAAATATTAGGGTTTCTGTTCTAGGTTGAGAAATGTATGTCTCTTGTTAAAGCGTGTTTGCATTGATATTAGAGTGTAATCTTATGGTTGTAAAAGGTAAATATTGGTTTGTTACATGATAGGAGTGAAAGTAGTTTTATAAGGTTATTAGTGATAAAGTTAAATCTAGTGTTATTAAAGTCTATAAATAGGATTTAAATATATTTGCTTAGTTCAGAGATAGTTTCCATATCTAAAGCATAAGTTATGCTTTATTAGTGTAAATTCTTATAATTCCTAGACATACTAAAATAATAGATATAAAATGATTAAAACAAATAAAGGAAACTAAAGGATAAACATTGGAATTATAGCAGAGCTTTAATAATTTTATATCCAAGTAATTTAACTAAAGACAATTATTTCATATACTAACTTAATATCCACTATAGATCAAGAGCTAACACTCAACTATCTCTTTTAACTTTTGCTATCTTTGTTATAGATCGCTCCTTTTCAGAATTCAACTACTTTATTGCAAGAAAATCCAAAGAATGCATATAGCAAGACAGCAGCAGAAGAGAGTATGATCATATGTTTAAAGGCAATAGAGAGTAATTAATTCTATGTAAACAGATATTTGAAGCTAAAGTTTAAGTTTTTTATTTAAACGTATGACTAAGATATTGCTATGAGATATCTATAATTTATTTCAAATGCCACTATGATATCTCACATTTATAACTCACTATCTTATCGTCCTACTTAATTTAGTCATAGAAAGAGAATTTAAGAAACAAGAGGAAGTTTATAGAGATAACTTTAATATATATCTTAAGTATTAATTATCAAGATATTTTTATTATAAGAGTTAGTGAAAAGTTTATCAACTTGAGGCTGCATTTCTTCTTCTTATAAGTAGAATGAAGTTTAAAAATGCTAAGCCAATATAACCCCAAAAGTTAAGTAATCTCTACTAGATGTGATTTTCTTCCAAGTTAAGCTTCGTTATTGCTATAATGATCAATCCTATAATGTATAAGATTATAACTGCTATTCCAGTGAAAATCACTAAGTATTCGATTTATTTAACTGAATTATGAACTTACCTATATCATCCTGGTTGTTAGAATTTTCATCTTTTACTTCTTCACCATCAACCTATGAAGTCGTAGACTTTTAAATTTAACCTTCAAAGTTTCATTAACCTTCTAAAGTATAACTTTCAGCTGCTTAACTAGATATGATTGAAGCGTTGAAATTAAAGTCATATACTCCTCCTTCATCTTTCCATTATTAAGGAATATCACCATCAGCTATCAAAATTTCTAAATAAGAACTTTGTTCCTATAATAGCCTTTTCTGGAATCTTCCCTAACTTAGTTTAGAAGAAGGTTTTTTTGTGATTTTAGTAGTTGATCCTCCTTAAGTTGAGCATGAGGTTTTATCATTATTGCATGTAAACTTTAGATCTTTTTTATCCTTTTAATCTCCTGTATTTTAATCTTTGTAGTTTAATGTCATATTAAATGACTCTACATTTATTACTGCTTCAGTTCCTAGATCTCCACCAAAAGCATAACCTCCTTCTTCTTCATTATAAGAAGCAGGCTCTGATGAAGTTCCTGATGTTTCATTAGTAAATGGAACACTAAAAGGTTTAACTAAATATAAAAATAGTTACCTACTACAAGCTTTTCCCATTTAATTAGTTTAGTATAAACCTAAAGACTAAGTTAATGAGATAAGAATGAAGTTTCTAGTATAGTAGCATTATAAGTAGACTATTTAGAGAAATATTTAGTAGTAAAGTTATAATAAATTCTAGTCTTCTAATTTTATACTTTATCTGCTTTAAATTAAGTAGAAAATGTATTACAAGTAGGGTTTTATTAAGGATCTTCACAAATCTATAAATTAAGCTTTAATGAAGTTTCTTTTAGGATTTAATTGAAAGTAACTTCAAATCATACATATTCAGTTTAAGTAATTGCTTCTATTGGATCTATGCTAGAAATTTCTATTTCTTTCAGTTTACAGATACCTAAAGTATCATCATTTATCCAACCATATTAATATTCATCAGAGTCACAGTCACTAGCACACTTATTTTATTCGAATGAAGTTCCTTCAGAAGTTAATAAATACTTAAAATTGCTACTAGAGTCACAAGACAAACAGTTATCTTTTTAATCGCAAGCTAAACACTCATAATTGCATTGATCACAAGTACATTTATCAGAATTCTAATAATATTTCTAATCGCAGGTTTGTACACATTATCCATAGCCAGATGTCTTATCTTTTTATAGGTAATATTTATCATTAGACCAACATGAGCAAGCAGTACAATTCTTAGCTTCTTTTTCACATTTATAGCATGAAGAATCACAATTGATGCAATTTTTGCTTGAATCGCTATAATAATGATCTCCACAACTGTCTTTACATTAACCTTCCAGATTATACTTTTCATCTGCACATAATGTACAGTAATCTTAGCTATCTTAACATTCTATACACTTGTTACTGCATTTTTTACAGTTTTTCTAAGAAAGATACCAACCTTGGTTACAGCTAGTACACTAACTAGCTTTCGACTCACAACTTTTGCAATTCTAATCGCATTTTTTGCATTTTCTTTGTTAATCAGCATAGTAATCAGATGAACATGTTTATTAGCAAACACCTTCTTAGTCTACTAAGTTATTGGGACATTAGTCTGTACAGTTACCTTCATACAAGAATTTGTTATTTGTGCATTTTGTACAGGATGAGCCATCTTCTATGCATTCTTCACAATGGGGAATTTTATTTTAGCATAGTTAGCAAGTTCTATTACCAACATCATATTCATTAGGTCCACAAAATAATGAGCATGTCTTATCAAGCCTATGCTTATAAAATCCTTCACATTTGCTACAAATTCCCATTTCTGTACACTTATCACAGTTTGGTACTACTTTGCTGCAATTTTCACATTTCCTATCTTAATCTTTATCTTACTCTGTTTCAGGACAAGACTCAATACAAGTATGCTTAGATAATTTAAGTGTTTCACATTTATTGCACTGTCCTTCATTAGTACATTAAGCACAATCCTTAATATTATTTGAACAAATGTCACAAATTTAGTCTTTATCGGCATCTTATTCATTAGTACCACATGTATCTTAGCAAGTTTTGTCTAGTCTAAGCTTTTTATTTTTATTACAAGCTAAGCACTAAGTATCATTGCATCCAGTGCAAAATGGCCATTTCCAAGAGCATGGTTCACATTTGCTATCGCCATCATTATCCTGAAATCCTTAAGGACAAGATAAATAACATTAGTTCTAGGACAACTTGTAAGGATATTCGCAACTCAAGCATGTTTAACCATCTTAACTACATTTATCACAATTAGGAAGTGCTTATTAGCAAGGCTAACACTTTCTATCTTGATCTTTGTCTTGATATCCCTCTGAGCATTTATCAGCACATATTCCATTTATTAAGTATTTACTAGCGCAGCCATTGCAAAATGGACTAGTTTAGCCACAAGAGATACAGTCAGGTATTGCAGCTGAACAGTTTTTACAAATTCCACTGCCTTCATAATCTTATTATGACTAAGGGCATTATGTTTAAAGGCACTAATTATCAGATAACTTATATCCAATAACGCATTTATAACAAATTGTACCATCTTAGTTACAGCTTTAGCAACCTGAAATCGAATTGCTACAACCTTGGCAAATTTTGCTTTGGAGAAGATTAAATTATCCTTCGGGACAGTTGTCTACACACTTACCATTTGCTAATAACTTGCTCGCACAAGAAAGGCATAAAGGTTATGATTAGTCACATTAAATGCAGTCTGGTAATTTATCTTAGCAACTTAAACATTTTCCCTTACCTTCATAATCCTAGTAGTTAGCAGGGCAACTAGATAAGCAAGCATTATTAAATAACTTCAAATTCTACTAGCATTTATTGCATTAGTTTCCGCCTTACTCACATAAAAAGCAGTTTTGGATTTTTGAGCTACAGCTTTAACAAGTATGGTTGGATAAATAAAATCCATCAATACATTGTATGCAAACATTAGTATCTTGCTTAATGCAATTAGGATCACACTTTCCATTTTCATCAGGTTACAAGCCATTAGGACATAATGAAATGCATTTGTTTTGATTCAAAGTAAATAATTTCTTACATTATGTACAATTTTTTCCATTTAGGCTACATTTCTCACAATTTACTATAGAATTTGAGCAAGGCAAACAGTTTTCTCTATCGGCAGAAAAATATCCTTGAGAACAGTTTTTAAAGCATTGATTTTCGAATAGTCAATATCCTTCGAAACATTAATCACATTATTGATTTTGTTGGTTGCATCTATTACAATTTTCTACATCTTAAGAACAACTTGAACAAGAGTAATTGCTATATGAAAATATCTAAAACGTGAAATTAGTAGAATAATAGTTCTACTAATAAGAATATTAAATCTAAGGCCAAGATGATATCCAAGTGTAGTAGAAGTAATTTCTTCCATATTGTATTGAATAATGAGTTCTAATATCGATCAGCGTGTTAAAGAATTGGTTGTTATCATCTAAAAGCTTCTACTAATTGTATTCTTATGGACAACTCTAAACACACTAACCACCGGATTAAATTTTACCATAGTTACAAAGAAAGCAGTACTTATTGTCTGCTTGGCATAATAAGCAACCCTATATTGATTACGAACAAGGTAAACATCTACCACTATTGTTATAGTCTTAGTATCCAAAAGGACATTAAATGCAAATTCCATTCTATAATGAATATCCTTTATGACACTAGTTACAAAGTGTTCCGTTAGTGTTACATTTATAACATCCTTATAAAGTAAAAGCACAAGGATAACATGTAGTTTCGTTAAGAGGTAGAAACTCGTCATCATCACACTAATCAACACATCTGTTTTTACTTAAGAGCTGATTTGAACATTTATAACAAATAGGTTATTAAGAATCGCAGTAGCCACATCTAGGTAAGTATTATGAGCAAGAATAACAAGATTTTGAATCATTATAATTTTATAATGTCTAGCTTGGGCAATACGAATAGCACTTCCCTTCGAATAATAGCATTCCCTCTTCACATTATTCACAAATATTTCCTTGGTTACTACATTTAGCACATCTATCTATTCTCAGATTGCATTTATAGCATTTATTTTCCATGAGATATAATCCACTTCCACAACCTAAACAATCCATTCCTAAGTATTGATCACAACGTGGTTCACAAAGTTTTTATTCTATATTTAATCTATAGCCATCAGGACATTGTTAATAGCACTATCCTTCAACCAAAAAGTAATTATCTTCACATTCAGTGCACTTTCCATTATTTTTATCACAAATTTTACATTTTTTAAATGTCTAGTTGCAAGGAATGCAAATTTGATTGCTCAATAAAGTATTTTCTAAATAATATCCTTTTTTGCATACGTCTGTACATGTTTCATTTTCTAATTATTACTACGAATAGCAAGTTAAACATTGCCTGGAATCTTAATTGCATTCATCACATCCATAAATTGATTACTAACATTCTTAGCAAATGCTATCTTAATCATAATCTTAAAATCCTCAAATACAAGTATAATAACAAACACCATTAGACAACTTATATTCATCTTAACATTTCAAGCAAGCGTCATTTTTTTAGTTGCATTGTTGGCAACCTTCTATGGTATTATTGCATTATTGGCATTCCGAATCTTTTTATGAATAGGAATTCTAATAATAGCTTAGATTTGCTTTAAAATAAATAGATAAATAGCCATATTCTATAAAAAATAAGGTAAATTATTTTTACTCATAAGCTCTTTGTCATTCTATTCTTTGATTTAAGTAATTGCTTGTTCAATATTTCTAAAATAACTAGATGTTTTTGCTTTTAAATCCATCTTAGCACATCTCATTGCATTATCCATTTTATATTGTTTTGTTGTAATTGCAAAATAAACATTCTGGTCTATCTGATTAACATAGTGAACAATCCTTAATTGCTTATGAGCAAGGTAAACATATACCACTTTTATTATAGTCTTAATACCCAAAAGGACATTTATTACATATTCCATTCTATAATGAATATCCTTCATAGCATTAGTTACAGAGTGTTCCATTCGTGTTACACTTTTAACATCCTTATAAAGTATAGCCACAAGGAAGACATGTTGTTTCGTTAAAAGGTAGAAACTCATCTTCGTCACACTAATCAACACATCTATTTTTACTTAAGAGCTGATTTGAACATTTAAAACAAATAGGCTGATTATAATGGAATATAAACAACCAGAGATAGATTATGAGCAGTTTTAACAGATTCCAGTATTTTTATAATCTTAATATAATTTGTTTAAGTTTGAAGTGTAGCATGATGTTGTGCAAATGTTATTTAATAACTTATAAGGAGAAATACATTTAAAGCATTACGATCCATTTAAACTACATAATTCGCAACTTCATTTTAGGTTACTACATTTGTTGCATCCGTACTCCACTAAGCAGGACCCTTATTCGCATTCAATGCATTTCGTTCCATTTAGTTTACTACAGTTAAGTTAGCATATTCCATCTGAGTTCTAACCTTATCAATTTTAGTTGCAACTACTTAAGCACTGATTTTATTATAATTTATAAGGTTATAAGCACTCTATACATTAATCTCCGTAAACAGAGCATTTTTCACACTATGGTATTTTGTAACTACATTTTCTACAAACTTTTTGATTGTTTTCAAAACTGAAATATTCGTCTTATTTACACCAATTTACACAATTTCCGTTTGTCAAATTCACGTATTCATAACACTGTAAACATTTTCTTTCGTTCTAATCACAAGTATAGCAGCCTGGAATAACTTTCTGACATTAATCACAAACTCCATCTTAATCGTAATCTTGGCACTAGTAATTGCATTGTTAATAGCAATAGCCTTATTGTAATTTGAATCCTTGCTCACATTAAAGGCACCATTAGTAGCTATTATCACATTATTAGCAGTTTGGGATTTATTACTAGCATTTTGCACAATATTGATATTAATCTTTTGCAATGAAGAAGTATTTTTCTGTTACAAAAAAGTAAGTTTAAATCTCTTTTTATTAGAGATATAAATAAGTGAAAAAAGTGAATTTTATTTAGTAATTTTAGTACTATTACCCTTATATCAATCCTAGTACATATGGATTAATAATTATTTCTTTTTCATTTTCATTTTTACTACATTCCTAAGTGCACTATCCATTCTTTTAAAATTGCTTGTTACACATAAGACATTTAGGAGAATCTTCCTAACAGTAGACACAACCTGAAATTACATTTGAACAAGGTTAGCATACACCAGTGCTATTATAGTCATAAAATCCAAAGGGGCATTAAACGCATTTACCATTTTGTAATGACCATCCTTTATAGCATTATTTACATTCTTAATTTGTGCATTTCTTGCAACCTTTTATTTCTGCTGCGCATGGATAGCATATGTTTTCGCTCAAAGATAAATATTCATCTTCAGCACATTAATCTACACACAACCCTTTGCTTAATAACCCATTTTAACATTTATAACAAATGAAACTATTCGGATCACAATATTTGCAATTAGGATAATTATATGAGCAAGTTTAGCATATTCCTGAGCTATATCAGTCTTAATATTCATATTATGGACATTAGAATAAGCATGTATTATTAAATAATTTATATCCATCAAGGCATTTATTACATTGTTGTCCATCAAGGCTACAGAATTAGCAGTTTTCTATACTTTCTTTACACTCTTAGCATAAATTATTTTTAAGGAAATATCCCTAAGCACAATCTGTGCAGTCTTAATTACTATCATAATTATAATATTAATTGCAAATTTTTACACATTCATGCTATTCATTTTCTTAAAACCCTTTTGGACAACTTTTAATACAATTGTTGTCATACAAGAAGTAAGGAATTTAGCACTTTAAGCAATTTTGTCCATTTTAATTACATTAGTCGCAATACTTAATACTTGAACTACAAGGGAGGCATTGTCCATCTTACTCCTAGTAAACTTTTTGATTTTATATATTTGAGCAGGTAATTTAGCAAATTCCATTCGTCAAATCGGCATATTCATAGCATTCTAGACATTCTGTCTAATTCGATCTACATCTTGAACATCCTAAAATAGCTTCAGAACATCTTTCACATATCCCTACATTATTATAATCTTATAACCAATCAGGACAAAAACTTTAGCAAGAATTGTCAACCAACTTATATCCATTCTAGCATTATAAGCATTTGATGCCATATTTATCACATGTTTAACAATATGGAATAGTTTAATTGCAAAATTAGCAGATACTTTAAACTTACGTACTTAGATCAATCTGAACTTATGTATCAATGTAAAAATTTCTCTACTAAAAATATGATGAATACAGTTAATCTTACTAATAAAAATAGCTAAATAAATAAAATTATTTTTTAAGATTAGATCATTTATTAGCCCAAAAATATTTTAAATTCCATAGATTTTAAAGATTAATAAACTAATTCTATTCACAATAACTATCACAATAACCTTTAACACTAACTTTATCAAAATTACAAAATAAACATACGGGCTTGTCCAATTAACATAATAAACAATCCTTAATTGCTTATGAGCAAGGTAAACATATACCACTTTTATTATAGTCTTAATACCCAAAAGGACATTTATTACATATTCCATTCTATAATGAATATCCTTCATAGCATTAGTTACAGAGTGTTCCATTCGTGTTACACTTTTAACATCCTTATAAAGTAAAAGCACAAGGAAAGCATGCAGTTTCTTTAAAAGGTAGAAACTCATCTTCGTCACATTAATCAACACATCTATTTTTACTTAAGAGCTGATTTGAACATTTAAATCAAATAGGCTGATATGGATCACAATATAAACAACCAGAAATAGCTTACGAACATCTTTAACAGATTCCAGTATTACTATGAAATTAATATATTTAAATTTCACCCGATTAATCGCATGATGCTGTGCAAATTTTATTTAATAACTTATAAGGATAAATGCATTTAAAGCATTTTACCCGTCTAAACTACATAAATCACAATTTAGTATTAAATTTCTGCATTAATGGCATTCATTGCTTTGTAAATAAAATCCTTACTCGCATTCAACACATTTCGTTCCATTTAGTTTACTACAGTAAGACTCACAAATTCCATTTTTTTCTTTAAAATTAGGACATTCTAAATAGCATTATCCTTAATATAGCTTATAACCAGCATCACATTCTTTGCAACTATATCTATTTTAATTACATTTTCTACAGCCCGTAAATACTTGTTTACATGGAATGCATTATCCATTATACCCATACATTTGATATACCAAATCATCTTGCTAACATAAATTTATGCAAGTTCCATTTTTAACGTATGAATAAAAATCGCATTTCAAGCATTAAATTTAGTTTTAGTCGCTGTTTGTGCAACTTGGAATCACTTCTGAGCATTGTTTGCAAGTACCATTTTCTGAAATAATCTTAGTAACCTTCTAAACATTATTAAACGCAAGGATTATCTTAAAGTTTGTATATGTTATCTGACTAGTGTCATTAGCTTAAGTACTACAGAAGTCGAATTGCTCTAGTGTTTGTATTTATGTTAGGACTAAGTGTGCTTGCTTTACTATTATTATCTATTATTTTATCATCCAGAGTTATTGCGTGAGGTTTTTGCAAATGTGATGAGTTACTTTATAGACTTTATTTTATTCATTGAGTTCTAGCTATTCCATTAGTCTACTGCCATAGTTTTAAGTTTTGGTTTTTTCATAAGCTTAGGGTGCTGGAATCATTTTATTTCAACACTTGTTCAATTAAATAATTTGCTATGATTCTATCATCTATTTTTTTCCTTAGGCGTAGTTTCAAAATTAATTTTAACGACTACTATATTTTAGTGTTCAAATTTATGATTGCTGTACAACTTTTCATTTATTTGAATTTCCTATTTTTATTTTCGCGTGGTTTAGTGTTCTATGATGTTTCTTGATGTTTATTTATTACTTATTTTGAAGCTGCAGGTCAATTGATTATCGTTATTATTGCTTTTTGACTACTGCATTATTTAGAAATGTACCCAGTTTTTTAGCAGTCTTCGCATCATCATATTGCTTGATGGTTTAGTTTTATATTTTTACCTGTAAAATCTAGTTGAAAAGGAATTTTAACTGGTTAAATGATATCTGGTAGCTCTAGATAGGTTGTGGCCTTTCCATCCCATCATGTAGTTCCTTTTATTGCGTGTAGAACCGTCTGTTTGATATTACCGTTGATTTCTAGCTAATTTTCTATCAAATGCAAACAGACATCTATTCATTGAGTGTAATTAACTTGGTAGTTGTTAGCGTTGTAGTATTCGTTAATATTTCTTTTCTCAATAGGTATATCAAGTTTGATACTACCATTTTGTACTATTAGAGAATCTATTAAGCATCTCTTAATCGGAAAAAAAAATTAGAGTAAGTCCAGTTGGTAGTATACGCACCTAATCTATATATTATCCAAATTTTTTCTTCAGGTATCTGAAGAATTTCTTTACTACTGCACCCTGTTTTATTTAAATTATATTTGAGCTGTAGTTTTTGAAGTGTTTTTCTATATAAATGTTGACGTATATTATTCCTACTTCTTGGATGAGGTTTTCTTTGATAGTTTGAATATTTTGGGTGTTTTATTTTTGGCTAATTGTATAATTTCTTCATATTTGCCATGTTCCCGTTCTCCATTGTGCATTCCTTCTAAAAGCTTAAATCAGATATTAATAGGTAATCTTTATTGATTTTTCTTGTTTCCTTTAAATAACCACTTTGGTTCCCCTTTTGCTGGAAGTGTAAAATTATATAGACTCTATTTTTGTCGCACCGGTGAAAGAGAGGATTGAATTATTATGTAATAGTTTGTCTTTTGATAAATTAGTGAGCTTCTTTTAATTATATAAATCTGACTCATACATGCCTTTGAGTAGAGTGCTTGAGAATTACGTGCCTAGTTTGGTGATATGTTCGGGCAAGTGATTTAATTTTTTAAAGTATGAGCCATTAAAAAAATATATATATAAATAAATAAATTTTATTATAGAGCGCGTACCACTCTCGTTGGTGCACAGCTCTTTAAAAAATCTTTCATACCGACAAGAATGTTTGTTACTGATAAACCTTGTTCAGTACTGGTATAATTATTCAGTACTGATAAAAATGTTCAATACTGATATAATTTCAGAATACTCGTAATCTTTAATACTTGTTGGAGGTTCAAGAACATGGCAGGGTTGCGTCTCATTGATCACCAAAGCAGAGGACGACATGTGTCAATTATGGGTACTTAAATTTCCCACCTCTGATGAAGCTCGCAAAAATAATTTCCTTTTATTTCCAGAATTACAAACTGAAATAAGCCCGTGCCGAAGGTCAAATTAACAGATGTCTCGAGACCAAGTTAAAGCAGAGGAAGACATAAAGTCGATTATGGGTACTTAACTTCCCCAACTTCTGATGAAGATGTGTCTTGTTGTTCACTTTCGAACAACTATGGCGGTTTTTAAAAATATAAAAATATAATAAAAATACCAGTAATCAAACAAATAAATAAGATAAGAGAACGCGTAGCACATTAATAGCGTGCAGCTCTTTAATAAAGTTTTTTAAAGAAAAAATAATTCTTTTCTGAAGTCTTCCACATTGCTAGAATTCCATTGGAGGTCTTGTCTTCTATAAAGCGTGATCGGAATGCTCTTTAAGATTCCTTGATCAATGAATTAAGTCTATGATCATTATTATCGAGTTTACTTTCATTGTTCATAATGTTACCGGTTTGTAGAAACTTAAAAGCAGTTTATTATCTTTTTTCTTTAAAGAGGCCGTTTAGAGGAAGCAACACACTTAGAATTTGGCAGTCCTCAAGCATTAAAATTAATCATAAAATGTATTATTATTTTTTAATAAAGCGTATCAAATAAAAAAATTGCAATTAGTAAATAGTTCCATAAGTTGTCCTTTGCATCCATTAATTATTATTATTATTTAACTAAATGTAAAATAAAAATTTGCTTACCATGGGTTTTCAACCAGGTATCAACAGATAAATTTTTTTCATGGCTGTATTCCACGGCCTTTTTTATAAATGGGTTGTTACCACAAAGGAATTTCTAAGTTTCTTATGAGTAATTTTTATTTATAAACGCCTCCTTCAAGTTCTTCGCTCTTCATTGAGAATTAAAGGAGTTATATAAAGAAATTAGCCTAAAAACTCTTAAGAATGATAAAGGTAATAACTAAATTTTTAAAAACCTTAAGTAAAGGAAATAAAATTACTGTTTACAAGTAATTTATAGGAAGTTTACAATTCTAAAAAGTAAACCATTATTTTATTTACTTAGAGTATTAAATAAATAATATTATTATAGAGCGCGTAGTACTCTCGTTGGAGCGCAGCTCTTTCAATATTAATATTTAATATTAAGAAAAATGTTCTCATAGTTCTTATTAAAAATTCTAGCTGCTCAATGAATTAACTAAGATTCTCCAAATGGAAAATCTCTTATTAAAAATTATTCTTGAATTTTGAACAGAATACTCCAGTATTATTGAATAAGGTTCAAACAAGAATCAGTTATTAAGTCATTAGAAGGCCTTTCAGTCAAGCATTCATACTGCTAGCGAGAACCCTCGGGCAAGTTAGATTTATCTCTTCCAAGTTTATCCACCCCTCTTCGAGCTGGCATCTAGTGCGAGATTAATCGCAATGCAATATAAACTGGGCCAAATTACCTACTTATTCTCCTGACCACAACCGCTATCCATATTTAATATTTATTAAAGCAATAATAATTAAATTAAATATCAGAATAAATATAAACAAATATCTAAATTTATAAATATAAAAACCAATAACAGAAAGCCTAAATAGTTTTATTTCTATGTTTTAACTTAGTATCTAAAATTAATTTTATCTTAAAAAATATAAAAATTATTATTATAAAATTAAATTTTTTTACATTCTTAAAGCAATTAAATCTAAAAAAGGAAACAAGAAAATTATCTTAAAAATAGCTAGCAAGTATATGAAATCTATATTAAATTAATTTAAAATTTAATATAAATTGTTTAAGACTTTTAGAAAATTATGGCTTAATTTTTAAATATTAAAAGAGAAAAAACCTTTTCATTTATTGTAAATATTTTTGCCATTTTAAATATTTTATTATAATTATATATAAAATGTCATAAAAAATCTTCATATAAGTATTTTTATTTAAGATAAGATTAGATAAGATTAATTATAGTTTTTTTTTAAAGATATCTCATTCCCATCTAGAAGACAGTATTTCATGCTCCCTGATATTTAATAAAAATGCTTGAAGTTCCAAATTTTAGCAAGATTGCATACACGGGTTTATCCAGATTTTCCATTCGTTTATTTCCGATCTTGGATTTTTCACATATTCTTGATTTTATATATAGTGCTACTCAAACGGCAATAAATTTATTTAATCTAGGCTTTTCTTGCTTCTTCTTCGGCTGTTCTTGGATACAATAGCTCCATTATTCTTTTGGAATTTTCAACAATCATGATATTCTTTTATGTAGGCCTTTTCTTCCTAGTCTTTATCAGCTTCTTTTTCTAAGATTTTTCTTTAATTTCTACATACTTTGGCACTGCAAAGATACTTTTTATCATTAGTCTTTATTTTAAATAATGAAACTCTTTCTTATTTATACAGCGTCCATTCAGTAGGGATAAGGCGCAATATCGATCGTCCTAAATTAGAAAGAAGCATCCATTTGAAGTTCGTACTTCTTATTCTAGAAGCATACTGTTAATTTTTTTAAATCCCTTTATGAACTTAAATTAATTGCTTGAACTTCTTAACGCTTTCTGGAGAATAACAACCATTAGCGCGAGTTGAGCATAAATTATTTATTCAATTATAAAGCTGAAGGTTTGCACTATCTAGCGTATGACATTTTCTTGCTACTTGCGCAGTTTTTCTTAATTTGCTGATATTTCCATTTCATTTATTTGATAAGTTTCTATTTTCAATTATTTAACTTATTTTCCTTTTTGCTAGCTTGGAGAATGATCACCTTAATAAATTCCCTCTTTGAAAATTTAAAGGGCTATAAAAACAGGTTGAGTTTATTTAAATATTGATATGAGCTAGAGAATAGGCGCTTCTTACTTTCTCTAATATTAAATAGAAAATTATGATTTTGTTTAAGAATTGCATAAATAATTGGAACACTTAGATAAGAATGCTAGATAATTAAAAACTGCATAAGTTTAATGAAGCAGGATTTATAGATGGAAATAATCTCCTGAGTAAGTAGTTTATTCAATTTCGTGTATTATACTTAAATCAACGTACTTTAGTTATTTTATTATAGATCTATTATCCTTTTTGTAATAGTCATAAGTGTTTTCCTAGGGAAATTCTTATAAAAACTTGCTTTTGATTTTATAAATTAGATGCTTATTAAACTCTTGAAAAATACGATATTTTTAAACATCAAGTTGATTCATTTAAATGCTTTTACTTTTATATTTCTGATATGGCAAATTTTATTTAGAACATTTTGACAATAAAAATGCAATATCAGAATCTGGATTTCCTTAACTGATTTCGTTTAACTTAAAGTAAAAGCGAATGAACTTCTTTGCTTCTAAGTGGACTAAAGCAAGTAAGTTTAAATCAATAAAGCTAAATTCAATAAAAGTAGATTAAGAGATTTAAAGACCATTTTTGATATGAGTCTATATGATTTAGTAATTATATTAATCATTCCTTTAAGTCCTGATAAAATAACTAAAGTGAACTATCCCCACTCTATTCTACTTTAGATAAAATAAAAGTCTTACAAAATGTTTTTAAAATTATGTGTAGAAATAACTCCATACTATATAATATTGCAACAGTCCCAGACCGCTAATCTGAATCAGAGACTTTTGCTGCACAGTGGATTTTATAGTTTTCTCTTTCGCCTAACTAACAGCCTAGCTAAGTAATTACTTCTTTTTAGTTAATTGGCTATCCATTAAAGTTTAAGTTTATCCAGTTTTTAATTTCCTATTTTTATGAAATTAATTACTTCTCATTTTTAAACATTTATGCTAATCTATATTCAAGAGAAAGTTTAAACTGTAATTTATAGTAATTTTTGATAATCCGCCTATGACCTCGAAAGCTCTATTAAGTCATCAACAAAACCAAGCACTAAAAAACTTTTTGAGAATATAGTAAATCCATATTATTTTTAGAGCTTTAAATTATAAATAATTAGAGAAAGAATAAAAAATAAGATTCTATCAGAAATAAAACAAGTAAATAAGAATATTTATATAAAATAAAATGGAACCTAAGAAATAATAGATCTCTATTAACGAATACTTGAAAAAATAAGAATAACCTAATTTAATTGAAGAATAGCCTTAATAAGATAAAGATTAATAATCTAAGGAATCCTTTGCATAATCAGTTCAGCAAAGGATATCAAATATCCAATATGACTTGAAGAAGCAAAGATAAAAAATAGAAAATTTAGAAAACTTACTAGAAAAATTAATGGAATAATTAAACCTATAATTCCTATCCATAGATGAATCATTAAATAAAATCTAATCGTAAATAGTAATTAAATTGGAATAAATTGATAAATAATTTAACGAAGTCCCTCAAATGTTCCAATTTTATTTTTCTTAAATTGAATATCAAATAAAGCAACTTTAAGAAAAACAAGAATAATAACAAGTAATAATTTAAAAATTATAAGATTAATAAGATTAATAATCAAATATCCCAATGGAAATCGAATCGGAATTCTAATAATAAGAAATAAATAAGATCAATTATTATCGCAAAAAGATTCGGTGCTATTTATGCTAGAAAAATCATTGCTTGAAAAAATGCTGGAAGAAACGAGAAATTGAAAAAATTAGCAAGTAATAAATATTAGACTAACTTTTCAGAATATGATCAACAAGAACAGGATAAGTATACAGAAAGAAATTCTACAACTCAAGAAACAACGAGTTTTATAAAAATGGAAGAAGAAACTATAACGATAATTAGTGGATGAGAGAGAGACAAGGATGGCGGACTAATATAGTCCTACGCAGTCCTTTAGTTCAGGAAAGAGCAGGAACAAAAACAAGTGAACCCTGGAGGTCTTTTCTAAGACTATAAACTTAATTTTATCCTTTTTTCCTTTATAACTTAAAGGAACATACTTATTTAGTAACCTTATAAATACATAAATACCTACTCTAAAGTATCCTTGCTACTTCCCTTTTAAACCTATATAAGAAAATAATAAAAATAAATATAGATATTTAATTTTTTAATTCTTAATTAAGTAGATTTTTAATAAATTCTTAAAGTTCCTTCACTCTCAACTCATCACTACAAACCATGGAATTAGTTCTTACGTCCTAAAATTTCTTTAAATCTTCCTTGCCCCCTTATAATATTTTCAAATGACTTACACTCTATATTACCAATAAAGTAACACTTACCACCTAATCAATATTAAACCCATTACGATCTGAAAATAAATTAACCTATAAAATATTAACTTACATTCTTAATTTTCACCTTAAGATATAACTTACAATCTTCATTTTCAACTTAAACTTTAACTTACATGCTTCATTTTCACCTTAAACTTTAACTTACAATCTTCATTTTCAACTTAAACTTTAACTTACATGCTTCATTTTCAACTTAAACTTTAACTTACTCCCTTAATTTTCACGTTGAACTTTAACTTACAATCTTCATTTTCGCCTTAAACTTTAACTTACAATCTTCATTTTCACCTTATACTTTAACTTACCATCTTCATTTTCACCTTAAAATTAACTTACATTCTTCATTTTCATCTTAAACTTTAACTTACATGCTTCATTTTCACCTTAAACTTTAACTTACATTCTTCTTTTTCACCTTAAACTTAAACATACTCCCTTCATTTTCACTTAAACTTTAATTTACCATCTTCATTTTCACCTTAAACTTTAACTTACAATCTTCATTTTCACCTTAAACTTTAACTTACGTACTTTATTTTCACCTTAAACTTTAACTTACTCCCTTCATTTTCACTTAAACTTTAACTTACCATCTTCATTTTCACCTTAAACTTTAGCTTACCTAAATTAAGTAATAATTTTTAAAATGAAACTTACTCCCTTTAATCATTAATTTATTAAAAACGATACTTACAAACTTATTACGAAACATTTAAAATGAACTTTACATGCTAAATTATTAAATGCTAACTTACCATCTAAAAATTATATTTAATCCTTACCCCCTATAATAGAAATGATTTAAGACTTACAGCCTGTTAATTAAATTATAGAAAATCTTAAACTCACCTTGCTCTTTAATAAGGTTAAAAACTATTTACTGCCTATATTATTTTTTAAACGGCGAAAATTAAATTTGAACTTACTAAATTCCATTTGGAACTTTTCACCATTCAACAACTTTTAACTCGCTACGGTTTAACTGTCATCCAAAATAACCTTATTCTTAACGATACTCAAACCGTTAGGAAATAAATCAGTTTATTATTAGATCTATTGTTTTATCTAGCCGATGGTAGTCTCTTATTTTACTTATAACGATACCGTTTTATTGTTTGGCGATACAATAGTTATCTAGAAGTCCTAAGGTTTAGCCTGTTAAGGAATATTTTAAGGATTTTGAATTTCTTAAGGCTACACCACTTAAGGATTTACTTATTACTATTAGATTTACTGAACTTACAGAGAAGTTAACTACTATTATTGATTTTAGACTTAGTTGTTTAGCTTTTATATCTCATTCTTCAAGTAATTATTTTCCTATATCACTTAAGTAAGATTAAGCTTGCAAGAGTCTAAATCCTCAAAAACTTTAACCGACACCTGATTGCTTTACTAGATGGTCTTTTAGGCATCAGATACCAATTTTGACACTTATTACTCACTCTAAGGAGATTCTTAACAAATGATCTACTACTAGCTGCTCCCTTTTTTATCCATAAACTATTTCTAGATTTTGAAAAACCTCAACTATTCTTAGATTTACTTTTCCTGCTAAATCAAGTGTCTTTGTAAATTGATATTCTCCTTAAACAAATAAGTGTTTACGTGCTTTATCAACTACTAGATGAAAACACTGTAGACCCTAGACAATTAAGTTTAAGCTTTACGTACTTTTACCGATTGATTTTCTAACATCGTTATATTTCCCATGAGGTACATTTGTTCAAGACGCTTGAGCAACTAAGTGTTTTATTGTAAATTTACTGGATGAACCTCATGAACTTTTTAGCAATTTTAGTAAAAGCATTTGATCGCCTAACTTTTCTAATACAAATCATGGACGCAAGTATGGCATATGTTGTGTTCGCAAGGTAACAAAATTGGGATTTTCATCGCCCCATCGAAATTTTCTTGACACTAATAACATTTAGCAGTCTAGGACATTTCAGATTACATTATTAATTAAAAAAAAAGAAAAATTGTTAATATGATTTTAACTGCAAACTATATTAAGAAGTAATAGAGTATAAACATTTTATCTACAAATATTAATATATAAAAATGATTAGTAAACAAATATAAAAATCTCATCGAAAAATATATTAAAAAATTTCAAAAATTCCTAGTTAAGAAACTTTAAAAATACATCTAAATAAAAATTAAAAAAAAAAGATTTTTTTTTAATATATGAATAATTCTACCTCTAAAATATATATTAGAAAGATTACAAAAAAATTTTAAATAATCAATATTAAAGATAATAAAATGTAAGCAAATTCTTTAAATAAACTAAATTACTTAACTAAAAAATTAAAAAGAAATATAATCTAAATAAAAATAAATAAACTACCTTTATAAATATGATACAAAAAAGTTAAAAAAAGCTATTTTTCTAACTTAATTCAAAACTCTTTTTAATGATAAAAAAATTTAAATTTAAAAATATCTCGAAAAACAAAATAAAAACATATTAGAATAAAACAAAAAATCTAATATTAAAGATATTTGTTAGAATTACATAATAATGCTGAAATTATCAATAGATCAATTTTATACTTTAATTTACCCTTTGACAAACTATTCGTCGAAAGTTGTATATCGCTTTAAATCCATTTTTATGACTAACAATTAGGAATAATAAGTATTATAAGAAATTTTTCTACTCAAACAAATTCCGAATTCTTTTTATAACTTCTCATGTTCAGATCTCATAATAAAATTTTTAGAATATAAAATATATAGATTTTTCAAATTATTCTTAAAATTATTTTAGTTCTTCCTGTTTTAAATCTGAAATTAAAAAATGAAATCTCAGCTTTTAAAAATTAATTTTTATACAGTAAAAATGAGAAAACGATATTTTGCTTTTTTTAAGATGTTTAAAATTAAAAAATATTATAAATAATCATTTCTTATTTAACCTAAGATTTTTTAAGCTTTGAATGAAATTTTAAAATCCAAAAACTCAATGTTAAGATAATATATATATATAACCGTCATTATAGTAAATTTAAGGGATAATTTTATAGATATAAAAGATCATATGAAAGCAAAATAAAAAAATTTAAGAAAGAAACAATCCTTAATATTGAACGACTGACAAGAATTAGAACTAAAACTTTAAAAATTATATTCATTCAAAAAGAAAAATTATATATTAATATTTCAAAACACTTGTACATAATATGTGCCACTCTAACGAAAAATAGAGAATAATAGAAAATATATAAGAAAATTTATTTAGAGTTTATGCACTCAAGATGCTTATTTAAATTAAAAAAATGTAAATTAAAAAGATACTTCTTATATATAAAAATAACTAATTAATTAATCAGAATTCGATTTTAATTGAACTAAAATAGAAAATCAAGAAAAAATATAAATAATTTCGTAAAAACCCTTGAAAGTAAAGAAACAAAAAATTTGAAAATAAAAGAGGTGAAAACTAAAATACGAAAAATATTATGCTATGCTATCTATTCAATTGTTTTAATTAGTACTTATGAATAAAAAGAAATACTAATAACTCCGCTCATAAGCAGAATATCTGTATTTTAGCTAAAAATTTCTGATTGAAAAATATAAAATAAATACATATATATTTTGTTTTGAAATTTCAAATCAAAATTAAATTAAAAATATACACTTTTTTGCATCTCTGCAAAGTATTTCATTAAAAAAGAAAAGACATAATCTGTAAAAAATGTTCTTAAAAAATTAAATAAAAATCGTTGTTAGTTAAGCGCTCAGAATAACCAAAAAAATATTTAAAAATATTTGTCAAAGATCAATATCTTTATTCCATATAACGAATGTTTTAAAATAGTGGTATATAAACGAAAAAGTAAACATCTATCATAAGCCATATTGAGGTCATGAAAGAAAAAAAAAACTAAAATAAAAAATTTAAGAAAAGATACTCAAAACTAAAAAAAGGTTTAAAGAATATCGATTTTTAAAAAAATCAATACAACTAAAATAAAAGAAAATTATATGTAGTTATAAAAAAAAATATATTTTAATAGCTTAAAAAAAAAAAAATTAATAAAAAGCTATATATAATTAGAAAAAAAATATTAAAAAAAATTAAAACAACGAAATAGCAAAAACTAAAAAAAAAATAAATTATGCTTATTTAAAAAAAGGATCCTTGATTAAATTAATAAAAAATGTAAAAAAACAAAGAAAATATAAATATACAAAAAAGATAGAGTCTAAAAATTTAAAGTGAAAATGAAGGGAGTAAGTTAAAGTTTAAGGTGAAAATGGAGTGAGTAAGTTAAAGTTTAAGATCAATTTTAAGAGGGTAATTTAAATTTTCTGGTGAAAATGAATTTTTAAATGTAATTTTCAAACATTCAATTTTTTGCTAGTTTTTTTTTCGAACAAAATTTCTCTAGATTTTTATAATTTACATTTTTTTTATTTTGTATGTTTACTGATCGAAAATTTTAAAATAGTTATTTTTACTGTTTTTTTGATTTTATTTTATAATTTTAGTTTTAAACAGTTTTTTTAATATTTTTAACAATCTTTAAATATCTATTTTTAAAGATTTTTTATGCTTTCTTTAGTTTTATCTTTTGTTTGATTTTCTTTGGTATTTTTTTCGGTAAAATTTACCGTCTTTTTCAATAGATATTTAAATTTTTACTTATTTTTTTTTCTATTTTCTTTTCTTATTTTAGAATTTTTACAGTTTCTGACTTTTTGCCATTTTATCTTAATAGTCTTAGCATCTCTTTAATTTTAATAGAGAGTATAACTAATTTTAGGCCTTTGCTCTACATCCATCCGATCATTCGGCTTCATTGCAGTATTATTCTTTCTGTTACTCTGCGATTTGATTAATTTTTGTTTCAAATTATTCTATCCTGTCTGTTCATAGCTATCTTTAAAAAAAAATTCTTAACAGTTATATATCAGGTGTTTAAATTTTCTTTCAAGTTCTTTTACAGTTCTTAAAAGATTTAAATTTTATAATTGCAAGACTTATAGTTCTTAAAGTATTTTTTATTAATCGTAGCTTGACTAAAATGATTCCTTTTGAGAAGAAATGTTTACAAGTAATTTTTCATTTTATATATATAATAATTCATATGCTAAATACAAACTTTTCTTATATTTTAATAACTTCTATCGAAATTAAACGAAGATCCTTATATATATTCATAATATAAACTAAAGATCATTTAAGTTTGCCATTTATGTGATTTCAGCCAAATCTGACGGCCGATTTATAAGCGTAGTTGGATTCCACAATCCATTTTCTAAATAGGTTTTAACTTCTTCTCTTCCTTTTTAAAAAGGTTACTTATTTCTCCCAGTTTTTTCTTGTAAACTATACTATCTACAATATATAATCTTGTAAGATTTCTTCATTTTTATAATTCTTCTTGTTTCTTAAGTTTTTTGAAACAATTGTATTATTTGAGTAAATGCTTTGACGGTTTAAAATAGTAGCAATTTTTCATACATTTTTTTGATTTAATTATTTTTCAATATTAGTTTTTTTAATTTTTCAGCCTCTTAGTTAATGCTGGATTTTAAATTTCTCTGCTTCTTTATCCGATGATTAGGCTTTTATTTTTATTAGCAAATTAATAATAATGGCTTATATTTAAATTTCTTTAACTGATAATGATAAAATAATTAATTTTAGATTAAATCAAATTAAATTAAAAATAATATAGTTTGTTTAATAGCTTTGAAGTTTTATGTCTAAACTCAATACACTTCTTCTTTTAAGTACTCTTGAAAATGTTATAGTATTTCTTCTTGTCTCATTAAATTTAGATTTACTTGTCTATTTTTCATTAAGTTTTAAAAAGAATATATTTATTTTCATGTTTATTTTATTCTGCTTCATGTAGATTTTATTATTCTATCAATTTGAGACATATAGTCTTTTTTGCAAAATATTTAATTTATTATGTTTTAATTATATTCTAAGAGCTCTTTTTCTATATTTTCATAAAGATTTTCTTAGTTTATATGATTTTACATTTTATTTTTGCTTTTAATAATTTTATCTATTTAGGATTTCATATTAATTTAATTTTAAACTAAAAGAGTTTTTGGACTGCAACTTCTTGCAGTTTAACGACCCCAACACTCCCTTCATGGGATAACGGGGATATCCTGTTGCTTTCGAAAGGCAACTGCCAGGGAGCTCCATCGCTATGGGCAACCAGGCTTCAAGCCCCTACCAGGAGTGGATAATCAAGAGGAAGGCGTTCCCTTGCAAAGGTTGACTTTGACCAGGGACTTTCTCAGCGACAGGAAAGGAACTTGTTCCTAGCCATAAAACCAGAAAGTATGATTCAGAAGATCAATCTCAGCTCCAACCATCTTTTTAATTATAGATTTTCATATTATCTATACTTGTTTGGTAGTATATACATTTGAATATGTGTTAGAATGTCTCTTTTTCTTGACATAAGCATTAATAATATTCTTAAGGAATATGTCTTTCTTGAAGATAATTAATTTTAGATAACTATAATTATAATAAGTTTAATTAAATTTTGATATATAATTAATAATTTATACTTAGCTTTAAAATATAATAAAAGTTAGTTAAGATTATTATTATCATTACTTATATTATTTAGAACCATACATTCCTTAAATTTATAATTATTGATAATTCTTTATTTATTTTATTTTATACAGTTATCTCTAAAGATATGTTTAACTATATTTACTTTTTAATTCACTAAATTATTGCTTTAATTATTGTAAACATTATCAAATGTGAACTTTTATATTTTTATAATCTAGTAATCAAATGCTTATTGTTAACCAATTATTTTAAACTCATATCAAAATTATGAAAAGCATCCTCTTTATTAGTTTTAAACTGATGCAAAGATAATTAATGCTAGCTAAGCATATAACTATTGAATTATTTTAGATTTAGATATAGTATTTTTAATATTAATATCTTACTATTATAAAGGATTATTTTTAACTATATTTTGCTATTATTTAGAATTTATATTATTAAAGCAATAAAGCTAAAATTTCCTTTAGTTTACTTAAAACTTAAATTTCTTTTAGATATTTCTTCCTTTATATTATTTATGCTTTATTAATTATAGTTAAATAAAGAGTTCTTTAAATGGCTTAATTAACAATTAAACTAGTTTTTAAAATTTAAATTTTAACATTTTTTTATAAAAATGAATGTATATATTTAAGCTATTTAATAATAATATTTCACTTTAATGAAAGAGTTATTGTATGAAGTTATTTATTAAATTTAATGTTTAAATTAAAAGAGTTTTTGACATCTATAACTACAAGAATTGCTTCCTTTAATTATATACATTAGTAAATGTTTTTAATGCTTTTTAATTAAAATCTCGATCTCATCAATTTTTAATTACTCTTGTTATAGTCTCTCATTTATTTCTTCCTTTTTTACTTTTTCCATTTCTAATAATCTAGTCTTCTTGATATAAGTTTCTTGTGAAATATTTTTATTTATAAATCTAAATATCCCAAATAAATCTTCGGAAGGGAGTTTATAAGTCCTTAATCATCTTTTACGATAGTCAATCTCTTATATTAGAATAGTATATAAATTTAGAAATGTGCTCAATTTTATCATACTCTCCACACATACAGTAGGGATTATCAATAGGATAATGACGATCTTAAAGATCTTTTCTAAAATTATAAGATTGGGTTCTAAGTTTATATATACTGATAATTTCTTGTCTAAATTATTTGTTCAACTTAGTGTAAGTAATTACTGGAAATTGGTTAAAATACGAAACTGCTTAATATATATTTTAGCTTTTTTCATTCTCTTAAACTTTTGAGTAGCTGTATTATAGAAATATTGTTGTATTTTGTCTCTCATTTATTTAGTAAACATTTTTTAATTTTTACTAATCTTGGAATTCTACAGGTCGATACTATAGAGGTCTGATAATTGCTAAACTTGATCATAGCATTGAAATCCTTTTTTTCAGTTGGTAATGAAAAGAGAGCCTATTGTCGATGTTGGAAAATCAATATTTTCTTATTTTATTTTATAATAGAATTTAAAAAACTTTATTGCCATAATGTGCTTGAAAGATAACCACTTTAAATATATGAAACATAATTTATTAATGTGTTTAAAATGCTTTTCTTGAAATCATTCTCATACTTGATTCAATTCTATTCAAAACTCCAGTTATTCCTTTCTGAATACACCATGGTACTAGCTCTCCTCCATATTCTGCTTTAGGTAGTGTAAAAAATCTGCATAAAGTTTTAAAATGTCAAGAAGTCACATTCTTATATTTAATTAGTTAAAAAAGCAGCTTTTCCATTGCAACTAAATACTTGATCACAGCTTCTCTACAATGAGAATTAAAATTCTTCTTCTAATGTAGCATTACATCTAAATATGTTATTTGTTCTTTTTAAATAATTGGTTAATTTTTTAATCATAAATTTAAGTTTTGATATTTCTAATGTTTCTTTAAAATTTAGATGCATTCAGATTTGATAACATTGATCTTTAAGTGAGTTTATGTAAAAATCTTACTTGCTTCGTTTATTAACTTCTGCATCTACTTTGAAGTTCTGGAAAGAAGAATCAGATAATCTGCTCATCGTCTGCATAGAAGCTAATACTCTAACCCTGGCATTTGAATTCCAATTAGGTACTTTTACTTTCAAAATATCTAATTACTATGTCATAATACAACAATGCTAAAATTAGTCCATGCGAACTTCCTTACATAACTCCATTGTTGTATTATAATGTTCTGGTGTTCTTTTCATCTATTTTTAAATGAAGAATTTAGGTTTTTGTAAAACAACTCTAAGGCTTTTATTAGTCCAAGTGGTAGCTTAACTCTCTTTAATTGATCTAATAAAAGTCTTCTTTTTATTAAGTCAAACATTTTTCCAACATCTATCAGTGTTGCTATCAATTTAGTCTTATCTTTAGTATGTTTCCGATAGTTATCAATTATTTGTTATATTATTCAAATTTATTAAGTTACTTATCTAATTTTCATAAATCCCATTTATGAAGGGTAAATAAAATTTCTCTAATAAAGCAGATTATATAGTCTTTTTGTTAAAGCTTTATCATATAGTTTTATAATAATATTAATAAGAGAAATAGTTAGTCAGTTTTTTCAGTCATCTTTATTTCCTTTTTTAAATATTGGAATTCCGACAATGTATTCAATTCCTAAGAGATTCTTCCAAATCTTAACATACTATTTAGAAAAGAGTGAATAATTATTAACAAATATTATCCACCTCATTTCAGAAATTCACCTTTTATTCAAGCTGAAGCAGCTGCTTTTCCATTCGTAATTTCAATTATAATTTATTGTATTTCTTGTATGGTAAAGATATAAAATACTTATAATAAATAAATAAATAAATTTGATTATAGAGCGTATCACTCTCGTTGGTGCGCAGCTCTTAAAAAAAAATGTTTCATACTGACAAGAATGCTTGTTACTGATAAACCTTGTTCAATACTGGTATAATTATTCAGTACTGATAAAGATGTTCAATACTGATATAATTTTAGAATACTCGTAATCTTTAATACTTGCTGGAGGTCCAAGGACATGGCAGGATTGTGTCTCATTGCATCACCAAAGCAGAGGACGACATGTGTCAATTATGGGTACTTAAATTCCCCACCTCTGATGAAGCTCGCAATATTATTTCTTTTTAGTTCCAGAGTTAAAAATAAACGAAGTCAGTGCCGAAGGTCTAAGAATCTTATGTCTTGAGGCCAAACCAAAGCAGAGGAAGACATAAAGTCGATTATGGGTACTTAACTTCCCCAACCTCTGATGAAGACGACCTTGTTGTTCACCTTCGAACAACTATGGCGGTTTTAAAATATAATATATAAATATGAGAGTTGATAATCTTTAATTTCTTAAATAATATCTTATATTTTATCTATATTTAATTACTAAAATTTATTTATTATTGAGTTAGATTAGAATGTTTGTTAAAAGTACAATTCTCCCATGAATCAATGGATTTATTTTCGATTTCTTAATTAAAGTTCATTTAATTTATTTTTAGAGTTTTGAATTTTCTTAGTATGTGAAAATATTTATTTAACATCTCCATTTAGAAGTAAAAGTTTATTTTTTGCTTTATTTTTTTAAACTTTCACAATTTAGACTTGAAGTCATTCAAAATGTCGTTTCACTTTTTCATGAATATTAGTTACTTATTAGCTTATTCTTCCAGATATAATGTATGCTTCTTATATACTGAGTTAGCTCTTTTAGGCCTAAATATTTCTTAGTAAGATCTCTAGGAAATTTGTTATAACTTGTCTGGAATAAAGGATCCTAATGTTTAATCAGCGTTGTATTAGATGTTATTTTTGATAAATTCATTTTAAACTTAAAAATTATCTTAATCTATCTAAAAGAATTCTAGATAAGTTTGCAGGAAAGATTCTAAATATTTTTGACGATTTATTGCATTTTATAATCTATTTATTTTATATTTCCTCAAATTCTTGCTCATCTTCAATCAATCTCATATCAAATTAAGTTTTGTTTTATAAATCAATTTGCAAGAAAAAATTATCTTTTTAAACTATAATATCATCTTATCACTTTATCTTATAAAAGAATTGTTTTAAGAATTAAGTTTTTATCTTTAAATAATCTAGCAATTTTTAGTTGATATCCTATTTTATGCATAAATATAATTACAATCTTTAAAACATCAATCAAATAGATAAATAAGCAAAAAATAATGACTATTTAATTAGAAAATGAATATGAAAACATTTTAATTTAAATTCTTGATCAGATCTTTTAAATTTAAATAAGTGCTTAATCTTTTAAAAATCATATTTATTAAATCACTTTAAATGTTTTTATGTTTATGAATATTTAGCATCTTAAATTAAAAAATACTATATTATATATTAAAGCAAGCATTTATTAAAGGAATATTTAAATTATAAATTATAATTTAGTTGTTTAATAATTTAAAATATAACAAAAAATGCTCATTATTAAGGTTATTTATGAAATTGTGGTCTATTAACATTATCGGCTTAGTAGAAACTTTGCTTTTTATTATGCTATATATGTTTCTTTTTATATTGTACTAAATATTTGCCATTTTTTATAGATATAATTATAATAGTTATTAACTTACACTTTGTATATTATTTTAATTAATACAAAAGATTAAAGCTTTTCTTTTAACCTTTTTTGATATAATGAAAACTATATTGATTTCTTAATTATTTACACTTTCATTTTGCTAATTCGTATTATTTAATATTAGAATATCATTTTATTCTTATTTTAGATGGAAATATAAGATAATTTACAAGAAAGTGAAGATTTTTATTATTTTGCATATATTCAAATTATTTATACAGTCTACTAAAAAATGTTTCTATATGATAAATAATCAATCAATTCTTTTAAAAAGCTTTCAACTTTAATAAAATAACTTCATTAGAAATTACAATTTAAAGATTAAAGAATAAAATCAATTTTCAATATACATAGTAGATTTGTTCAAGTTGCTTAAAATCAGAAAGTTTATCTTTAAAGCTATTCCTTTTAATATTACGAAATGAGAAAAAATGTTGAAGAGAAAAAATACTTAATATAAAAATTTTTCTTAAAAACTCGTTCTATTCTTCTAAATTAACATCTTTTCGCAAACTAAAAACAGATAGTTAGTCGTAGTAAGTTCTTTTCAAAACTCTTTTACTCCTCTTTTCGATTTTTAATGTTTTTCTAATTATTATAATAAAGCAGAATATTTTTAAACTTGATTAATAAATTTTTGTTTCTATATTTTATATAATTAGGTTAAATATATTATTTAGATCCTTGTTGAATTCCTTTTTTTTCGATTCTTTGTAAATTGGCCTAAAATTTATTATTACAGATGCATTGTACCTCATTTTGTCTATTTGATTGATCATATTTTTATAAAGAGATTTTTTAGCTCTTTTTAGATTAGTTATTTTTTAAAATTCGCAATATCTATTAAAAAAGGTAGTCTTAAACCCTCTTATAGAAAAATATTTTTTACTGAATTTGTTTCTTCCTAAATTTGTCATTTATTTTTTTATATTTACTTCTTAAAATTAATTTAAAAAACTTTTCAAATCTTTTAAAATTCTATCTCTTTAAGAAAAGGATTTATCCATCCCGAAAATCTTTTGTAGCGAATAACTCAGAGCGAAAAAAGGATAATTTTTTCACTATTTCATGGTTTATTTTATTATAACTCCTTTTTTCTTGAGATCCTTTTCATTTAAGTAAATTCTTATAACATTAAAAATTTTTAAAGCGAATTTTTTCATTTACTCAAAAAGAAGTTCTTTTTAAAATTGTATTTTTTCCAAAGCATAAATAATAATTTTTTTCATCGTTTCAAAAATAATTTACCTTATCAAAAATATATTTTTAAATCAAAAACAAAAAAATTTTGTTCAAAATTTTTCAAATCAAAAATTTTCCTAAAAAAAGTTTTTTATTTTTACAAAATACCATTTCGACAAAAAAGATTTCCAAATTCCACTTTAATATAAACATTTTTTTAATTCTTATTTTTTTCTCAAAAATCTTTTATATTAGGAATTTTTTCTTGAAATTTTATTCCTTATTAGACTTTTTTTATCCCGAAATCAAAAAAATTATTTCGTCCCAGAAATCTTTGGTAGTATAAAAAGCTGAGCAAAAAAAAATTTTTTTGTTTTCATGAAATTTAAGCTCTAAAATTGAAAGATAATGATAAATAAAAAACTTAATATCAGAAAATTTTATTTTCCAATCGAAAACGAAACATATTAAACATAAAAATTAAAATTTATTATTGAACTTAAACACAAGAATAAACATATCTAAATAAATTTATTAACATATAACTTACAAAATTAAATTAGAATCCCAAAGTTCAAAATTTTTTTAGTTTTAAGTCTATTTTAAAAATTTCCCCTTTTTTGCATATTAAAAAAATGTATCCCGTCCCAGAAATATTTATCAAAAAAAAATTCAAAGATTTTTAAAATTAATTTCCAAATTTTATTTCCAAAACGATTTTAGATAACTATTTTCAAAATTATTTTAGAAACGCTTTTCTAAGAAATGTTAAAAACTTGTTTAAAAATTATTTTCAAAATTTTTATTCTGAAATAAAAAAATTTATTTCTATTTAGAATTTTTTATCCCGAAATAATTAAATTTATTCTTATTTAGATAAAATGGCACCTAAGAAATAATAGACCTCTATTAACGAATACTTGAAAAAATAAGAATAACCTAATTTAATTGAAGAATAACCTTAATAAGATAAAGATTAATAATCTAAGGAATCCTTTGCATAATCAGTTCATCAAAGGATATCAAATATCCAATATGACTTGAAGAAGCAAAGATAAAAAATAGAAAATTTAGAAAACTTACTAGAAAAATTAATGGAATAATTAAACCTATAATTTCCATCCATAGATGAATCATTAAATAAAATCTAATCGTAAATAGTAATTAAATTGGAATAAATTGATAAATAATTTAACGAAGTCCCTCAAATGTTCCAATTTCATTTTTCTTAAATTGAATATCAAATAAAGCAACTTTAAGAAAAACAAGAATAATAACAAGTAATAATTTAAAAATTATAAGATTAATAAGATTAATAATCAAATATCCCAATGGAAATCGAATCGGAATTCTAATAATAAGAAATAAATAAGATCAATTATTATCGCAAAAAGATTCGGTGCTATTTATGCTAGAAAAATCATTGCTGGAAAAAATGCTGGAAGAAACAAGAAATTGAAAAAATTAGCAAGTAATAAATATTAGACTAACTTTTCAGAATATGACCAACAAGAACAGGATAAGTATACAGAAAGAAATTCTACAACTCAAGAAACAACGAGTTTTATAAAAATGGAAGAAGAAACTATAACGATAATTAGTGGATGAGGGAGACATAAGGATGGCGGACTAATGTAGTCCTACGCAGTCCTTTAGTTCAGGAAAGAGCAGGAACAAAAACAAGTGAACCCTGGAGCTCTTTTCTAAGACTATAAACTTAATTTTATCCTTTTGTTTAGAATTTTTTATCCCGAAATAATTCAATTTATTCTGTCCCAAAAATCTTTGGTAGTGTAAAACACTGAGCAAAAAATACAACATTTTTATTTTTCAAGAAATTCATGCTCTAAAATTGATAAATAAATAAATTAAAAAAAAAAATACCATCAGAAATTTTTTCCCCAATTGGAAACATAAAATTTAATATTTTATAATTATAATAAATAAATATCTAATAATAATTAATAATAATTAATAATTAATAATAATCAATATTAAATATCAATCATAAAAAATAAATAAAATACTTAATAAAATTTTTTAATATTAATCAAGATTATAAACCAACTTTAACCTTATAAATAATATTTTAACTACTCCACAAAAAAAATTAAAATTTATACTTAACTTGAAATTTTTACAAAATCTAAAAATAAATCTATAAAATTTTATAGAATAAAATCAAACTTAAACTTATTTCATGTCTTCATTTAACAAAATTATATTTTTAATATTTTTAAACATTACCCCTTTAAATCAACTTACCTCACTAATTTCTATAACCTATATTACTCAACCTTTTTTTTAAACCAAGAATATTAAATATATAACAAATTTTAAATAAATAAAAAAATATAAAAACTTCATAAAACTATAAACATAATTACCATTCAACATTCATTTAAATGCATAACCAACATCTTATATTTAATTGTAAAATTAAATTAAGTCAAATCATAAGTTTCTCAGCTCGAAACTCTCCACTTTCTAATCGTCTTGTCAAGTCCTCCCGATATCAGCCATCTATTATCAAAACTCAATACTATAGAAGATATATATGATGTATGCCCTTAAAAAGTCTATATACATTCACCCGTATCAAAGTTCCAGATCTTGATTGTTTTATCCCATGAACAAGAAAAGATAACACTTGAATCAAAACTTAACTGAATACTTGATACACCTCTTGCATGACCTTAAAGAGTACGAATACACTAACCAGAAAAGAAGTCCCATATCTTAATAGTACTTTCATCAGAACCTGATATTATATACCTATTATCCTTAGACATTATTACCGATGAAACTCAGCCTGAATGCCCAGTAAGATTTCGCACAAGCTGACCTGTCTAGAAATCCCAAATCTTTATAGTTGTATCACCAGATCCCGATATAATATATCTAGAGTCATAGGAGATTACTACTGATCTAACTCAAGAAGTATGTCCCGTTATAGTTCTTTAAAGAGCACCATTGTGGAAATTTCAGATCCTTATGGTTTAGTCATAAGATCCTGATACTATATAGCTAGAGTCATAGGAGATTACTACCGAGTTAACTCTAGAAGTATGTCCCGTTATAGTTCTTATGAGAGCACCTTTCTACGAATTTCAGATCTTTATGGTTTTGTCATCAGATCCTGATACGATATAGCTAGAGTCTGGGGAGATTACTACCGAGTTAACATAATCAGTATGTCCTGTTAAAGTTCTTTGGAGAGAACCAGTCTACAAGTTTCAGATCTTTATCGATTTTTCAGGATATGCTGAACCTGATACAATTCAATTCAGGTTACTTGATATGGATACCGAACAAACAGGTGAAGTGTGACCAGTGAGGACTTAGTCTATAAATCATTAAAGAAATACCTTTACTTTGGTCATAACTGATCCTATTTATTAACTTTTAGTAGCATAAGTTAGGCAGAATTTCATACTTAAAATGAAGTAGAGATACTTTCCCTAGAATGTGGTTTTTCGCTCTTAAGAGTTTTCTTAAAAAAATACTTTTAGTAAATTGCTTTTCTTTTTTCTCCACTTTAATTTTTATAACTTACTTCAATAACTATTTAATTAAAATAACTCAATAAATTTTACTGACTTAATTTCAATACAATTAAACAATTAAATTATTTATTAATCATACTTATAAATATCTTATTTCTAAAACGTTGATTTTTCTATTTTTGTCTTAAAACAAGACAAGATATTAAACTAATAGTGTACAAGCTTTTACAATTTTAATTATTTTATATCTTTTTACTTTTAAATAAAAGGATAAACTATTATTTCAAAAGTTTTATAACGAAGAATTATATCCCTATTATAATTACTTTAATATACATTTATTACAAATTATTTGTGCTTTAAATCAAAGATTCTTAATAAGAAAACCTTATTTCTTTATAAACCCTTTTAAATGATAAATAAAATATTACAATTTTTTTTAATTTACTGTTATTAATTATTATTTTTCATTTACATTTAATCAAAAAATGATTTATTTAAGTTTTTACTAATTAAATAAAATGAAATAAAATAAGTTTCTTATTAATTAGTTTGAATAAATATTAAAAAACATCAAATTACTTAAAACAAAGTATTTTTAGAATTTATAAGATAAACTCTTTTAATTGCCCACTTTCTTACTACTATTTCATTAAAGCCTTTTATTTATAAAAGTCTCTTTTATAATAATAAATTAATATAATTTATTATAATGTTGATTCTAAGCAAAATAGGTTATATAAATGTAATAAATATAAGTAGTAGAAAGTAAATATTTAAACTGACTAGAAATGGTGTATCACTAATTTTATCTTACAATTATTAAATAGTAATATTTAATTTTATTATTAAAATAAGCTTTAATATGTTTAATTATGTCTATTAAATACTTAAAATTTTATCCTTTTAGCTTTATTAGTTATTAATTAATTTCTCTTTAATTAATAAAGATATTAGATTAGTTATAATAAATACATTTATATAACTTTCTCTTTTTATAGCAAACTAATATTATATTTATTATTTATGCTATTTTTGTAATTATCATTTCAAATTAATAATACCTAAATTATTCTAGATTATTTAAAGATAAAAACTTAATTCTATTATTCTATACTTATCCAAAAAATATAGCTAACATTATTAATACTCTCTTTATTAAAATTATTTGTTTGATATTAAGAAAATTATAAGTTTTTTTAAGAAAGAAAATATATTTTTAATGTCTTCCATTATTATTTTCTGAATTAATAGAAAGAGTAAACTTAACATAATATGTTTCTTTGTAATAAGTATGAGATAATATAAGTATTATATTAGCTAATATAAGCTATTTAAAACTAATCTAATAGATTATTATTTACTCTTAATACATTTTATTAGTCTACTATTATTCTATATCTTTCTGTTCCTAATCAACAATTCTCTATGTTTTGTTTTATAGCACATCACCATTTATTAATCTTATACATTATAAAAGATTAAAATATAAAAAGATGATATAGATAGTTATAGAATTATTTGAAACTTAGGCATTAAAATGAGCTAGATTTTTAGATTATTATAATTTTCCTAAATTTAAATTATATTTATATATTCCTTTTTATTAACTATCTTTTGTAATTAACTTTTGTCTGGAAAACTGACAAAAAGATACATTTTGTAAAATATTTAGTCTCACTTTATCTAAGTTTATTTTAGTGAGTATAAGAATATATTAAATTTAAGTATTAATGATACTAGTTCTAAACATTTAGGTAATTATATGTACTAAAATAAATAGTAAAGAGAAAACATTATTCTTTTATATAATTAAATAAAGAAAAGCTAATTTAAATCTTTAATAGAGTCAATTATTCATTTATTTAAAATCCTCTATTTATCTTAAAATCAAATGTTTAATATATTATACCCTCCTTTACTAACTCATTTAGTAATATTAATTCATAAAAACTTAAAAGAAAATTCCTTTTACTTTAACTATACTTGTAAATATTCTAAGTACTTTAACTAGTTAAAGATAGGTTTAATTAGATACTAATAAGATATTTTCTTATCCTCTAGATAAAATATTTAATAAAGCTGTGATTGCATTTCTTATTAATGAAGAATAATATTTAAAACAAAAATAAGGAAAATTAATATTTTTCTTTTTGTTTAATAAAAATTTTAAATAATTTATATAAACTCTATTAATATTTTATAAAAAACAAAAGTAAATGCCAAAAAATTAATTAAATATAATATAAAAAATATTAAGAAAATTTATAATTCTAAATGATATTATAAATAAATATCTTAAGTATTTTATTAATGTTTAGATAAAACGTATAATAAATTATGTAATCTAGATTTTAACCTTAGAAATGTAGTAAAATATTTTTAAAAGTTAAATTAAAAATTATAAGGAAAACTTAAGAAATTAAATTTTTCTATAGAAAATGAATATAAAATTTACTAATGATTTAATTGACACTATCAGTTTTATTAAATTATTTAAAAATATTACTAAAAGAAAAAAAATAAAGTATAAATTAATTAATTTAAAAAATTAAAAAAATTAGAATTTAAAATTTTATATTTAACAATATTTGTGATAAAGATAAATTCTCAAGAATAAAAATTTTATTAATCTAGCATCGATTGACTTTTTAAATAAAGAAATTCAACAAAAAAATTATTATTCTTAGAAAATTTCAATTTCAAAAAAATAAAAAATGTTAAAAATGTTAAAAAATTCTTTAACTCTCAGATTTTTATAATCAGCCTATTCGAAGATAGTTTATTTTTACTATTTTTCATAGATTATGGATGTATATATGGTATAAGTATTAATTATTTTACTAATCTCAAATTTACTTCTGCTTAAGGGAAAACTTTTAATAATTAAGTAAAAATAATTTAATTTTTTATTTTCTAATTCTTTTTCTAAACTTAATATGAAATCCCACTAAATGTTTTTAAAAATAATTTAATTCATATCAATATTAAGTTTCTAACTTTAAATGTTAAGTAAAGTAACAAAATAAATTAAAATTTTGAATTAAAAACATATTTATTTTTTAATTTCATTGATTCAAATATGCCTATAAATAAAAAAAAATGAAATTAGAACTATTTTTTATTAAAAGGAGAGTTAAAGATTGTCTAAGAACAATAAATAAATTAAACTTTTTGATAAATTTGTATTAATAAAATATAAATGATAGAAATTTGAATATTATTCTTGCTTATTTAAAATTTAATATTATTTAAATATTTTAATTAAAATATTTCTGGTTATTAAATATTATAAAAACTTACTCATTTATAGTTATTAATTATTAGTGAAAATAATATTGTTATAGTACTATTTATAATTTATTTACGTATCTTATATTTATTATTTTTATAGATTAAATTTCATAAAAAAATAATTAGTATTTAATAATTAATGCAATTGTACTAATTATAATTAAAATAAAAGTTTTCAAATTCTAGGTTTAACAGACTGGAAAATGATATTTTTTACTTAAAATAGGTACATAAGAAAAAATTATTTATTTATAAAATAAATTATATCAATAGAGTATATATCCTTTCTTATTTTTAGTTTAAAATATCCCTTTCTATTAAAATTTATTTTTTAAACAGTTTCGACGAAACTTATTATAAAAATCTATTTTGCAATCAATTAAAAACTCTATCAAGTTGATAAGTAATATTTATACTTTTATCGAAGATAATTTATTTCTAATTATATTATAGCAAGTGGTTATCATTCTTTCAAATATATATAAAAATTAAAAAATGTGAGACTAGAATTTTAAAGCCTTTGGATTGTAAAAAAATGTATTTATAGATAATAAATGTAAACAAAGAAATTATAAAGTAAATAAAGAAAATAATAATCAATTTTACATCATGGATGGATTCTTTTTATCTATTATAAAAATATTTAATTTCTTATTATATATTAAAATAATATATTTTTATATTTATAAAATAGTTTTAATTAATTTTTCATATAACTTTAGTTTAGCAAAATCTTTATAAATTAAAAAGAATTTAGATATCAAATTTAAAATATTTAATTTGTAAAATTATTAAAAATGTAATAAAAATATCATATGGTTTTAAGATATAATTAAAAATAAAAGAAAGTATAAAATTTATGTATCCTATTTTAAAAATATAATTAAACTTATTTAATATATTTAAATAGCTTAAAAAATAATTTTCTTTATTTTTAAACATTTTAAGCATAGTTTTAAATAATTTTAAGTTATATATAGAAATAAATATTACTATTTTAATAAAAAATATAAATCAAATAGTTTAATTTATATAATTCTTTTAAACTATATTTATAGCATTTTCATTTCTTATTGTTTTTATTGTTTATGCATATTTATTTATAATTTTTATTATTAGATTCTAAATATTTTTAATAGTGAAATTTTATATTTAGTTTTTAATTAATTAATTTTAAACTAAAAGAGTTTTTGGACTGCAACTTCTTGCAGTTTAACGACCCCAACACTCCCTTCATGGGATAACGGGGATATCATGTTGCTTTCGAAAAGCAGCTGTTGGGGAGCTGCATCGCTATGGGCAGCCAGGCTTCAAGCCCCTACCAGGAGTGGATAATCAAGAGGAAGGTGTTCCCTAGCAAAGGTTGACTTTGACCAGGGACTTTCTCAGCGACAGGAAAGGAACTTGTTCCTAGCCATAAAACCAGAAAGTATGATTCAGAAGATCAATCTCAGCTCCCACCATCTTTTTAATTATTATTTAGTTTTTAATTGTTTCAATACATTTTCTTCGTTATAATTTTATTATTAAATTGTGTCATTTATAATATTTATCATATTCTTTTAGATTAAATATTATCTTATATTTGTTAAATTCTTGTCATAATAACTTATTAATATCGTAATTATATTACTTAAAATTTAAGCTCCAATTAATTTAATTCTAGCGAATATCTTCCAATAAATTAAATTTCTTCAACAATAAATTAATCTATTTTTTCTATATTTTAAATTATATTATTTCAAATTGTCATATTCTATTAAAAAATTACTCTGATGTTTAATAAAGTTCGAAAAGTTATTTTTTGCTCATTTTTTTATTTCAAGAAAAATTTGACTAAAATCTTAATTATCACAGTATCAGATCAAGCTTTTTTCTCAACTAGAATCGAATGATTAAGTTTAAATGAAATTCATAGTTTATTTAATAGTATTATTTTAATTTTTAATTTGTATTTTTGATATCCTTTTTTATATAAAAGCTTCTAACTTTTGGAGTAAAACAAATATCTATTTTATTAATGTAAAGAAATAGCATACTTAAAATTAAATCATTTGATACTATAAAGTTTTAGATAAAACAACAAATATTAGGTTTTGTAATTATTATTATATAAAATTGTTTCTCCATTATTAAGGAGTTTTACCCTCTCATAAGTACAGCGATTCAAGCTTTTCGCTGTTCGTTAAAATACTTTGGGCAACAGAAAGATTATACGTTCCCATCCGCGGGTTTTTTTTATAGGTTTTACGTTATAATTCCCTTAGGACTTGGTTATAGCTTCATCTTCTTCCTCTTGTTCATACTTCCATTCTCGTGCAAAAAATCTTGTTCAGCCCAATTGCTTCTGTTCGCTTTGCTTATCAGAAATTTTTTTTCTATTGAAACTTCTTACAGTTCCGATATAGTTTTTATTGGTTTTAGCAGCGAAAGTTTCTCTTCCTGATCGGAATTAGTCTCATTCGAGGTTAAGTTTAAGATTTGACGATCATTGAGATCGATCCAGTATTTAGCTATTCCATTCTTGATTCTTTTAGGAGTTGAATTTCCTATTCTTATTTCACTACTTAATCATTCAGCTAAGTTTTATTCTTATCCAAATGGTATTGGATGTTGAAGAACGCATCCATTTAGCGCTCATAATTATATATACGATCCCAGTTCATTTAAGTTTTTCTCAAGCTTGAAATTTAGTTTTCGTTCAAATATTTCTACTTTTAATCCTCTTCATTAAATTTCACCACCATCAATGCAAATTACTAAATATCAACTTGATCTGAGTTGTATCCAAAGGTTCTTTCTAGCTATGCAATGCAATCTCCTGTTGATTTCGAGGTCTCTCTTCCTTTTTTGGAGTTTACAGAGTATGTTTCTGTTGTTTACTCTGCTTTGAAAGATGTTAGGTCCATTATTAAGTTTTTTTGCTGATAAAAAGGTTGATCTAATTAAAACCCAGAAGTGAGGTTAGAAGAAATGGCATCTCGCTTGTTCTCTTCCTTTTTGTCTTTGGAAGTGGTAGTAAAGAAGCCCTATTGGATATTTAGCATTTTTTAAATTTCATATAAATAGATGTATCTTATAATTATCTAAGCTAGAAAAAACTTAAAATTTTATGAAGTTAATAATTTAAAATCATTTAATTATTAGATTTAACCTTTTTAAATAAAAATTAGTTTTCAAATAGCTTATTAAATATTGTTGCTTTTAAGAAAGCATCTTAAGCATTTTTTATTTTAATTTTTGAAAATTAAATTATTAAACTAAATATGTTAAAGTAAATAATCTTAAATAGTTTTAACTTTTAATATTGCTTCAATAAGAGCTTGCAATATTATTAGAATATAAATATTTAAAAGATAGTTTAATTAAAATTGTTTTTAAAGTTTCTATCTATATAGAGGACAAAAAACTCAAACTCTATAGATATATTTCACATTTCAAATGACGTGGATCACCATGCAAAGCAGCCCCCTAAATTTATGAGAATGATGAAAAACATATAGGATATCCTGCCACGTCTTCTATTTGCTGTTATATTATTTCTTTTTCTTGGTTGAAGATTCCTACTACTTAAATAGATTTTTCTGAAGGAAATACTCATTTCCTCTTACGTTTCCTCTTATATTTCTTCCTGTTTTTCTTCCTTTTCTTCTACATATTTTTGCTATACATCCTGATTTGTTCTTGTAGTTTATCCTAATCACATTGCTATAAGACTTGCTTATTCTTTACCTGATTTTCTTCTATTTCTCCAATTCATATCATAACTGTTAAGCTTAGGAAGTCTTTCCTTGAAAACCTCATACTGCGCTATTTTAAGAAGCTGTTCTTACAATTAAAAGTAAAATAAATTTGACTCCTAAATGTGGCGTAGGTTTTCTTCTGTACAATCATCTAATTTTCTCTTAGATAGCTCGAGCATTTTCTTCAGTTCAATCTTTTGCTAAACCGAAAATAATAATTTTCCATTCTTTGCTATTTTAAGATGTATAAATTTGATTTGAAAATTGAGATCTTAAGATTTGATAAATATTTAACATTTATTTAGTTTTATTTACTTTTTCTTATTCCTTTTATTAATTACTAAGAACATTTTAAGTATTTTAGTCTATTTTTTAATCTAAAGAGGCATGGGAGCATTTTATTATACTAATCTAAGCATCTACTCTCCTGTCCAAACAGCACATCTATTAAACTTACTAACTCCTATAATAAAATCGGCAACTCCTGCATCACTTAAGGAGCTTTTCACACTTGGAGAATTGCTATACATAGAGTAGTAATTCCATTCAAATTTTTACAATTTTACCTTACTAAAGATAAATTCTTCTAAGTAGCATATAAGCTAGGCATTCTTCATGGTCTCTAAAATACTGTTCTGAAGCAACCCAATACAAAATTTCAACTTATTGTCGTATTTTGCACTGAACTTCATACTTTTTTGTGTAAATATTTAATCATTTAGTCCCTTTCAAATATGCTTTTCATTTAAAGACTGAAATATTTCTAGCAAATTTTTTCCAAATCATTCCTAGGATTTAGTCAGATAATCCATCAGTTGTTATATTTTATTGATGAGTAAAAAATAAACCATAGACAAAAAACCATAAGTCGGTTATTTAAGAATGCTTTGCTATTTCAAAATATCTCATATTATAAAGTATGAAGTCATAGTCACTAGGATGAAGAAAATTTATATAATCTCTATACTTTAAAGATGCTTCAAGAGAGCTATTTCTCTTCATCATCAATTCTTCCAATAGCTATATTCTTTACAATTTCTACTAAAAGCTTATCAAGTTAGGAACTTTCATGGATTATTTTCTTAGAATTATTTATACAGTGCTTATCTTAGTCATATATAGGTTAAATATATGTCTTCTCCTGATCTATAAAAAGTCATTAAAGTACCATGAACACATGCTAGGCAAGACTAACCATTTCAAGAGCATATATTTTTTATTTCCCCTCTGATCTGAAAAACTTATTCTATGCATCAGGCTCTAGATGTACGAAAGATGATATTAATCAGTTTTAGTTCTCTTGAAGTTTCTCTCTCCAAAATACATTATTAATTATACTGCAAGGTAATAATCCTAAAACGCCTCGCTAATTTACACGCTTCATCTAGATCCAATTATTTGTTTTACAATATAAAAAGGTAAATTCTTTCATTCAAAATTGCTTCATAGAAGAATTTAAATTTTAGAGTAAAAAAAAGAACAAATGGAAGAACTAATGGAATAATTTGACTAGTGAGCAAGCGAAGAAGAAAATGATTGAAGAAAATTAAATCAAGATTATTGAGATGGAAGTTGCAAAACATTTTTTATTACCTATATGAAATATGGTAAACACATATAAATTTTAATTATTATATATTTAAATAAATATAAGTCAAAAAAATAGCCATTTTTAATTTATAACTTAGTTTTTAAATTATATATCAAAAAAATTTTAATTTAAATTAGAATTATAATTGAAAATATTATTAAAATTAAGGCTTTAAAAATGAAAGCTAATGTTTTCATTACTAAATAATTTTTTTAATTAAATTAGTAATTAGTTATCATTTTCATATTATACCAAGATTAAAAATTGCTTTGCTAGTACAATAATTTTTTTGTTTAATTAAAATCCTGCAAAAAATTTAATTCATTATAAATAATAAAAATAAAAGTTTAGGCTTAAATCCTAAGTTATTGTCACCTTCAATTATCATTGGATCATTCCTTTATTCTTTAAATTCCATTTAAAGATGCAGTTTGTACTGATTTTCTTCTATTTTTTCTAATTTGTTGATTAGTTCTATCTGCTTCTATTGTTAGTTTTGAGATTAATTGCTTTAGTCTTGTGATATATTTCAAAATGCGTTAAGGTCTCTTTCTTAGGTCACGAGTCTCGATTCTATTTCCTCTGCAAGTTCAAGTTTTACATTAACTTCTTATTGTCTTTCTTCAACATTTTTACCTCTTCTTGGAGGTTTACCACCATTTTAACAAGCTAATCATAGCTTATTTACTATTATGTGGTGAGATTCAAAGACTTCCGAGCGCATAATATTCTTAGCCTATTTCCTAGGCTTTTCTTCAAAGTTGGGAGATTCATCCTGATGGGTGACATTTTTGTTACCCTTTTCTTGGTCCGGGGCCTTCTAGGATATCGTTAACTCCTACTTTTTAGAAGCCGCAAAGAATCCTGGCATCTTTTCTTAAAAAATAAATTTAAAAGATAATAATTAATAAAGATAAAATGTAAAATAAACTTTAGAATTTATAATAATAAAATTAAAAAAGAAACATTTCATTAAAAAAACAGATAATCCTTAGTAAAGAGAAAGAAAGTCATAAATTTTAAGATTTTTTATTAAGTTTATGAAGAAAAAATTAATAATTGAAATTAAAGAGGGTGGAAATGGGACCTGAGATGCACAAGGGACCTTCAGCAGGTTTAAAGGGACTTGCGATGAAGATGCAATCCCCCGTGCTGAGAAATAAGCCACAGAAAGGCTTAAATACCTTCCCTCAATAACTTGTGCACTCTGTGGTGCATTCATCCTTGGACTTCCCAACTAAGGGACTCAATTACATCTCCTACTAACTCAGACCGAGGTGCCACCTTGGAGTGATCTCTCCACCTCTTAGGAGCTACCTAGGCAGATCGGCGGTTTCTGCCAGTTGAAGACGGACTGGATGGCGATATTCGCCTATAAAGCCGAGAAATGGGTCCAGGCAAGACGATAGGAAAGCCCAAAAAGACATAAAGAAGAAGAAAAGATTAGTGATGATGTGCACTTAACACACATCAGGTAGGCATCTATTAAGATAGCAGTCCCTTCCTTAACACTTAATTTAATTTAATGAAGAAAAAATTAATATTAAAATTCATTCCTAAAATGAATTACAATTTAAAAATATTTAACTACAAATTTCTATAAATTTTATATCTTTTTAAAAAGTTAAATATTTATATAAATTAAAGAACTATTTATAAAATTAAATAAATATTTCTATTATATATTAAAGAATTAAAAAATTTATAAAATTTGTAAGAAAATTACAAATAAACCTTTCTTTAAAAAAAGTTTAGCGTTTAGAAAATTATAAATAAATATATAATTCCTAGAACATTTAAACTAAAAATTACATAAATATTCTTATTTTTAGCAAATTTTGGCTTTAAATTCTAAAATTAAAAGGTTATTTTAATTTAATAAATAGAGTGATAAAGATATCTAAAATTTAATAAATTCTAATAGAAAAACGTTGAAATTAAAAGAGATAATATTTATAGGATATTAATGAATCTATTAAGTAAAAAATAATTTCTAAAGTTTTATTATTATTAAATAATTAATTCTTATGCTACAAAATTGAATTATTTGATTTAGTATAAACTAGCTAAAAAGTAATAAACTGAAAATATAATATAAAATTAGTTGTTTAAGTTTAATAAATAAAATAGATTTAAAATACTTTGATTAATATATGGTTAAATATTCTAAAAGGGATTCCTTGATTATGAAAGTTTTAAATTAGGCTTTTTAATAAATTGAATATGATTTAGTGATAATTTTTGATGATTTAAAGTAAATTAGGATTATTTAATAAATGATAAATAATTGAATTTGATTAAAAAGGATAAAATGATTTGTTATTATTTTGACTTAAAGTAGTTAATGAATAATAGACTAATGATTTAATAATTATATTGATTTTGAATGAATAATACTGTTTATAGTTTTAAAATATTAGTAGTATAATCCCTTATAATCCTTTTATATTTTTGATGACTAATTTAAATTAATCTTTTTTGATAAAATAATAATTTAATTAATTAATTTTATTATTTTTAAATTAAATATACTAATTATTTATTTATCAATTCATAGTCATTTAACATTATTTAAATAACATTTAACTATATCAACAGTAACTATCAAAACTACTATTACTACTATCAAATATACTATTTACATATTTTTACTAACAAACCTAAATAACTAATTTCAAATTACTTCTTATTCCTTAATTCTTTAATAACTTATATAATATCTATTTATTAGTTAACATACAAATATTACATTCTACTATTATAACAAAAATCTATTATAACCTATTTTACTTCTACTAAATCCAAACCCATACCTAGTTATTAGATTATTCAAAACTAAATACCATTTACTTTATTCCTATTTATATCAAGCCTGTACTCTAATTATTTCCATTTCTCAAATAAGAAAAAGAAAGCCAGCAATAGTTTGAAGGGTACTTCTAAAACTAAAATTTAGAAATTTAAAATGTTTGCTTCAAAGTTTCCTTCTTAATAAACCGTTACTTGAATTATTTGCTTTACTATAATGTAACATACTATTATTTCCTAAAATAGTATTTTAACATAAGAACAACATGTGTAAGAGAAAGATTTAGATCATAAAATATTGCACAAGTGTTGGTAATACTAGTTTATTTTTACCTTTCATTATAATACCAACAATGATAGCTCCAATTTAGCAAAAATAATTCTACTTAGTAAAAAGATAAAAATTACCCCATTTAATCTTTATTCTCAAAATCAGAGCAAAGAAATAAATCTGAAGTAAGATAACTATTTATTAAAAATGAAGAGTTGTCAAGATAATCGAAACCTTGCTTAGTTATGAATATTTGCAAATAGATATTATAGTTGATGATTTCAAGGAGTTTAATAAGCATAGCAATAGTTAAATAAAAATGTTTATTCTAAGAATGCCTTTAAAGAAATGAAGTCATATCAACAGTAAAAAGATTTGCTGATTTAATAAGAAATATATAAAACGTTTGCTCTTTAATAATATACGCTAAATACGATAGACATCTAATTTAAGAAACTATTTCAATCTAAAAACTAATTAGTTATATTTATAATTTTTAATATGAACTGAATCATCGATATATCAAAACTCAATTCAATAAACTTTGCTTAGAGGAAAAAATGGTAGAAGGGTTCAAAAAAGGCTTTTATACCACCTCCTAAAAAGGGGAGAGAAAGTAAGAACCCTCATCTTTAACTTTCACATCTTCTTCCTAGAAATAATCTTCTTCTCAAAATCTTCAAGAATAATAGACTCAACTAGGAACTTCCAGATCAACTTAAAAGATGGGACAAAAGTAAAAAAAGCATTAAAAAATAACTTGATTTAAGAATGATTAAGCGAAAAATACATTTTTTAGCAAAATAAGAAAAAAGAAAACTTTAAAAAATTATATTTAAAATGAAAAAAGGTTAAAGATTAAGTGAAGTAAAAATATAAAAAGTAAAGTAAAATTAAAAAATATAGATCTAAGAGTTTCAAAAGTGGAGAGATTTCTTAACTGAATCATTATATTAAGCTGAAGACAAACACTTTATAATTTAATAATAAATATAGGAGAAGAATGTTATAAAATTTTAAAGAGATACAATTGTTTAAGTAGAAATTATACTAACTTGTGCCAAATCACTTACTTATTACTAAAATTAAAAAATAAAATACTCTAAGAGATGATGGGCATATAAAATGATTGATATCTCTTATTATAATAGTTTATGTGAGGGTTCTTTTAGATAAAATGAAAAATTCAGTTAATGCAAATGATGGATAAGTATTTTAAGGAGTCAAACTGATTTAAAATTAAATATTTCTTCATTTTATCTTATTTTTACTTATCTCTTAAGTTCATTAAAATATAAAATCCTCTTTTCATATTATCTAATATACATCACAACTTCGTTCTTATTAACTTAAAGCATTTTTTGCTGATATAAAAATTTAGCATTTCTTATACTTTAATATGACATTAATATAAAATATCTGAAAGTGATTGCTTAAATAGTCGAAATACAAATTAAGAATTCCTATGAAGTGATATAGAGTTAACTAATAAATTATGCTTGATTATAGAAATTATTTCGTTACTATATTTGCAAGATAAACTTATTCTGATATTTTTAAAATCTTTGCTTAAAAGCTAGTTAACTAAGTTTAATTAGCTTTTATCGCTAATTATTTTAATGTTTATGTTTGAGAATTTTTAATTAAAAGAATGCATTTAATTGTTTTTATTTCCCTTATTCATGCTATTAAAAGCTAACAGAATTAGCTTCAAAGAATTGTATATTTTGGTAGGTTTTCTTTAATTAGTTTCATTTTTAATTGATTAATATATTTTATTTTTACTTTCTGTAGAATGTCTTCGCTTAGAATCGCATTCATTAACTGAATTTCACTTTATTGAGCTAAACACTAAAGACATCTTATGCAATGCTATTAAACTCGGTTATTATTTTTCCTTCTATTAAAACAAAGAAAAAAGAGTAAGTTTCTTGTATATTATTGCTTTTAAAAGATAACTAAGACACTATTCAAGCATGCTAAATTATAATTCTAGTATATGTTACCAATTATAAATAGACTGCTTTCAAACTAGTATCATTCCGATTAAACTGGTTATACTTTTTTAGTATGGATAGCTAGTGTATTTTAATATTCCTTTTACTACACTAAAGAAGTAAATCTACTTAATAGTCTCAGTTTAGTCCTAGTTACCTTTTATTAACATTGAGAATAGCAGCCATTAATATAAAGTAGCTTGATTATTGCTTGGTAGTATAGTTGGCTATTTATAGAGTAGATGCGTCAAATAACATTTTTGTTCTTGTTTATTGTATTTTAGTTATTAGATATCTTTAGTAGTCTAATATAATAAAATGTTGACTGGAATTTATAATTGAATTTGCTATTTTTTCAGTTAAGCTCTGAGAAAGAATCATGATTTTCAGTAATAAAAATAGAAAAATTAATTTATAAAGTCATATGATATCTTAATCATGCTTGGCTAGCTAGTTTTGAAAGACATTATTAATAATGATTGAAAGACACTTAGAATAGCAGAGCTCTAAGCTTAAAGTAATTACATAAATGAATCTTAATACAAGGATAATCAAGAGAGCTAAACTTTCCAAGATTCATAGGACGAATAAGAACCAGATTCTTAAGTAAAACTCTCTTTATAATGATCTCATCATAATGAATACTAACGCAACAGTTAAAGCAATCCTTATATCAACAACTAAAAGAGACTATTAAATATAAAATGATAGATCAATATAGCGAATCTCCCATAAAAAAGACTTTATATCCTTTATAGTTCTAAAGCTGGCACGATCAATTAATATTAAAAGCTAAAACTTTAGCAAAATATGAAACTGAACGGTGGAGGTTGTCGTTGTTCTAGACAAAATAATAAAAACTTAAAAGAGAATAAAAATAGAAATCCGTTGATAAATTAGTAAATAGAAAAGTTAACGCTAAACTAGGAAAAAAGTAGGAAATATGAAGAAAATGAAGAAACTTTAGGAATTGATTAGCAAAAGAATTATCAAGAAGGATTGATGTTCTTAAAAGATGGGCTAAATGATTAAAATATGCAAATAGTTCTATAAGGAATTTAGAAAATTCAATTAACGCATTATAGCAGTATCATTGATCCCTTGGAGCTCATAAATCAATTTATTGAAATTGTCTTCCATAAGAATTCTGAAGTTTGGTCTTAGCTCTTGAAAGAATAGCTTGTAAGAAATCTTCCTGAACTATTGGATATTTTTCTTTTGAAGAACGAGAAAAACTTTTTTATAAATAAAAAAGTGAGAGAAGATCTGAAGCTAAAATTAAATGACAACTTAAAGTTAGTAAGCAAACATAGAATAGGAGGTCCAGAACTAGATTTTGCATTAAGATATAGTTTGATGATTCTGGAGAATATTCCAGATAGCTAAGAAACTAATTATTATATAGTTTTCTGCAAGATTTTATTAATCGCTTAATTGGTAGTTGCTATGTAATTTGGAGTGAGAGCTAATGGATCTCAGGCTATTTGTATTATAAAGGATTGATTTGTATGAGGAAAAGGATGAATCAATTAAAATATGAATTATAAGAAAATAATTAGATTAAGAGTTTTAGATGCACTAGCATATGACTTAGCAATATAATACTCCAAATAAAATTTTAAATAGTTCTAAAGTATTCTAATGTAAGAAGAACTAGATTTAAGATTTAGAGCTTGCTTTCTTCTAAAGCACATTATAAAACATCCTTAAGCTAGTTCAGAATTGATAGAAGAATCATGTAAACTTTTAGAATAACTAAGTAATGACAAAGATTGGTAGATTAGGTATTATGCTATGAAATAATTATTAGAGTTGAGTCTGGAAAATATTTAAGTAGCTGCTACTTATAAAGAGAGAATATTTTAATAAAAGAAGGAGAGTTTTAGCTAAAATGTTAGAGATCATTAGATAATATTAGAATTACTAACAGATCCAGAACATCTTACTTAATTTACTTAAACTATGGATGAAAATTGACTTGCATTGAAGGGTATAAGTAGCAGTGCTTATTCAGATATGATACGATATTTAAAAGATGAGATTTAAGAGAAGTAAGAGTATTACGTAAGCTTGCAATGTGCTCCTAATAGTAGCTCATAGATATAATAAGATCTTGAAGAATAAGTTTAGGAATTTCTAGAAAATGATAATAAAACAGGATTATTACTTCTAGGAGATTCTGGTTCTGGAAAATCTTTATTTATGAAAATTTTAGCCTTAAAGTATCTAGAGTAAAAGCATTAATATTTACCTATATATGTATATCTTCCAAGTATTAGAGCATTTGAAGACAATTTAGTAGAATCTGCTTTATAGAATTACTAAATTGAAAGGAATCAAAGATTTAAATTAAGAAAGATACTGCTTTTATTCGATGCGTACGATGAATTGGGATACTATAAGGCTATTATCAATACTAACAAAATAGGGTAAAAGTATCCTTAAGCTAAATATATAATAACATGCAGAGTCAATTATGCTTATAAAGAAAAAAGATACTAAGATTATTTTGCACCATATAAAATGGAAGAGCCTCTATTAAGCGAGCTGTAAGAGTTATATATAAAACCATTTGATATAGTTTAGATAGAAAAATACATTCAAAAAGTATTAGAAAAGAAAAATTAATAATAATTCAAAAATAAAGTAGAAGTAATGCAAATATAAGAGATGATGGCATTAATTAAGAGTATACCAGATCTATTAGAAATTTTTAATCATCCGTTTTTGTTAAATATTTGTTTGAATGAGAAAGAAATATTAGATTATTTAAGAAATGCAACTGGCTAAAGGATATCAAAGTCTAGAATATATGATATTTTTATAAGTTAATGAAGTAAAAGAACTTAAGAAAAGTTGAAAGTATAGAGTATAGAAAGTAAGCAACACAATGAGCAAAAAAAGATATTTGAGAGTATATAAGTAAATGCGGCATGAGAAATGTTAAAGGGTTTGGTGGAAGTATAAAGTTTTGAAGAAGTAAATCAAAAGTGAATAGAGTAGTTTATGGAGAATTAAAGCCATTTAGGATGTTTGATATGGATAAAAGAATAAAGTAATAAAAAGAGATTTGAGTTTATACATGCTTCGATAAGAGATTACTATGTGGCTAAGGATATAGTAAATTTAGTCTTATCTTTAGAAAATAGTTTATATTCCATTGAGACTCACAATATAAATAAGATCTTAATAGTAGACTGGCTAGAGATACTGTAGTTTGTGAGAGATATAAATAGTTCAGAGATAGTTTAATAGAATTTATTATAGATAGTAAAGTAAACTAAAACTAATAAGAATTTATAAAAGGCAGGAGCTAACTGTATAACTATATTGAATTGAATGGATTATTAGTTTATAGAATAGGATCTATCAAATATTCAAGTACCTGAGGCAGTTTTGATTGATTCAATATTTGATTGTTGTAATTTGAGTAATTCCAATCTTGCGAAAGTGAATTTCAGTAGATCTTGACTGATGAATTGTAATTTCAATGATGCAAAAATGAGTTAAGTAAATTTTGGTTATATACCAACATTGAAAGGTCATAAATAAACTGTTTTGTCAGTAGCAGTAACAAGTGATAGCAAGTATATAATATCAGGGAGTCGCGATAATACAATAAAAATCTGAGATATGTAGACAGGCAATCTTCTTAATACATTAGATGGCCATAAATTAAGTGTTTACTCAGTAGTTATTACTAGTGATAACAAGTAAATAATATCAGGAAGTGGTGATAATGTAATAAAAATCTGAGATATTTAAAAAGGAAGATTAATTAGATCAATAAAAGGTCATACTTCAACTGTTTACTCAGTGGCGATAACAAGTGATAACAAATATATCATATCAGGAAGTTGAGATAGAAAAATAAAAATATGAGATTTGCAAACAGGCAATCTACTTAAGATCTTGTAAGGTCATACTTAAGCTGTTATATCAGTGGTGGTAACAAAGGATAACTAATAAGTAATATCAGGAAGTGAGGATAAAACAATAAAAATTTGAGATATGCAGGGAGGCAATCTTCTTAAGACATTAGAAGGTCATACTTAAACTGTTGCATCAGTGGTGATAACAAGTGATAGCAAATAAATAATATCAGGAAGTGAAGATAAAAAAATAAAAATTTGAGACATGTAGACAGGAAATTTACTTAAGACATTAGAAGGACATACTTAAAATGTTTGCTCGGTTGTGATAACAAGTGACAACAAATATATCATATCAGGAAGTTAGGATAAAACAATAAATATCTGAGATATGTATTCAGGCAATCTATTTAAGACTTTATAAGGACATATTTTAAATGTTGCATCAGTAGCGATAACAAGTGATAACAAAAAAATAATATCAGGAAGTTGGGATAAAACATTAAAAATCTGAGATATTTAGATGGAAAATATTAAGAAGCCATCATAAAATCAGATTTTTATTGTTTATTCACTTGCTATAACTACAGATAATACGTAAATAGTATCAGGAAGTGGCGATAATATAATTTAAGTCTGAGATATTTAAAAAGGAAGATTAATTAGATCAATAAAAGGTCATACTTCAACTGTTTACTCAGTGGCGATAACAAGTGATAACAAATATATCATATCAGGAAGTTAGGATAAAACAATAAAAATATGAGATTTGCAAGTAGGCAATCTACTTAAAACTTTAGAAGGTCATACTTAAACTGTTACATCAGTGGTGGTAACAAAGGATAACTAATAAATAATATCAGGAAGTGAGGATAAAACAATAAAAATTTGAGATATGCAGACGGGTAATTTTCTTCAGACTTTGTAAGGTCATACTTAAACTATTACATCAGTGGTGACAATATTTGAAAGCAAATAAATAATATCAGGAAGTTGGGATAAAACAATAAAAATTTGAGACATGTAGACAGGAAATTTACTTAAGTCATTAGAAGGACATACTTAAAATGTTTAGTCAATTATAATAACAAGTGATAACAAGTACATCATATCAGGTAGCAAGGATAGAATTATAAAAATCTGAGATGTTTAGAAAAGAACTTTGCTTAAGTCATTATATGGACATACTTAAAATGTTTGCTCGGTTGTGATAACAAGTGACAACAAATATATCATATCAGGAAGTTAGGATAAAACAATAAATATTTGAGATATGAAAACAGGCAATCTACTTAAATCTTTAGAAGGCCATACATAAAGTGTTTGTTCAGTTGCAATAACAAGTGATAACAAGTATATTATATCAGGAAGTTGGGATAAAACAATAAAAATCTGAGATATGGAGAAAGTTATTAAGTCATCCGAAGGAAGGTTGAAAAGAATAATTGGGTTGACAGGTTAGGTAATACATGGGTGCTCGATAGAGAGAGTGGAGATGGAGGAGGAGAATAAGAGAATAGTTTTAAACAGCAAAGCTTCATTAAATTGAAAGTTAAAAGACTAGATTTTTTATATATAAATAAAAATAAATTTTTTTTTAATATTTAATGTAAGATAATTAATTATGGAAACTAGTGAGAAGGCTACCCTAAGAGACCTTAGTATCTGGCATCTTTCGTCATTAATTCTACTTGATGCCTCTTTGATCTTGTCTTCTCTTCTCTTGGCTCCTACCAAGATTTTTGCTTGGTTCTGAACCTATGGGATACTTCCTGGTACCAGAGTTTAAGTCAGTTTCAGTTGGAGGATTGCTCCTCCCTATTTATTTATATATATAATAAATTATTAAATTATCTAATTAGTTAAAATTACTATTTTTATTTAATTATGCTTAAATTTTATTATGTTTTATATTTAATCTCTTTAATTTATTTTTATACTAATAGCATCAAAATTAATTTTTCTCTTTCTCTTTATTATTCCAGAAAACTTATTTAACTTAAAATGCTAAGAAAAATAAATATAACATATTTTTGCGTCCTTTTCGGATCTATTCACTCTTACATTATTAAATGCATTTTAAACTTAACATCAATATATTTTTTATTCTTTTTAGCTCCATGTTTTCACACTTTTTTCGTTTCTTTTTTACTCCTTAAATCTTCTATAGTTTAAACGCGGAGCAAAAAGAAATTTTTTGCTTTGATCTTTATGATAAAAATTTTATACTTTAAATTATTTACTTATTTACCTTATTTAAAATGCATTACTATGGGTGAAGCAATCTTTTATTTTTTTACAATAATCGATCTCTATTCCTTAACCGTTGCTTTTTTTTCATAATTTCAAATGCATAACCTCATTTTAACTTTTCTTTTCTCATCATCTTTCTTCTTTATTTTCTTTAGTGCTAAACACTGAGAAAAAATCAAATATTTAATTTTACTTTTTATAATTTTCACTTTTTTAATTTTTTAATTTCTAATTTTCTCACTTTTTAATTTAATTTTTTTATTCTTTTTATTTTCTATTCACTTCTTATCTTCATTGATTTATTTAATTTTACTTCCATTTCATAATTTGTTTTTTTTACTTCTAATTTACCGTTACTTTCTCTTACTCATTCATTTCACTTTCTCACTTTAACAATTCCTCTTTTATATTTCCATTTAAAATTATCTTTTTTAATTACTTTTTAAGTTACTTTTTTACTAATGTGAAGGTTTCTTATAAATATTTAAGGATTCATTCAATTAAAAATGTTAACTTATCTTTATTTGCTTTATTGCTTTCATTTATTATGCTTATTTTAATATTTAATTTCTTTATTCTCTTTTCCTATCTACTTTCTCTTTTACTTTTCCATTCCACATTTCATTTAGCTCGTATTTATCTCCTTTATCTACTTTAACTTAATGATTAATCCGATCACGGCCTATAGAAGACAAAACTCACAAGGGAGAAGTAGCACTGTGGAAGATTTCAGCAAGGAATTTTTTAGCTTTAAAAATCTTTATTAAAGAGCTGCGCACCATTGAGGTGCTACGCGCTCTATAATCTCATTTATTTATGATAATTTAAAATATTATGATGGATGTTTCCAAGCTTTTACTGGCTTAAATGGGTACAATCCATAGGAAATTAAGCCATGAAACGAGGAGTATAGAAAAGGATAGCTTCATCAGATGTTGGGGAAGTTAAGAACTAATAATCAGTTATGCTTCCTCTGCTTTGGTTCGTTCTCGGGACCTGGGGTAAAATAAACCTGGATTTTGTCGGCTGTTTGTCTTGGAATCTGACTTGGGGTGATATATAAGCATTATTTTGGTATTTTTCCTAAGAGATACAATCTGTCATGATTCCATTTATCAAGATATATTCTATTTAACACTATTGAATAGTTTAAATCGTAGTTAACCTAATAATGGTGAAAGTCACACTAATTTGTTATGTTATAAAATTTATTAATTTGATTTAAATGTTTTTGTTCAATATTTAAACTATAAAATTTTTATAATTAACGTTTTGAAATTATTTCTTAAATTGTGTTTATAACTAAATAATAACTTTAATTATCTTTAACCACTTCTAGATTTATATTTTATTTAAAATACTTATCATTTTATTAATTTTGGCTAATTGATAATATTAAATCTTTACTCTGCTTTCATTTTAAATCATTTTCTTCTTTTACTTTTTAAATTTTTACAAACTGTCAAGATTTAGAGAAAAATGAAAAATTAGGTTTATTTTCTAATCTTTTTTAACTCAGAATTATGTATCTCTTTGATAAATATTTCTATATATATTAGCTATTGGTTTATCATATTTTAGTCCATATAATTTTCTTTTTTTTTCATAACCTTAGTTTTAATTACTATTTATAAGATTGTGCAAGAAATATTTTAACCATAATTTATAATATATTTATAACTTATTATATAACTAACAAATAAATGAGAAACAAGGAACAAGAATCAAGCAAAATAAAAGGCCTTTAGAATAAAAATTCGAATCAGGAGTATTTTTATAAAACGTTAATCAGTCAAACCTGAGATAGCAGTATCAAGCTCAGAAAAGCCTTATAAAGCTCCAGTAAGTTTATAAGAACTTTCAAAGTAAAATCTCATTTAGATAGGAGCTAAGAGAACTCAAGAAAGAAATGAAGATTTAAGAGATATGATAGAGTCGAAAAATCAAGCAGAATATAGAATAAAAAAGAAAATTGAACTATAGCAACAAGTAATTGAAGCTTAAGATGAAAAGTTCAGAAATTTCATCTTAATCTCAACAGTCTATTCAAAGAAATTTGGAAGAAGATAAAATGATAATAGATAATAAGCAAGAAATGCTATTTGCTTGAATGAAGACATCAAGATGCGAATTGGAAAAATCGAAAGTTATTTTTAGTATAAACCAAAGCCAACTTATTAACTTAAAAGATATAGATATTGCCAATCAGCAAAGCACCTAATAAAATAATGTTCCAGTTTCAAACGATTTTAACGGTAAAAAAATTACGAGACTTAGTAAGAACTTACAAAACTGTACATCATAAATAACGGAATTTATAAAAATAAATTAGAAATTAGAAGAGAAATTTTGAGTTTAGAGCAATTTTGATAGCCTTCCAGTTCAAAAATAGGTCGTCTGATGCTGGTGAAACTCCAGAGATAGCATACTTTAAATTAACATTTTTATGGTAATAAAATAATATTTTATAACTACAATCTTAAGAATACTAACAATCGGAGTGATTGATATCTTTCTCTTATTAGTGTGAAAATTTTAAAAACATGATAATATATAATTGAGAGAAATAAAATTATTGTTTTCTACAAATTATTAATTATAAATAATAAAATGGTAGCAAGAGAATGATGAATGTAGTATGTTATGAACATTTTATAATAAATGTTACTAAGTTAAATTATTTCTATTATCTTTTGTTTCTAAAGTTGATTTATTTTAATTGCTTTATTGTTACAGCAATATCATAGTAAACTGAAAGGTGGAGGTTGTTGTAGTTCAATACAAAATAATAAAAAATTTCAAGAATAAAAAGATAGAAATATTTTAATTTAAGAAGAACTAGATTTATGAGCATTAGATAAATAAATTAAATTAAATTAAATAATGTTCGCCTTTCAGCTTAATAAAATAATTTTTATGATATCACTCTCATTCTGAAACTCTTAGGTCTTCATTATTGCTTTGATTTGAATTTTTTAGTTTAGTTTCTCTTCTTCTTGTATCTTTGTTCATTCTAAAAATAATTGTTTTAGCTACTTTATTCAAATATTATTTATGGATTTATTTTTCCCTCAATCATTCTTAAAATCAAGTTATTTGTTAATGTTTTTGTTTTATGCTAGACCATGTTTTTTTAATCTTAAGATCAATATCTTCTAGGATTTATTTATTCTTTTTTGTTTCTTAATTTATTAATATTTGATTATATTCTAGCATTTCTTTTAAATTTTTCTCTATTTTTTATTACTTTCATTGTTTATTGTATATTTATTATTTCCTTCTTTTCAGATTTATGTTTATGTGTAAGTTTTATAATGTTTCTTGTATCTGAAGACTGTTTTCTTATATAATTTATCTTTAATACTAGCAATCAAAGACGTGTTCAAATTTTTCTTATTGCTAACAAATGCATAGTATCTACTCTTAATCAATATGTTTTTCTGATGGTCAGCTCTAAAAAATATTAATTGCGTTCTTAGTCTATAAATTAATTTTTATTCTTTTATTAATTCTTTGTTTGTTGCTATATAAGTAATTTTTTTAAATTTAGTCTCATTTTTATATTGTCTATAAATTATTTCGGCTGTTTTCATATCTTATATTCTCTATATTGTTTCCTTGAAAAAATTTTTTGTATTTTTTTAGATTTCTTTAGTATAATTGTTTATGTTAAGATCTTTTATTTATTCATTGTTTATTTCATAGTATTTTTCAATTTTTTTAATGCTTTTTTATATTTTGAGTTCTATTTTTAACTCTGTTTGAAAAGTTATTAGAATTTTGTATCTTATTTACTTTTTTCTTTTTCTTTATCATTTCTGAATTAATCTTATAACTTTTTGTAGAATTTTAAAAATCTTTATGCTGTTGAATCTTCAAATTTACATCAGTTGAAATCTATATACTATATTTCTTTAAATGATGCTTGTGGAATTTTCAAGTATTTTCTTAGGATTTATCTCTGTGCTATTTAGATTTTATTTTTTCATTTTGTTATTCCTAATTGAATACTATATGGGATTAATTCCGAGCAGTATTCTAATTTTGGCATTATAAATAATCTGAATAAGTTCTTAATGTTAATTGGCTATGTTTTGTTATAGTTTTTAAAGAATTAGGATTAGAATATAAACATCGATTATTCAAATTTCTTGAAGAGGTACTCAATCTGAACCTTTTCTTCATTAAGTTAGTTTATTTGATATCCTAGGTATTAAATTTGTTATTTTTATTAAATTTTTTTCCTAATAGAAAAAGTTCAATCCTTTGTTCGTTGTGTTTCTATTCTTGAGTATTTATATAAATTCGCATTTCTCCGTGTTAATATTAAGTCTTATTAATTTAAAAATGTTTTCAGTTTCGTTTAGTAAAATTTACATATTTTTTTGATTATTTAATATTAGTATTAAATCATCTGTTCAAGCAAGTTTAGCATGATAAATTTTTTGAATTTTATGCCCTAGTTTTTCATATTTTTCTAAATACCTTAATACTATATCATAGTATATTATTGCTAATATTGGTCCACTTGAGCTGCCTTGTAATACCCCATTTACTTACCGAATTTTTCTAGTTATTTCTTCATCAAGATAGAAGTTAATTTATACTTTTTAATATGTATCTTTTATTATATTAATTATATTTTACGAAATGTTTAATCTTTTCATCTGGTCAAATAAAAATCTGCGATTTATTGTATTGAACATTTTTCTACATCAATTAACGTGATTAATAAGTCTTCATTATAATTTTCTTTTTTCTTTTTATTTTTATAGTTTTCTATGATTTGTTTTAATTATCATATATTATTAGCAGTTTGCATCTTTTTTATAAATCCTTTTTAATCTTTGTTTAATATATCTTAATCTTATATTTCTTGGTATAATTGGTTAGTTACTAATTTATCAAATATTTTTTAAATTACGTTTATGAGTGCTATCGGCCTGTAATTTTTTCAATTTTATTTGTTTCCTTTTTTGTGAAGCATTATTATTTTAACTTTGTTCATATTTTTAGGTAGTTTTTATTGCTTCTAACAATTTTAGAAAAATTTGCATAGTATTTATCATAGTTCGTGTGATGCGTTTTTTATTAGTTCATTTGATATTGAATCAAATCCTTGAGCCTAATTGTTAGGTAAAAATCTTATTACATCTCATACTTACTAGTATAGAATATTTTCTCATTTTTTATTTTTTTAATCTTTCTTTAATATTTGTTCCATAGATTTTGTCAATTTCTTTATTAATTTTGTTATTTTAGTTTAGAGAAAGATTTTATTATTTATTAAATACATTTTTCTCCCAATTTTGAATGAAGTCTTCTTATTACATTTTCGTCAGGTTCATTTTTGTTCCTTTTTTTGGGTTTAAAATCTTTTTGGCTTAATTGACCATTTCTTGATTATTACCATTTAGGAATATTTATTAATTATTTTTATTTTGCTGTTGTTCTTCTTTTTACATTTTGCTATACTTTTTTTTTCTTTTAAATATTTCTTTTTGAGTTTTAATATGTAATCGTTATTTCTATTATATTAATTTATTTCTTACATATACATATTTCTACCTATATTTTTTCTCAGCATCTATTAGTATTATTTTTAAGATTATTTAACCTCTTGTTGTCTTTTAATTCCTACACTATTGAATGCTGATATATGAATTAGATTTATAATAAAGTCGTATTATTCTTCTAGATTTTGTTCATCTATTAATTAATTAAAAAATTCATATGTCCCTCTATATTCTTCTTTATAGGAATACTTTCAGATATCCTATTTTAATTTTTTCAATTTATAACTTATTTTAACTTATGTGAACTTGTCATTTTTTTAGATAATTGGTTATCTAATTTAAGTTTATGTTATGAGTAGAAAATGATCTGTTGTTAACCCCACTTCTTCTTAAACGTTAAATTTGAAGTTTTCTTATTGACTGCTTTTTTAATTAGTGAATATATAATCAATTATTTATCTTTGCTTTGTTTATTTAATTATATGAGTATTTTATCTTTCTTAGTTTATATCTATTAAATCAAAAGTTCGCACAAATTGCTATAGAAGTTCATCTACGTATTTTATGTTTTATTGTTTATTTAAATGAGCATTAAAATCTCCACATATGATTATTTTGTGATTTTTAAATTAGTCTAATAACTATCCTAGTTCTTAATAACAATTATATATTAGTTCCACTGAGTGATTACTAGTTGGCATATAGATATTTATAACTATTAATTCATTTATCTTGAAGGCTTGTATCCTGTTATAATTATGCTATATTTGAATTTCTTCAACTTGATCTTCAATTTTAAAAAAAGCAAATAGTCCTTCTGTTTTTCCAGTTCCTTACAGGAAATATTATTTGAAGTTTTCGTTTAATATTCCATATTCTTTAGTAGTTTAAGTTTCTTGGAGCATTAGAATATCCAAGTTATTTTCTTATATAAGATTATTTATTTCTAATTTTTTTTTAAAGTATCCTCCATGTATATTTATGGATCCGATTCTGTATATTTTTTCGTATTCTTCTATATATTATGAGTTAATTCCATTTCCTTCTCAATTTTCCAGTTGTTGTAAAAATAGATGAAAATCTTTTAGTTAGTTAAACTCCTGATATATTTAGCTATATTATTTATCTTTAATTAAATTACATTTATTCAAATTTTATAGTTTTTTCTAATTCTCATAATTTTATTATACATATTACTAGTGGCGATGTGATTAATTTGCTTGATTTCAGAGATTATTTTGTGGTTATCTTGCTCCACCTTTTAAACCTCTTGGTTTAATTCAGATTCAGTTTTTCTTAGGATATAATTTTACTTTTAATAGATTTTCTTCTTGTTTAAAACTTTTTTAATTCATTTATATTATTCTAATATTCTAGGTATTCTTTTTAGTATTTTTTAGTCTATGTTTAAGTCGATAAATTTTTTATTTTTTTGTTTGTTAGATTAAATCAGCGCTTTTAACTATTTATTAATAATTAGTTTTTATCATCAATATTAATCTAAATTTTCTTTTTATGTGTTTTTCTAGGCTTTGTTTTATAAACGCGTTAGATTTATTTAAATAGTATGGCTAGAATTTTATTTAGTTTTAGTTTATATTTTTTATTATTTTATATCTTAAGTTAAAGTACTTTTAATAACTTTTTAGTCTTCTTTTTTACGTTTATAACAGAATTATTCACATTTTGTTTCTAAATTTTCCAAATTTTCTGTTGCTTCTCTTTTCTTTTAATTATTTTCTTATGAAGATATTTAAAATGTTTTGTATTTGAGAAGAAATACATTGTCCCTAATATTATATTTATCAACTTAAGTAATTATATTTGTTTTTTTCTTAGTTATTAAATTATTTCTTATTGTTGTATATTTTAATTTAAGTTGTTTTTATTCTTAGTAATTTTGTTTCTCTTCTAATGATTTGCTCAAATTTCTCTGTAGTTAAATAATTTAGCTTTACTTATCTTCTATTATTTAATTTTTCTTATTTATTTCTAGATTCCTATTTGCGTATTCTTTAGTTATAAATTTGATGTCTACCTCTTTTTCTTCCAATTATTTTAAATATTGTTATTCGATTTCAGTAATCTAATCTTATAATAATTGGTCTCTTTCCTTGTTTATTATTATTTTTTAATTTTAAATATTGTATTAATTTTGTTATTTTTCTAACTCATGTTTTAGAATCTTTTTTAATTTCATTTTGGTAATCTAAAATTCAAATTGTTCTTTTTCTATCTCTGAATTTATATTTAGATTTTAAATTTCTTACTCTAATAAATCGTTATAATCTATTTATTATGTTCATTTTTCTTACAACACTATATTATTATCTTTAAATCTTTCTTTAATTTCATAGAGTTCTTATATTTATTTTTCTTGATTATTTATTTCTTTTTATAATTTTATTATTTCTTCTTATTTTTTTTATGAGCATTTTGTTTTTAGATTTTTAGTGGGAAATTATTTATTTTTAAGAAGAATTATTAAATATTTTTTATGCGCATTAACTTTTCGATATTATTTGATGTATTTTATATTTTAATTAATGAAATTAAATGTTTTTAGTTCATTACTATTCATCTTGATTCTTCTTCAATGTTTGTCTCATCCTAAAATTAATCAGCTCTTTCCATTTTTTGCATTTCTTAGTTTTCTTACTATTTCTTAAGGTTATTTTATTCAAATAATTTTCTCTAGGAATTTAAAGGTGATCTTTTTTGATATTTTGCTTCTTCTTCGTTCTTTTCTTGCTATATTTCAATATTATCAAAGGTTTCTGCTTGCTATCTTATATTTTTTTTTAGTTCCTGCTTCATTTTGTGCTCTGGAATTTCTTCTTATATAACTAAAAAATTGTTTAGGAATTTGTTAAACTATTACTAGTTACTTTGCTACTATCAATTTTTTAATTCTTAAAGTTTCGTTGCTGACTGTAAAAAAATTATTTTATCTAGTTCTTATTGTTAAATTTTTATTTACGCTTAAAACTAAGCTCTCTTAAATTTCATCTCTTTTTGTCTTTTTGTCCTTTTGTCCTTTTGTCCTTTTGTCCTTTTGTCCTTTTTATTTTTTTATTTTTTTATTTATTTATTTCTAGATTCCTATTTGCGTATTCTTCTGCAGAAGTCAAATTTGTGTCCCACCTAGCCACAGAATATACATATTATTTAAGTTTTGTGTCTCATAGTTATATTTTAATCGTAATATTTTATTTCATTTGGTAATTTTAAAATTTCTTGTTATGTGATTTCACATATTATTTCTATTATTGGGTAGGACTTGTTTTCTATTTGTTTGAAGCTAATTTCTTTTATATTTTCGCTTATAAAAGTTAAAAAGAGATTTAGAATATCATCTAATTTCATTGCATTTGTGCTTGTTATTCTTATTTTATAGTGATTTCTGTTATATTAGTTATCGAATAATTTTTCTTCAATTTTTAGTTATATCAATTATTTTGGCATATTTTTATCGGGTAGGTTAATGTGAAAAAATTGTTTATTGGTGTATTTCTTCATTAGTCCTTTACTTTTGAAGAAAAGTACGTAATTCCCTTTAAAATTAAACTTCGAATTGCATAGAACCTCCATTCTTTTGATATTTCCAAAGATTTTATTGAATATTTCGTTTTCGATTAGTTTTTTAATTTGATATTAGTTTCCCGGGTCATTTTCGAATTAAGTCAAAAGTTGATTTGTGTAAATAATTGATTAATAGTTAGTGGTTTATTCGTCTAGAAATGTGATTAGTTAGGAGAGAGTTATCCCTTCTTTCAGTTGACAATCAACTTTAATGGCTTAGCCAGGTAGGTTGTTGTCAACTGAATTCTAGGAAATTTAATAATCCATTTTTTTATATTAATCTACAGAATAAAAATAAAATTTTTAAAGAAATAGAGAGTTACAAGTATGAGATATACTCAAAAATATGTCTCATGTTCTTATATTAAATAAGATTATAAAAGTATCAACATTTTTAAATATATTTAGGAAAATCAAATCATAGAATAATATTATTAGTTTTTACTATCTAATACATTAATAAGCCCTTACTAACCCGTATTTACATCAAGTAATAAGGCTTATCAATCAAAACATTTACCATTCAGTTCAAACATTTATTAATTTTATTATTCATAGCGTCTCGTAAATTAAACTATCACAAGTTATTACTAATTCACATTTTTTACGCACAAATCTATAGAAGTATTTTACATCATAATAAAACAAGTAATCACAAAAAGATTTAGCTGTGTCTAAAAAATATTATGTTAAAATCTTCCAACTAAAATTAAATAACCTTATGATAAAGTAAATCAGCAATTAATTTATGTGATAGAAATAAGAGTAAAAGCAAGTAAGTGTTAAATTTAAAAAATATTAAAATCCTATCCTATTGGATTTTTTTCTTTTAGTTTCTACTAAAAAAGAAATTAAGATTGTTAACTGAAGATAGTTTGAACAGTATCTTTTTAAAATGGATTAAAGAATTATTTTTAGTGTTCGTCTTTAATTGCTTTATTTTTGTATTACTATAGATTACTTTAATCTCTTACTGATATTTTTTAGTTTCGCTATTTGTTCGATATGATAACCCTTAAGTAATCTTAGAATAGACTTTTTATTTCTCATATAAGGTTCTCTAGCTTTATAAATAAAGCCTGTGGAAATTTAAGTTTTCTTGTAAGGATTTATAAAGTTCAGTGAATATTATTTAATGCTACTCTTTCTTATCTTATTATATGGAAAAATAAGTTTAATTAGATCTTTAAATATTAATTAGATTAGGTAGGATATCTTACACCATTTATAGAGTTATATAGCATATTGTACAAATATAGGTAATAATCTATCACTATTATATTAAATTTTAAATTTATCTAATTATTAATTAAAACTATCATTAGATTAAATGTTCAGTTTAGCTTTAGCATAGAATATTATTAATAAGATTTATTCTAACTTTTTTCTCACTTAAAATGTTTAAGTTGTAATACAAATAAACAATCTTTTTGGTATAAAAAAAAAAGATGTTAAGCAAGCAGTAGAAAATTGAAGCAAAGAAAGCCAGAAAGCTTGCATAAAAGCAAATAGAACATCAAATAAAAGAACTTACCGACCCTGACTCTCCTCCATCGGTAAAAGGAAAGCGCCTTGAAGGGAATACTAAGGAGCAGGAATCTGATACAATCGAATCATTAAGCAATCAAATTTGACTTATGAAGAAAAATTTCTAAAAGCAGGATGAGGTAATATTTAATCTCGCGGAAAAGATAAGGGAACTCCTAAATACAATCGAAGAACTTAATTAGGAAACAAACTGTTTAAGGAATCAACTGATACAAAGTCAAGTAGTGACTAAAGAACAACTCTGACTATAATCCTAATCTAGATCTAACAAAGTTGACAGAATGGACATTGAATAAGAATAAAAAACATAGAACTAATAGAATTAATAAGAATTGAAATAAGAATAGAATCTAATAGCTAGAATAGAAAAGATAGAGAGCCACTTATATCCAGAATTCAAGCCTTAAATCACCAAATATAGAAGATGCTGGTTCTGCCACTCAAATAACCATTTACTGAAGACTTGCCAAAGCTTTAAGTAACTAAAGAGAAAGGAAGATCAAAAGACGTGAAGATAACTTACAAGACTATACGTAACTCCATAAGGAGTATTCAAGAAGAAGATTTCCAACGGAACAAGAAGATTATCATAGTGGTTACCTCCCACTTAAAAAACTTGGTCGTGGTTTCCACCACGTTAAAAAACTGGCAGCGAGAACCTGGTTTAGATTCCAGGGAACGCAAACTTTTTTTGACTTTTAGTTTACTATATATATATATATATATATATAACAATCTTTTATTTTCGATATTTCATATCGAGTAATATTACTAAAGCTGGTGTTATCTAGTAAATTTGTGAAACAATGTTATGAACAGATAGTTTAAAAATTTAGTTTTAGCATTTAAATCCTTTTTTATTACGAATGAAAAATAACCTATTTTAAATAAAAATAACTACGATACTTTATTTTTTATTTTGTTGAAGAGTTTGCAGAAACTAAAACCCATAATATGTTTCAAGAAAAACAGTTAAGTTTAAATAGCATTAATAGTTAAAAGTGCCAATAGTGTCTTTGTCTACTATTAGAATCTACTTAGCCATCTTTCCTTTTAATTTCCTAAAAAAACTTGGAAACATTAATAACTTATAACTAAATACTAGAGCTAATAATTTATCCTTAATATTAATCAGAATAGATCTATAAATTTAAATTTTAACAGGATTTTACTAAGAAAAGGCGGTAAATATTTGGAAAAAAGTAGATAGGGATAATATGAGGCAGAGAAAGAACAAAAAATTCAATTTGTAGAAATATATGTGAAGAGAAAAAGGAGGGAAGAAGCAAGATGAGAAAAGAGGCATAGCATTAGTAAACTTAAATAAGATGAAATATCGATTCAAATTAGAAGCTTTTATTTTAATATTTTAATTAAAGAGAGACATTATAATACTAGCTGCTAAAAAACCATTCTAGAAATTATTTCCTTATTCTTAAATTTTAATCTAAATTCCAGAACTTTCTTTTAAATACTTACAAGGATTAGAATATCTTCATATTTTGCTTTCGAAACTATAAAATTTCTGCTCTGAAGTTGAAAATACTAATGAGCAACAAATTTTATCTCTGCAATAAAAGCAGCTTGCTCATAGTAGCCATTTAATTGAATGCAAATTATTAAAAAAGTAATCTCAAATTAATCTATTGATACAGAAGTAGTTTGAGATCAAATTTTTAAAGTTATAACGACAATAAAAGTTTGAATAGTGTATAAAACAAGGCTGAAGTTATTTTTATAAAAGGATAACTAAATAAGCAATGACTAGACATTTATCTAAAATGTAGATTATATGATAACAGTATTGAAAATACTACGTATAATATATAAAGGGAATAAGTGCTATCATAGAAGTTTAAAATTAAATTATTATTTTTAAAAGTAAAAGAACGAAGTTAAACTAGCCAAAAGTATGTGAAATACCCACAAATGGAGAATAAGAAATAATATTTATAAATAAATGATATTAATAAACATTTGTTATTATTATCTATACGAATCTAAAACTTTAACATTGTGCAAGTTAATTGTTCTGAAAATTGAACCTCATATTTTAGAAAAGACTTATATAAAAAATGATTTTGAAACCTTTGTGAAGAATCTATACCTTAACAACGAGTTGATATTTAAAAGTTGTCTTTCATAGTTTATGTTTATATAGGAATTTCTTTACAATTCAAGATCTTTTTCAAACTAAAGTGCTATAGAAAATTACTAAAAATACAGGGATTAAAAATATGTTTAACATATTTCTGAAGCATTAAAAATTTATTATTAGTCGCAGATTGACTAAACAAATACTATATGACCTTCAAATATTTTAAAGATCTTAACATTTCGTAACTTTATGCATAATTACTAAAATTACTAAGAATTTAAAGTATAGAAAGTTTAAAATATTAAATTTGAAGTATTTCTTGTTTATCATTTTTATTAGCTTCCCTCTAATACTTGCTCATTGCTTCATTATAATTATAATTGTAATGTTCTGATTTTTTATATTGTTCTGTATCTTTGTTGAAATAATCTAAATAAAGATATATTTCCTTTAAAATTTAATGTTTTATTATGAATATAAATTAGTAATTTATCTAATAATGTTTGCAATATTTTGTTTATTAAAATGATTATTAATTTGCTTGATTGCTTCTTAAATATTATTTAAATTTTAATCTTTTATTTATAAAGTATTAATCAAAATAATATTATCATCTTATTTAAAAATAAAGAGTTTATTAAAATAACAATAATGAGACTTAAGTTTAGATAAAGAGAGTTAGTATGATTTAAATAATAAGGAAGATAATAATTAGTAGACTATTAAACTAAAAGTACTTCTATTATTGATATCTTAATATATCTTTAATTTAATATATATCTTAATTAAATTAAAGAAAACTTCCTATTTCACTTTAATTAAAAAATATATAATCATTAAATAGAACCAATCAAAGTTTTAATAACTTAGAAATTTTAATTAAAATCTTATCTGCATCTAAACTAACTGAGAAACTATGCGGAAAAAGAAAGTTTAAGTCATAAATCTAAAAAAATTAATAGATATTAGAAAGTTAAAATCTTAAGACTTTAAGGATTTACTAAAACTATTGGAAGCTATTTTAATTTGAAAGGGAAAAATAATTAATTGAGCAGAATAAGTATAAAGCACTAAAAATATTAGATAGAACAAAATCTAAGATGCTTAAATAAATAGAAAGTGTTATAATCATTTTGAATTTTAATTAGAGATATAGAGGAATTAACATAAAAAGAAAAGAAATAATTCATTAAATAATTGAAAAATTAGCAAAAATAATAAATTAAGCTAACTTAAGACCATAAAATGAGCTACAACATTCAATTTTATAAATAGAAAGATAAAAATAAAATTTAAAGAAAGATATTTAATGTAAGAAAAAATATAAGAAATAAGACATAGAAAAAAAGCAGCTAAAATTAAATCAATATAGAAAGCCAATTTTAATTTTCTCTAATAAAATCTTGTTAGCATGTATTGATAGAAAGTAACTGGAGGATTTTTAGCAATGATTTCACAAAATTATTTAAGATATCTTAAGTTTAAATTAGGATTATAAAACTTACCTTTGGATCTTGCAAAAACTGAAGAAATGTAAAAAAGATAAATGCCAGAATATAAATTTTTAATTTAACTATATTTAAGTTATTATTCTTAGCGATTTTTGAAATATAAACTTTATAGATAATAGATAAAAGAAGCCCTAAATAATCTATAACTACTAAATGCATTTAATTATAAGGAAATGTCTATAGCTAAAATAATAAAGTATTATAACTAAATAAAGGAAAGTAATAATAAAATGAAAGTTAAAAATAATAGCATTAGTAAGCTTAAATATACAAATTAACTAAGGCTAAATAACTAATACTAAGTAGCTTAGTATTTTAAAAGTAACTAATAAATTAAATATTCCTTTCTTAAGTTAATCTTAATCAATAGGTATCTTATATTACTATTATTACTATTTATTTTATTACCATATTATTTATTTTTACTTATTAAACCACAGCTTCATTAAAATAATTGAATGAACTACATTGCTGAAAGTTATCTTAAAATATTATAAAGATACTTAAGATTTTAAAATAAAATATATGAAATACTGTGTTACACAGTTTTAAAATAAAATATATGATACACAGTTAAATAATTAAATAAAATAATTATAGATATAATCACTAATATAACAAACAATTATAAATTTATTACCTATAGTATTTAAATAGTGTCTTAATTTTGGATGTAAGATTGATTAATAGAATCTACAGTTAAACCTTAATTATTTATGTGGTTGACTCACAAGAAAGAATTAAAATATAAATAAGAAATACTTATAAATTTAGAATAAAAGCACAAAAATAAAACTTAGAATATTAAAACTAGATTGGTGATTATTATTTCTATAAAGCTAAGATCTTCCTTTAATTTTAAGATTCTTTTTTATTTAAATATATTGATATATTTAAATAACTTTAATTATCTCTTAACTTTAATTCTACTCTAAAAATTTGTTTTAGATGTAATCTAGCTTAATAACTTTTTTAATTCTAGTTAATTTGCAAATTTGAAAATCAAATAAAATGGATAATATTCAAATTACAACATAGAACCACTAGTCTATATCAAAAAGGAAAGATTAGAAAATAAAGAAGAGATGAAAGATTAATCTTACTATTTAAATTAATTAAATTAATAGAGGATTCTTATTCTATAGTCCATCTGATAGTTTTACAATTAAAATTACTAGAAAGACCCAATCTAAGTAAAAAGAGCTGGAGCTAAAATAGAATTAGGAAATCAAGAAATGTCTTCATCGTATTTGCTTCTGATTAATAAAAGATTAAATTACTTTTGATCTCCAAGAAAAAAAGTAATCTCCTTAAAAGTATAATATTTATAGTAATAAAGAGTAGCAAAAGACATTAGTTCAGGAACTATATTTCAATCCAAAAATAAGTAAAGGCAAAAAATGATAAGATCCGAAGATTCTAATCAGAGTAGAACTAGTTCCGAGACTTAAAGATGGGCTAATCTTAGTAAACATTGAAATATGCCCAAAATTTTTTCAAACTTGAAGATGTTTTAGGAAGAATCTGAATTTTTCATAACAGTCAATATTTCGAAAACCACTAAGGTTTCTCGCAAATACTAAATTAAACTGAGTCGCATTTAGTTCTTAAAAAGTAGAGTTAATGCATATCTTATAATTAAAGAATACTGTAAGAATTATTTATTTAGATGTTAGAAAAATCCCTTTTCATTATAGAACATGCCAAGCTTTTAGATCTTAAAAGTTCAAATGACTTAGCTCTATAGCAATCTGAAAAAAATAGCAGCTATTCAATCTAAAAAGCAATTATGAGCTTTAAAGCAAATTCTAAGAGATAATTATTACTTGGCAGCTAAATTTTTAAGTACCTATAAATAGATATTAGAAATGAAGCTTTTTCTTTTAACAAGCTCGACTTCAAGTGTTCTTAATTCCTCACAATTAATTTTGAAATTTGTAAGATAATATATAGAGTCCAGCTCTAAATAATAAAGTAGAGAAAGCTTAGCAAGTACTAGAGATAGTAATGCTTGAAAGGAAAATTATAAGCTTAAGTAAAAATTATAAGTTTCTTAGTTAATTCTGAAGAATTAAAAAAACAGATTCATAGAATTGAGTGCTAGGAAGAATAGCGATAGTTTTTATAAAGTTAGATTGATTACTTAAGAACATTTATCGACTGAAAATAGTCCTTATATAAATATGAAGAAGACACTGTAGTTTCCTAAATAAACTTTAGAAGCATCTGGATTATTTATTTAGCATAAAAAATAAACTTCTCCTAAATAATATTGAGTAATCAGTAGCTCTAATTGTGCACCCAAAAATTAAAGTAGACTGAATTGGAACTTTTAGCATTCAAACTTAAATGAACGTTAAGTTTCTGTAATTCTTAGAAGCTTTGATTTCAGATTCTTGAGAAATAAAATTAAGAAAAATTGTAGAAAACTACTTTAAATTACTTAATTGGGCTTGGAACTTTTTCTGATAAAAGATATCTGAAACTATATTCGAAAAAGACATAAATGGCTACAAAATTTCACTAAGAGAAAAGTATATAGTTCCTAATATATCTTGATAAAAAATCTAAATAAAATACTCAGTTTACTATAAGAATATTCTGGCTAGGTCGAAGCGTGCCAACTAGTACAAAATAAAGATTGTAGAAAAATTTGCTAAATTTAAGCAAAAAAATAATAATAAACTGTTTTAGCGATTTTTAAACGACTGCAACTAAAATAAAGAATAAATTATTAGGAATTGAAAAAAATTAGCCACTAACTCCTTAAAGTATTTGGAGGATTCAAGAAGATTAGAAATAAATAAATATAATAAGCAAGAGTAAAAAACAAATCACATGAAATAATAAGATTTTTTAATTATTAGTGCCTAGTTACCCATGAGAACTCAGGGATATTTTTTAAAAAGTTCTTCAAAAAAATAAGGAGATATAGTCACTTAATTTAATAGACCTTAAAAAATATCTTGATTTAATTTAAGCCATAACTTAAATTAATCAAGGGTTGAAGAATATAAAATTAAGTTTATCATTTTGATTGAATAAAGTAAAAGCTTTAAAAGATATAATAATCATGCAAAAAATTCTTAAATAAAATCTTTAAAGTTGCTTGAGAACATCTATTGAAAACTTTAGGATTTCCTTTTGATAACATCACGAGAATATCAAATTATAATAATCAATTATTGGCTAGTCATCATAATTAATAATCAACTTTATCTATTCTCACTAATTTAGCTAAAAATTGAATATATATATCTGCTGTTTCCTTGTCTTAAGATAGATTAATATCAGAACAGTACTAATATGTTTCTATGCTTAATAAATCTTTATATCTTTCTACTTTTAAGAGCTTCTTAGCATGTATCTTATGTTTAAAAAGTTTTAGTATCTAAATTGCTGCATATTTACCAGTTTTAGTATCAATAGCAGAACATATTAATGAATATACCACTCTACTCATTATATCTTATATTTACAACCTTCTATCGAATCTTCAAGAAAAGTCTAAGGTAGTTAAATTGATAGTCTTAATACCTTAGGGTATTTCAATTTAGATGATAGTATATTGATTTTTTAGGCTAGCAATTGAAGAAGTTAGAGAAGTAATATTTTGTTTAAAGATGATATCAATTTATAAAAACAGCTCTATAATTACTTAGTAAGCAAAATATCGATAATGAATATCTATAAATAATGATCATAAATCTACAAGCTGTAAATGTTAATAAGATAAGATTTAGTTTAATTATATATAATAGAAGCTATTAAGTTAATAAACGCTAATATATGAAAGATAACTTTCTAAAGCTTTTTAAATAAGTAGATTATTATTAAACATACACAAGACTGATATTAATAACACTAAGATAAATTAAAAATCTCTTCATTGAAAATAGGTTTTAATATACTAATGTGTCTATTTTATAAATACAATACTTTTTAATTATTTAAGAGTATAATAGAGAAATTAATGATGTAAAACCAGTCCTAAATATATAAAGCGTCACTTAGATCTTTTTATTTAAAATGATTTACTTATTTTATTATGTATTAATGACAGTTAAATGATAATGAATTATTTTATTGTAAGAATGAAATCTTACTATAGGACAAGTTAAAATACTTAACTAGGGGAAGAGTTAATATCGAAGATATTAAAGTTAGAAAGATTACTTAGTAATATAATTCAATAATAAGACAAATACTATTAAATTTAAAACAAATATTAAAGAATCTTCACAGTTAAGGTGAACGACATAAGATACTTTTGATACGAATTTAGTTAAAGTTTGTCACTTCAAATCCTCTAAACTTATTTTATTATAGTGTCTTTTCATGTTTAACAAATTTAGTTGGAGAATATCTTTAATCGATTTTATAAAATGAATAAGAAAAATAAAGAAAGTTTACTTTTTAGGTCGTCTCTACTGTAATATTTACTCTTTTCCTTTATCTGAAGAAATTTCAATGCTAGATTTATTTAGCTACTTTGTAGAATACAAATAGCCATTTCTTGAAGTGCTTCTGTTTCTTTAAGAGTATTTGATTTACTTCAGCAAGTCTCTAATCATCTCCCCGCTTCCTTGTACTTTATCATTTTCACAGCACAAAAGATAGTTTGGAAAATCTTATTATTAGACAAGCTAACTTCCTTTTCTTCTAGACATTTAAAATACTCTTTACACTATACTTAACTGCTACGATAAATTTCACTTTCTTAAGTATCCCATAAGCAAGACCTCGTTCAAGTTTACTAATAGTCTAGTTTAAAATAGGCTATAATGTTTTAAATTACTAATTAGTCACTAAAGATCTCAATAGTATCTGAATCTAGTAACATGTCGTATTAAGAGAAATCTATTGGAATTGACTATAATCTTTTATATTATTTTCTTCCTAAAGAATCTGATTTAATTGAGTCTAAAATAATTATTCAAGGAGTGAATGCTTTATGCTTGCTATTAAAGATTGCCAAGATTAGCTTTTATAGTTATCCTGACTTCATAAAGAGTAATTACGGATTCTCTTATTCTGATGGCATTCTTTTAGTAAATCTCTTTTTTTTGCTTATGATTAGTTAGTTCCTACTAAGGATAAGTTGAAGATACTTGTAGAGGATTACTTTAAATGTTCTTTCTAAGTAAGTTTGTTTTTTCCTAATTCTTCAATTGTTTCGCTATTGTAAGACTTTGACTTATTAAGGTCTTATTTTGAATTACTGTGATTTGCTACTTGTTACCTTAAGGAGAGAATGCATTAGGTTACATTCTTTAGTAGTACGATCAAAAAATGTTATTTTAATCCTAAAATAATCTATTTATTTCCCTGAAAATTTTCTTTCTATTTGTAAAATAAATTTTAAGGAAAATTAGCTCTTCTTCTAAGGATTTAGAAAGCTTTGATAATATTGTTAAAGGTTGCCCTTTCTGCTTTAGAATAGGGAAAAGTTTCCAATAATTTGCACTTGAAATATTTGTAATATGGGCTGGTATATCATCACTCCTCTTTTACAGCTAGAAAAAAATAATTTTCGGAGTCTTGTTAATCATATATCTCTATTATTTTCAGCTTCATTAATCAGCTCTTAAAAGAATTTGAGCCATCATTTGATTCAATATTCAGTTTAGTATCAATGTAGCGTCTTATTGATATATAGTTCAGAGTTCTCCTCGTAATTTCTGCGTTTTGCTTTTTAGAATTTATTCTTTTCTCTAAATTCATCGTTAATTAGAATCGCATTTTTCTAGCAATTAAAAGGTTTGATTTACATTTATTAAGCGTTCTAAATATTTTTATTATTTTTTAACTTATAAAGGCTACTCAGAGGTTCTTGTCATGGCAAAAATCTTTTAAGTGGAATTCCATTTTAAGAAGATCTTTTAAGAAGTGTACTTTATTGAAATGATGCAAAGAATTTAGTCCTAGATAATTTGTACAAACCTTTATTTTTTACGTTTTAAGATGTTAATTTATTTGCTCAGCTTGTGTATTTCATCCTTTCTATTCTATGAGTACTGATTTATCTTTTCCTCAGTTCCAGAGTCTTAAAAAGATCTTCTAAACTTTTACTCAATTTTTAAACTTTTAAGATGATAATGTTCGTTTTGGATTAATATAAAGTTAATTCTAAATTGACTAGTTTTGCGAATTTGTCCTATTAAAATACATAATTTATTTTCCTATTTTTCCTAATGTAGTAGTTACTTAAGAAGTTATATTCCTTAGAAAATAATTATAACGTCATATTAGTTTATTTTAATTTTAAGGTCTCATATCAATCATCTGAAAAAATAAACTTTATAAAGACAATCTGATTTTTCAAAAAATGAATCGATAAACTTTTTAAAGTGTAGGATTTATAAAGTTCAGTGAATATTATTTAATGCTACACTTTCTTATCTTATTATAAGTGAATTTAGATTGAATGTTAATAAATATAAAAATTGATATTTAAAGGGATAATATCCTTTTAAATAAAAATGTCATACTTTAAAGTAATAAAGTGTCTAGTGTTTATCATTTATGAGATCTCTCTCTTAAGTTTTAAAATGGCCGAGTTCTTTAACAAGAATAAATATTTAATCTGTTTATTTAATCACTTTTTATTCCTCAGTAATGAATATTTAGTAGTTTCCTCACTCATGTATTTAAGCATCATCTTACATTAATAAAGTAGTGGCAAAAAAGGAAGCAGCTTATCAAATATGGACTGTTCTATCAAGAAAATGATAATTTACTAATTTGAATTAGAAATAATTTTATGCTTTATAAAGACATTAGGTGGATTACTATGTTTTAGTAGTTAGTCTGTATTTCTTTAGAAACTCCAGTTAAATTATTATGCATTATATTTAAGATCACTTTAGCATAGTCTTATTTTCAGTATCCGTAATAAATACTTACTTTAAGTTCAAGGAATATTCATACTAGAATTTATTATCCTTATAACGTAATGAGAGATCTAAGGAAATGACACGTTTCTTCTACTTCTTTTTAATTACCTCATTTTATGAAGATAGTTTTTACCTAAAACTAGTCAAATTTCTTTCTCAATCTATCATTAAGACATTCTATCACTATGATATACAGTCTAGAGTTACCTTAGTAGGTAATCTCTCTATACCGAAGAGGTATAAATCTTAATGATATAAGTTTAACTAAGAAGCACAAATAGAAATCTTAATTTTAGAAAGAAATGTAAATAAGCAAAATAATAGCTTCATAATAGTAAGCTTACAATAATTAAACTATCTATACCTTTTAATATTTTAATAGATGTCATTTTGAAGACTTAGAGATTTATAATGTATCTAGATGATAATGAGAGCAGTATAATGAAGATTTGTTAATCTTAAGTTTATGATAGATTGTAATTTGGAATATAGTAGTATTTAATAATGTAATAAGAAGGGTGTATGTATAAAGATATTAAGGAATGAAGTAATAATATAATTAGTTAGGTACTGTGTTTAGTTATAGGTAGTATTATATATCTATATATGCTAAATCTATTTAAAATTCTTAACTATATGTGTTCAAATTATTTACTATGTAGCTACTTTTTTAATTTATTTATTTAATGATTATTAGTGAAGGTATTAAGCAAAACGCTACTAAAAATTAAAGCTAATTTTTAAATTGTAACTAAATAAATTGAAATATCAACTTAAGCCTAAAAAAATCTTTATACTGATATACCAAATACTTGGTAAATGCTTAGAAGCGCAAGAGAAGATTAAATCATTAGAATTAATAGATTTCTAGACTCTAAAAAAATGTGGACAATAGTTATCTGGGATTTTTTCTTCTGAAATAAAAAAGTGATATGTCATGCTACAGAATAGAAATGGAAATAGAAATAGAATTAATAAACAAGTATCTTCATTTTAAGTTTCTCAAGCCTTTGATTAACTGTTGCTTTGTTTCTCTTATTCCAAATAAAATGGAAAATTATTTTCTTATAAAAGGATTCTTTACAATAAGGATTTTGGATAAAGAAAGATTCTAATTAATTTTAAAATAGTCTAAACATATAATAAGTTTAGGTAAGCTAAAATGGTTTCTAATTAATGTAGAAGTTTGGTAACTAAAAAGGAATAATCTCAGCTTATGCTAGAAGTTTCTAAATTTTTACTTAAAGATGAAGTTTAGAGAAAATCTAGTCTTTCTGTAACGAATATGCTATAAAGTATCAAAGGTATTCTTGCTAATTACTACTTTAAATTGGAAATATTTAAGCTCTAAAAGAAATTTAAATTGACTCAATCTAATAATAAAAATCTAATATATGATCAACTGCTAGCTCTTTTAGGTACTTTGATAGAAATTCCAAATATTTTAGAATACTAAGAAGCATTAAGAGCTTTGATTATTTTAGCTTAGATTTATTAGTAAGAATATACAAGAATTTAAAGTGTCTCAACCTACCAAGGAGACGAGCTTGGCATGACCAGCAGGGAAAGAAGACTCTGTTGAGTTTGATTTTTGTCTGGCGTGTAAAGAGACGTAGAAGACATAGAAAGAGGTCGCTATCTTGAAACAATACTACTCTAAATGTCGCTTTGCTTATCCTTTCGTGAAGTAGGTTTCTAACAATGCAACTGGGTAGAAGAAACCGCATTGAAGAAATCAGTGATTAGTGAATTCACCAAATAATAGAAAGTATTTTAGCTTCATAACAAAAAGAGAAGAAATAATCCATTTAACAAAACTAGATGCATTAGAAGTTAAAAATTACCAGTAAACTTGTTCATTCAGCTCTACATTTTATAATAAGACTTCTGCCTGCTGATTTATAAAATTAGCTAGATTTGATTGACTATTATCTGTCATTAAGTATGGTAGAAGAATTTTATAAGCAAAGAGAAATTTTGACATTAACACTACTGAATTATCTTTATCTTTAAAAATCCTAGCTGGAATAAAGATTAAAAAGCTTAGATAAAGAGTCATATAAAGTAAGAAAACTTTTAGGTAAAATAGCAGTAACATACAGTTTTAATAGTAGAGAGTTCTTGAAGGAAATACTAAAATAGGTTTAAAATTTAAATTATCGAATCATTGTTGAAAAGTTCAGCTAAAAATAATTTTAATTATTCCATGAAATAAACTAAGATTTGCAAAAAGCCTAATCCATTCAAAAATCAGCCTATAAATACACTTGATAATTTTACTAATGATTAGTTTGCAAAAGATAAATTTCCTATTATTAAAAAATGAGCAACCAGAAAGAATACTGAAAATTCTAGCAGTTTATCAGATAAATGAAGCCAATAAATGCTTATTAAAGCTTTAAGATTTTCCAAATTTCTTGATTTCTATATTATTAGCACTAGACTTGAAGCAAAATTTAGAATTTCAAACGGTTAACTCTCCAGTTATTTTCTTAGATCAGCCTGCAATCTTCTAATAAGTATAGCAATAGTATTTTTGATAAATATTCCCTTGTAGTTTACCTCTTTTTAACTAGTTCTTATATATAAATTTTGTAGCAAGAGTCTGTTATATGCTAATTCTTAATGATGAATGCTTGCTATACAATAAAGTTAATCATAGAGTTAAATCTTTTCATATGTTTATGATATTTTCTTTTACAATTAGCATCAATAAGGTTCTTTTTATAATTTGAAAAGAGATTAAAAGGGTAGTAATAATAGTAGGTAGAAGTGGAAATTTGAGTGTTAAGGTTAGTTTGAGTAAGGTTAGTTAGGAAGTAATGATTGAAATAAGGAATAAATATGTATAATAAATAGAGACTAGTAAATGATGAACTGTAATGTTGTTATAAGTATAATTAAGAAGCATTATTAATAAGCCATATAGATTTAGTTTTGAAGATAATTTGAATAATTGGTATAGTTGATATAGCTGGAAGTTATGGAATAATTAGAGAATAAATAAAATTGGATAGATTTAAGTATACTAGAATATTAAAGATATGTTGATATAATAATAATAAATTGATTAGCGCTGTTGATTTAATAACTAGTTATATGGCTTTTATATAATATGATTGTTAGATATAAAAGAGTTAATAATATTATGTAGAGGATCTATATAATTAGTAAAATTTTAATAAGTTTTATCTAAATTAATACTAAGCAAACTATAAGATTATTTAAAATTAATTAATAGCAATAACTTACATTAAAAATAGTATTGTATGAAGAAAATATTTACTAACCTTTTAAGAAAATATCAATATCACAATATTATTAGAGAAAGATAAGAGTCAAAGTCTTTATCAAATAGATGCAAATTTACTAGTATTATTGTGAGAATACTAGAATCTTAAATAGAATGTAATAAAATGGATTTACAATGTTTAGGTTGTAATTTCTAGTTGGGTTTATAAATCCACAAAGATAATTGCATATTACCTATTATAACTTTTATATCCATCGACTATTTTATTATTTTAGCCCTTAATAATTATTAATTATTTTCTATTAAGCATGCTTTGTAATATCTTGGAAACAAATAAAAGTTTATCTAGATTTGTTTGAAGTAAATTAAGGATGATTCTAAAGAATTTAGCACTTATATTAATAAATCTTAATCTTAGAAATTTGAGGAGAAGTTAAGAAGTAATAAAGCTATAATGAAGGATTAATATTAACAAGAAAGAAGTTACTTAAGTTAAAAATTATCTTCTATTAGCATGTTATTTAAATTCAATATTACCTTAAACAAAAATCAAAAGATCAAGGGGAAATAGTTAAACAGCTAATATCATTAACAACTATTTTATTATTCATTATCTTTAATCAATACAAACCTACTATATTGTAGTGCTTTCTAAAATTCCCCTTAAATCAAATAGCTGTAGACTTTAAGATTAATTCATCATTTATTTGTATCTTATAAGCAGATTAATATTTAATTCTTATCAACAGTTTATAAGCTATACAAGATAGGATATTATTCAATAGATAGATATTCTAATTTATTACCATAAATAAACCTAAATATACCTTTATCATAATACACCTCTTTATTTATTCTTTAATCTTAATCAATTTTCATTAATTCCAAAAGAATAATACTCTCCTATCTACTCTTCATCTAATTCAACTGCTTTTGCTAACATTTATTATTCCCTATTTCTAAAATTTCTTATATCCATTTAGCTTCTATTTTTAAGCATAAAGTAGAATGGAATTTAAGACTAATAAACTATTACCATTTTTAGTGAATAATTCTTTCTTTTGCATTATAGTCTATTAATTTAAGTAACTAATTAACATTCTTTTTGCTTACAAATGTTTAAATTATTCGCTTTAGCATCATTGATTTTTTAATCTAAGCTTGACGAAAAATTTCTGATTTAAGGTTTATTTTTTAGAAACTAAATTAAATAATACTAAAGATTATTTACCTTTTTATTAGTTTTATGATATAGAATTTACATACAAACTTAAGAAAAGCTATTTCTAGTTAAAGCTATAAAGATACTATTATAAATATAATTAATGAACTGATTAAATAGAGTATAAAAAGGGTATGTTTGTATTAGGAAGATAATAGATAAATTTAAAAGAATGACTGTAGTATTTTAGTAGTTAGTTATTATTATAGTTATTTCTTTTAAGGTATATTTGATAAGTAGCTTTATAATATCTTAAGTTAATTTATCTTACTAACTAGAAATTATCTTACAAATATACCAATTATATCTTTAATATTAGACTGGAATTATTTAAATACCAAGATAAAGCTACTAATATCAAATAAATCTTAGATTTATATGAATAACTTTAATTAAATCAGTAAGTAAAATAGTTATAGACTTCTATGTTTAGAATCTAATTTAGTACATACATTAATAAGCAATCTTAGTCATAGTTAGAAGTAATTAACTAAATATTAACTTTATTTTTATTATCACAAATCATTAATAGAAATACTTTAAATCTACCAATTAAGTAATATCTAACTAATCAAATTACCAAATGTAACCCTTCTATTATAACTCAATCAGTCTAGAATTTAAAATTATGTAATAATTTAGCTTAAATAATAAGCAAAGATAGAATTACTCATTTATCATTAATAGCTAATAAAGATTTTATTATATGTTTTGATATACTCGTATTAATTTAACCAGGAATTGATTCTAAATGTTAGCAAAAGCAAAAAATTGCTTTCAATGACTCTTTTGAGAAGTTCTCAAGCAACTTTAAAAATTATTTTTAAGAATTTTGGTAAGATTACTATTTTTTGTAGCTTTATTCAATCAAAATAATAAACTAATTTTGCATTTTTTAGCCCTTGATTTAATTTAAGCTAGGCTGAAATAATCAAAATATTTGATAAGATCTATTTGATTTAATGCTACGCTTCGTTAATTTCTTGAAAAAATTTTCTAAAGTATCCCTGAGTTCCCAATAAAAATCGAAGTGCCAGCATAATTGATTTTATTATTTCATAGGATTTATTTTTTACGCTTTTGATTGGATTTAATGACTACTAATCTTCTTGAGTTCTTCAAATATTTTATAAAGTTAGTGTCTAATTTTTTTCCACTCCTATTAATTAAGTCTCTATTTTAGTTGCAGTATTTAAAAATCTCTCAATTTGTCGTTTCTAAATTTTTTGATAAGTAGTTTTTTTCTGCAGCCTTTATTAAATTTGTCCTAATTGTCATCATTTATAATGCTATAATATTCTTATAGTTAACTGAGCACTTGTTTAGATTTTCTACCAGGATATGATAGAAACCATACACTTTCCTCTTAGTGAAATTTTTAGTTATTTATGTCATTTTTGAGTAAAATTTCAGATATCTTTTAATATATAAGCTCTCAAGCCCTACTAAATTATTTAGAGTCTAATCAATTGCTTTCGTTTTCTGTACTTTTATTTCTAAGGATTGTCAATCAAAATTTCTTAAAATTAAATTGCATAAAATTAGCGCATGCTTGAGTTTGAATGTTAAAAGCTCCAATTTAGTTTGCTTTAATCTTTGGGTACTTATTTAAAGCTACTGACTATTCCATATTTTTACAAGGGAAATTTCTTTTTTATGCTAAATTAATAATCCAGATGTTTCTTAAGTTTATTAAAGAATCAATAGGGTTTTCTTCTTCATATTTAGTTAGTGACTATTTTCAGTCGGCAAAATTTTCTAAAGTAATTACAACCTATCAATTCTATCCCTAGCACTCAGACCCAAGAATCTACTTTTCTTAATTCTTTAGAATTTACAAAGAATCTTACAAGTTTCACTTACACTTATAATTTTTCCTTTCAAGCTTTAATATCTCTATCTTTACTAGGCTTTCTTACTTTATTAATTAGATCTGTACTTTATAAATTATCTTAAAAATTCCAAAATTACTTGTGAGGAATTAAGAGCACTTGAAGTCTAACTTGTTAAAAAGAAAGAGTTGCTTTTCTAATGTCTCTTTAAATTTATTTAAATTTTGCTGCTAAGCTATAAATTATCTCTTAGAATCCGTTTTAAGCTCTTAATTGCTTTTTAGATTTTATAGCTGCTATTTTTTCAGCTTGTTATAGAACTAAGCCTCTTGAACTTTTAAGATCAAAAAGCTTGGCAAGTTCTAGAATAAATAGATATTTTTCTAGCATCTAAATAAATAATACTTACAGTATTCTTTATTTGCTATAAGATATGCATAAGCTCTACTTTTTTATGAAATTAATGAGATTCAGTTTAATTTAGTATCAACAGGAAGTCTTAGTGGTTTTCAGAATTTTAATTGCTATGGAAAATTCAGACTCTTCTAAAATGTCTCAAAGTTTGACAAAACCTTTGGCTCTTTCAATTTTTGCTTAAATTAACTCATCCTAAAGTCATTAACTTAATTCTACTCTTATTAAAATTTTCAGGCCTTATCCCCTTTTGCCTTTAAGTATTTTTTGATCTAAAGATAGTTCCAATCTATTTGCTTTCCTTCTATTTAATACTATAAAATTATGCTTTAAGGAGATTTTTTTCCCGGAGATAAAATGTAATTCATCTTGCTCAATCAGAAGAAAATTCACTAAAGTTTTTCCTCAATCTCCTAATTCTATTTTAGCTAAAGCTCATTTTACTTAGATTAAACTTTCATAGTATTTTTAATAGTAAAAGTATCAGATGGACTATAGAGTAAGAATCTTCTATCAATTTAATTATTTTAAATAGAAAGATCAATCTTTCATCTCTTCTTTATTTGTTAAATATTGGCAAATCTTTACTTTTTTGCTGTGGGCTAGTTTTTCTATGTTTTAGTTTGAATATTATCCATTTTATTTGATTTTCGAATTTAAAAATTAACTCAAACTAAAAAAGTTATTAAGCTAGATAACATCTAAAGCAAATTTTTAGAGTAATATTAAAGTTAAGAGATAATTAAAGTTATTTAGTTGAATTACTATATATTCGAATAAAAAAGAATCTTAAAATTAAAGGAAGATCTTAGCTTTATAGAAATAATAATCACCAATCTAGTTTTAATATTCTAAGTTTTATTTTTGTGTTTTTTATACTAAATTTATAGTATTTCTTATTTTTATTTAAGTTCTTTCTTATGAGTCAACCACATAAATAATTAGGCTTAACTGTAGATTCTATTAATCAATCTTATATCCGAATTTAAGACACTATTTAAATACTATAGGTAATAAATTTTCGTTGTTTGTTATATTAGTAATTATATCTATCATTATTTCATTTAATTATTCTAATTGTGTATCAAGCATAGTGTTTCATATATTTTATTTTAAAATCTTTAGTATCTTTCTAATATTTTAAGATATTTATCAGCTAATGTAGTTCATTCAATTATTTTAATGGAAATATAGTTTAATAAATAAATAAATAGTAATAAAATAAATAGTAATTATAGTGATATAAGATATCTATTGATTAAGATTAACTTAAGAAAGGAATATTTAATTTATTAGTTACTTTTAAAATAATAAGCTTCTTAGTATTAGTTATTAAGCCTTAGTTAAATTACATATATAAGCTTACTAATGCTGTTATTTTTAACTTTCATTTTATTATTAATTTCTTTTATTTAGTTATAATACTTTATTATTTTAGCTATAGACATTTCCTTATAATTAAATGCATTTAGTAATTATAGATTAGTTAGTACTTCTTTTATCTATTATTTATAAAGTTTATATTTTAAAGATTGTAAAGAACAATAATTAGATATACTTAGTTAAATATTTATATTCTAGCTTTAATCTTTTAAAATTTCTTAAGCTTTTTGCAAATTTCAAAGGTAAGTTTTATAATCCTAATTTAAACTTAAGATATCTTAAATAATTTTGTGAAATATTTGCTAAAAATCTCTCAGGCACTTCTATAAGTACAGGCTAAGAAAATTTGACTAGAGAAAATTAAAATTGTCTTTCTAGATTGATTTCATTTTAGTTATCTTTATCTATGTCTTATTTCATATTTTTTCTTATTATCTTCATTAATATTGTTCTTTAAATTCTATTTTTCTCTTTCTATTTATAGAATTGAAAGCTGTAGCTCATTTTTATGGTTTTTAATTGTTTTCTATATCTATTTTTTGTCATTTTTGTAATTATTTAATGAGGCATTCCTTTCTTTTTTTTAAGATTTTTCTGAATCTCTAAATGAAATTTAATCTGATTATAATATTTTCTTCTTGTTTATTTTATATTTCTTGATTTTACTTTCAGCGAATATTTTATAGTGCTTTATACTTATTCTGCTCAATTAATCTTTTTTCTCTTTCAAATAAAAATAGTTTCAATAGCTTCAGTAAATCCTTAAAGTCTTAAGATTTTAATTTTGTAATATCTATTAATTTCTTTTAGATTTATGATTTTAACTTTCTTATTTGTAAATTATCATAATCATTCTTATTAATAAGCTAAGTCTCCAATTCTAATACAATTTAAATAAATATAACTAGTTAAAATAAGTTTTTATTTTACCTTATGCTTTACTTTTTATTAAATATAATATATATAATCTTAATTATTATTACCTTAATTATAGAAATTATTATATTTTATGTTATTAGATATATGATTCTACTATTATTAAAAGCTTTATTTAAAAGCTTATTTAATTAGAATAATAAGCTTTTTTTGCTTATTTATTTAATTTTTATGATTAAGAAATTTTAGTGAAAATAATATATTAAATAGTAATCATTTTCCTTCTTTAACTAATAAAAAACTTTTTTAGTTTAAATCTACTTTTTGAGCTTATTAATAGACTATCTTCTTTAGATTTTCTTTTTTAGGGAAGAATTTGTTTTGAAACTAATAATTTATTTTTAATTATGTAGAATCTCTTCAATTAGTATTACAATTAGTATCTTAATTATATTTTTCAGTTAGGAACTTAAAATACTCTCAGTAAAATAGAAAATAAAAGCTTTTAGACTTAATTATTAGATTTATTTTAAGCTATGTAAAAAATAAGCAAATTTCTGGCTATTTTATAAGTTTATTTGGACATCAAGTAGGATGCTATCGGCAAAGCCTATTAAAATTAATAAATTTAATGCTTACCATGTATAAATTAGCTGTTTTTCAATTTGATACTTTGTTACTTATCTATTTATTAGCTTTTTAATTGTGATTCATTAGATTCTTTTTCTTTTTACTATATTTAAGAATTAAATCTATTTAATATACTTAATTTAAAACTAGCTTATTTTAATTAGTTTTAGGTTTATAGAGTTAGAGCATAAAATGATTTAATTGTTTCTTATATAGACAATTAGCTTTTACAGTTATAGAAGATAAAGCTAATATTAATTGATTTTATTTAATGTTTTATATAATTTAAGGTATTTAAGAGAATTTAGTCTTTAAAATAATAAAATGTTTACTGGAATTTGCAATCCGAATTGCTATCTTTTCAGTTAAGTTCTGAGAAACTATCAAGGCTTTCAGTAATAAAGCTAGACAAATGAATTCTTAAAATCACATATTCTTTTAATCCGATTTGGTTCGCCTTTCTTTATGAAGACGATTAATAATCATCAAAAGACACTAGAAAGGGATGAACGCTAAACTACAAGTAATTAATGAATGAATATGAATACAAGAATCATAAAGAGAGTTAAACTTTCCTAGATTCATAAGATGAACAAGTTCCAAATAATTGGATAAAGATTTCTTTATAGTAATCTCAACAATTTGAATATTATAACTTACTTCAAACATTTCTTATTTTGCTGATTCAAAAAGGCATGCAATTACAAAGTGCTAGAATAATTAAATGAATCTTATAGATTAAAAAATTAAGCTTATTTCTAATAAGAGAGATAAGCTAAATATTTAGAAAAGAATGAAGCTAAAAGGAGGGATTGTTGTGGTTCTCAGGATAAAAAATTTAAAGATTAAAAATATAAAGATAAGTAGAGTAATTAGCCAGTATCAAAATAAGGGTTAAGCAATGATAAAAGTTAGAAATATCAAGAAAATGAACAAGTTTTTGGTAATAAGGAACAAAATATTTATCAAGAAGGATTGTAGCTCTTAAAAGAAGGTTTGAATGAATAAAAGATGGATAAAGTTCTACAAGGAATTCAAACAATTCAAAAGAATAAGTTTGCCAATATCAATGATCCATTAGTTCTTATAAATCAATTCATTGAAATTATTTCCCATAAGTATGCTGAAGGATAGTATTTGCTTTTGAAAGAGTAGCTTGTACGAAATCTTCCTGAATTATTGGCTATGTTGCTTTAGAAGAACGAGTAAAACTCCTTTATAAATGAAAAAACAAAAGAAGAGCTCATTTTAAAAATAAATGATAGCTTAAAGTTAGTAAATAAAAATAAAAATAGTATTAGAGGTCCAGAACTAGATTTTTACTTAAGATTTAGTTTGATGATTCTGGAGAATATTCCAGATAGCAAAGAAACCGAATATTTTGGAATTCTATGTAAGATTTTAAAAGTTGCTTAATGAATAATTGCCTTGATGTTTGGAGTTGGAGCTATAGAGTCAGAAGCGATCTCTATTATAAAGGAGTTTTTCTTATGAGGAAAAGGTTGGATAAATTAGAAGCTCAACTATAAAAAGATTATTAGATTACGAGTCTTAGATGCTCTTGCATGTGATTTAGTTAGACAATACTCAAAATAAAATTTTTACCAATTTTGAGATATTGTTTTGAAAGAAAAAATAGACTTAAGATTTAGAGCATGCTATCTTCTAAAACACATGATAAAAAACCCGTAAGCTAGTGCAGAATTGGTAGAAGACTCATGTAAGCTTTTAGAAAAACTATGTGACGATAAGGATTGGTAGATAAGGTACTATGCAATGAAGACATTTTTGGAAATGACTTTAGAAAAGAACCAAATAGCTTGCACTTATAAGGAAAGAATATTTAAGTTAAAAAAAGAGAACTTAAGCAAGAATGTAAAAGAGCGTTAGATAATTCTAGAATTATTAATGGATCCAGAGCATTTTGTTTTATTTACTTAAACAATAGAAGAGAATTGATTGGCACTTAAGGGCATTAGCAGTAGTATATATTAAAATATGATAAGGACTTTAAAAGAAGAGGTTTCGGAGAAGCAAGAATATTACGTAAGCTTACTTTGCGCTCCTAATCCTAATTCATAAGCTGAGGATGATCTTGACCTTGAAATTTTGAAATTTTTAGAAAACGATACTAAGACAGGATTATTACTTCTGGGAGATTCCGGTTCTGGAAAGTCCTTGTTCCTGAAGATTTTAGCCTTAAAATATCTAGACTAGAAACATGAATACTTATCCATATATGTATATCTCCCAACTATAAAAGCATTCGAAGACAAATTAATAGAATCTGCTTTAGATAATTATTAAATAGAAAGAAATGAGACATTGAAATTTAGAAAGATTCTGTTCTTATTTGACGCGTATGATGAGTTGGGAGAATGTAAGGGTATTATCAGTAGTAATAAATTAAAGCAAAAGTATCCTCAGGGAAAATATATAATAACATGTATAGTAAATTATGCATTAAAAGAAAAAATTACCAACATTATTTTTCACCATACAGTAGCGAAAGAGTCTAATTATAAGAGTTATAGGAACTGTATATAAAGCCATTCGATATCGTTTAGATAGAAAAATATATAGAAAAAGTCCTAGTTAAGAAGAACCAGTAATAATAAATTGCAAGTCAAGTTTCAAGTCAAGTGGAAGCATCTTAAATATAAGAGATGATGGCATTAATATAGAGAATACCTGGTCTGAAAGAAATTATCAATAATCCCTTTCTGTTATATATTTGTTTGAGGAAGAGATATTAGATTATTTAAAAAGTGGTTAAGTAGTTTAAAAGTCTAGAATATATGAGATTTTCATAGTTTAGTGAAACAAAAGAACCTAAGAAAAATTGTAAAATCAGTGTTTAAAAAGTAAGGTGCTCAACTAGTAAATAAAGTTGTTTGAAAGTATCTAAAAGAATGCGGCATGGAAGATGTTACAGGGTTCGGTGGAGATATCAAGCTTTGATGAAGTGAATCAAAAGTGGATAGAGTAGTTTACGGACGATTAAAACCATATAGGGTGTCTGATATAGACAAAGGAATAGAATAATAAAAAGAGGTTTGAGTTTATTCATGCGTCGGTAAGAGATTATTATGTGGCAAAGAATATTATAGATTTAGTTTCATCCGCTAAGGCATAAGCAATAGAAGTTCACAATATAAATAAATTTTTGACAGTGGACAATCTGGAGATACTATAGTTTGTGAGAGAGATTTATAATTAAAATTCTGCAAATAATAATTCAAGTGTGTAATAAAATCTATTGGAGATAGTGAGAATGTCCAGTACTAATGTTTCTTTATAAATAGCTGCAACTAATAATATAACGATATTGAATTGGATGGATTACTAATTTACGTCTTTGGATCTATCGGGTATATGTGTGTCCAAAATTATAAATTCTAGCCAGATGAGCTTGGAGTGGCTGATTAAATAGTAATAAACCACCAAGCAGAGGTTAGGAAACTGAGAAAGGATAGTGAGAAGCGAATGGTAAAGCTCAGCCTAGTGGAAGGAATAGAATCGATCTTATGACTTGAGAAAGAGAACTAAGACTATCATGAAAAAAAATTAGTTAAAAAAATAGATCAAAAAAATAGACTGGAAAAACTAAAAAGAATCTAGACAAGCGCAGAAAGTAACATTCTATAAAAAAAATAAGTAAAAGAAAAAGAAGATAAAACAAAAAAAAAGTGAAGAAATGATACTTTTGCGATTCGAAAGAAATCTGAGTGAAGAAACTGCAAAAAATTCTATGATCAAATAAGTACAAAAGAAAAAGAAAAATAACATAAGAATAAGGAGGAAAAAAAGGCAACTGAGAAAAAAAAGAGAAAAAAGTCTCTGCGATAAAGGATTTAATAAAAAAGATAAACACTTAAATGAACAGAGAAAGATAAAAAAAACGAAGAAGAAATAGAAGTAAAACCCTAAAATATATTTAAATAAAAGTTATTTCAGTAGTCACAAAGGAAGAGAGAGATCGATTTAAAATAAAAAAAAGTTAGTACTCAAATAAATAAATTAATTACTTTAAAGAAAAGAAGTACTTACTCATTAGCGCTTAAAAACACAAAGAGAAAAAAATTTAAAATCAAAAAAAGCTATATGTCTTAAAAGTTTTAAAATCGGAAAAATTTATGAAAAAACTAATCAGAAAACAAAGCCAATAAAAAAAAATAAAGGGCTAAAAAAATATGTTGAAAGTAAGCTGCAAGAAATATGAGACAGTATTATAAGAAAAAAAATTAAAAAAATCTGAATATGTTATTGAAAAAATTCTAAAATTCTAAAATTAAAAGGCGTGAAAAAAAAAAGATACTTCAATAAAAAAACCTTAATCTTGATGAAATATTTTAAACTAAAAATTGTTTTCACTTGTCATTGCCTACTCCTCCCATTTCTGCCTTTTCCGATCAGAAATTCCAAATACAACTACTACAAAAACTTACAACTCTCCTTTTACTTTTAAAAATCGTTTTCACTTGTCAAAAAATTTAGATTTATATGAAATGGAAAAAGTAAAAAAGAAGACATAAAAGAGAGACTGAAACAAGAATAATTAAAAATTGATGAGATCAAGATTATTATTAAAAAACATTAAAAACATTTATTAGAGTCTCATTGAAGGAAGCATTTATTTTTTAAAATAGTTTTTTTCTAAATTTGTAATTATTAATTTCTCAAGATGAAAAAAGAGATTAAGAATTACCTATTAGAATTTTTGTCACTATCAAAGATAAAAATGCTTTTTCTCATTTTAAGTTTAAATAAAGTGTAAATAAGAATCTTAAATTATATTAAAATAACTAAAATATTTATTATAAATAAATTTAATTTTTTAAATTTAACTAAATTAATGTTTTCTAAATTATTTTAATTCTGTTACCTTCATAATTATTTTATGAAATATCTTTTGCTTATAAATTTTATAAAAATAACTAAAGAATATTCAGGTTAAAATATTCATCCTTCAATATTTTCTTACATTTTTATCTATAAATTTTTATGTTTTTTTAATTTTTTTAAATGCTTTTTTGAATTTTCAGTATTTTTCTATCTTAGTGATAAATTATAATTTATGTAATTATTGCTTAATAAGATTTCTTTAATCATTAAAAATAATTTAATAAAAATTAAAATGATTATTATTTTTCTTTAAATTTAAAAAATTTCACATTTTAAATATGTTTTTCAAATTTTATAAAAATTGGAAAAAGATTTATAAATAATTAAACTAAGATAAGCTTTTTTGTTATTCCATATTTAAGATTTTGTTAAACATTTGTAATTGTTTGTTTAAAAAATACTTTTCTTATTATTTATAAATATGTTTTTTATTACATAAAAATATTGTGAAAATAATGTATTTATTTGTTTAAAAAAATAAAATTTTTATTCTTTGAATTTAAGTTATTTAAAATCTCTTTTAATTGGATTTAAATAAAAGTAATTCATTAATTTTATTTACTGTATTTTTTAATTTAAAAATTCGATAATTAAAGAAATAATTTATCAAAATACAAGAAATTTTATAAAAATAATTTTGCATTTATATCAAATAAAAATTAGGAAGCATTTATTTTTTAAAATAGTTTTTTTCTAAATTTGTAATTATTAATTTCTCAAGATGAAAAAGAGATTAAGAATTACCTATTAGAATTTTTGTTACTATCAAAGATAAAAATGCTTTTTCTCATTTTAAGTTTAAATAAAGTGTAAATAAGAATCTTAAATGATATTAAAATAACTAAAATATTTATTATAAATAAATTTAATTTTTTAAATTTATAGTTTTCGATGTAATTTTTATATTTTTTTTCTTGAATTCTAAATAAAAAAATTAAAATTTTGAGATAAAATATAAAAAAAATGAATTTATTTTATTTTAAATGATTTATATAATAAAATTACTTAATATAATTAAAATTATTAAATTAAATTTTAAAGAAAACACCAATAGCAAATTGAAGATCTAAATGTTTTTTATTTTAAAAGGACTATTTTTTTAACTATCTTTCCTTAAATTAATTTAATTTTTTTAAGCAGTGTTTATGTTTAAAATATACAATTCAAATATATTTTTTAAAAATATTTTTTGGAATTTTTAATAATTTGAAATTGATTCTTAATTTCGTTTATTCTGATAGAGTATAATTATTATAGATAATGAAATAAAGAACAAAGAGCTTATTCTTTAAAATGTTTGTTTTAAATATGAAAAACAAAAAAATGCTATTTTCTTTTAAAAATTATTAAAAATAAAATTTTTATGTTTTATTTATAAGTTATTAAAATGTAATTATTATATTTTTTTTTTCTAAAAAATATAAAAATCACAAAAACTAAAATAAAGCTTAGAAAAAATAATTAGTAAAAATAATTTTAATACATGGCTTTTTTGCTTACTTTAAAAACAGAACCTCTTAAGATAATAATATAGATAAGTTCCCGTAATATAATTCTAACTATATTTTTTTAAATTCTTTTTTAAGAAGTTTCATTTTCTTGAAATATAAGAATTAATTTTATTATCTATCTTTATTTATTGCTAGTATTTTCTTTTTTCTATTCATAAAAGGTATCTGTATAAATAGCAGATTACCATTTAAAAAATGATTATTTATAATTCTTTAAAGGTTGAAATATAAACTTCCTTATTATTAAAAAGATACAAATTAAAAAGGATGTTATATAAATAAGATATGTCCAAAAATTTTATTATTTAAACTTGATTTTACGAAATTTTTTTTTATCTTTTAAAAAATTTATATAAAAAGTTGCGTGTGTAATCAAAATTAACTTTTATATAATTTTTTTATTTTAATTAAGATTAAAAATTAAAAAAATAAAACTTTTTAAAATAATAATGAATAGAAATTAAAAGTTTATTATCTAAAAAAGATGAAAATATGAAAGAATAAATCTAATAAGAAATTTAAAGTCATTTATCAAATTTCAATATACTCCATTAATAAAAAAATATTAAAAAAATTGAAGATTAAAATTAAAAATAAATCGAAAAACATCTCCTTTTAAGTATAAACGTATCTCTTTAAAAATAAGAGATCAGAAGCATTAAAAAATATTATAAAAAAATTAAATCTAAAATAATATATGTCTGTAACTTTTTATTTGATAAATAAACAATTTTCAAAAAAGTTAAATAATAAAAGAAATTATATAAATAAAAATAAATTATTTAAACGTATCCTTTCATCTAAATGATTCATATAAAAAGAGAAATTTAACAAGCTTGCTCATTATAATTATAGAATTGATCACTTTTAAATTATCAGTTCTTCTTCTGCTTTTTTTTCCTTAAATAAATGCGAATTTCTTGTTATGATTAATTTTACGTTTATTTCAAATTTTTCAGCACGCATTTTTTTAAAAACTTTAATACACAATTTTGAATATAGCTTAAACTAGTTTTTTACAAGGGTTGCTATAAGCAAATATATTTTCGATAAAAAGTTTTTTAATACACTTTCTTCAAAAACATTCACACATATTTTTTAGTCTCTTTGAAGTGTACTTTAATATTTTCATGAACTAAAGATGTTATCTAGCACAGAAAAATAAAATCAAACAGTTTAAATGAGACATTCGAATTTCCGCATTCTCTTGCCTATACAAATAATTTTTCTTTTAAACTAATTTTAGATAATTTGCAATAAAAAATCAAACATTTTCATCTTCTCTTTAAATATTTAATATTATTGTTTTCTTCGCAAGAAGAATTTGCTAGTTTGAATAAATAATATGAGCTAATAAGGCTCAAACAAAATATTTTATAAATCAATGTCCCTAAAATAGTATTCTGCTATCTTTAGGACTAAAACTTAAAAATAAACTTAAAAGCAAACTATTCTTACTTTCTCGAGAATTTGAAAATTTTTTAATTAAATTTTTTACAATAAAAAAGAAATATATATTTTATAATTTTGTATGCTTTTACAGTTTTTTTAACTCTTAATCTACTTTCTTTTCCTTTTCAGTAACAAATGATATACAAATAATTCCTATTGCTTCTTTTCGATATTATTTAAACAAATATACGTGATGTCGATATTTTCTTTATTAATTAAGAAGTTTGATAATTTATAGACTAATTTCAGAAGAAAAATTATGATGTTATGATTTTTTTAATTTCAAATTGATCTTTAGATAAACTGTATAAATAGAAAGCAGAACAAAAATGTTTATTTTAATCTGTAAACATTTTTACAAATATCTAAAAAGTGAAAGAGGTCAGAACATCTAAAATTTACCTATGTAGAAAAAAGTTAAAAATTATTAAAATTTTTTAATAATATTTATAAAATTTAAAAGGTATGAGCATGTCAAAAATAATAAATTTAGAAAAAAATAGCAGTATTTTATAATAATTAAAAAAAAGTACATACCCAAAGGAAAATTTTATTAAATTTATATAATTTTTTTGCTAATCATTTTTTTTCATTTACTTTTTTTATCTTCTTCAACTAATTTTAAATATAATTTTTTTTCTAAATTTATTTTATCTTATCTAAGATAAAGAAAGTTATTTTCGATCATCAGTTTATTAAATAATTAGGATAATTTAATTCTTATTATTTGTAATAAAGATTTTTTTCTTTTTTTATTAAATAAGTTTATATATTAAAACGAAGTTTTAAATTAGATTAAGATTTTCAGTTTTAGATTTAAATAAAAATTGATCTTAGTTTTACTTAAAATTAATTCTATAAATTCTGATAAAAATATATTTTATTTTTTAATAATTTATCAAAATTTTGTTAAATACTCTTTTTTAATAATTTCATTTAATTTTGATGAATTTGGTTCGAAAATTATTTTTAATATACTATTTATTTAGAGACCGTTTTTATATTATTTGTTATTACTACTATTAATAATAATAATAATAATAGTAAACTAAATGTTAAAAAAATGTTTTGGCATATTCTGGACTTTCAACCAGTTCCTGCCGCCATTTTTTTGACTCGGATGGATACCGCGACCATTTTTTTTATGTGGATGGTTACCACTGATTGCTTTCAAAAGAGCGCATAGGCAGTTTTTATTTGTATATTCCTGTTGGAGTTATCCATAGAAAATTCAATGCTCTTCATGTTCTTTATTATACCTTTTCATTTAATTTTTTTCATTCTCAGCATCTTCTTAATAAGTGGTAATTGGATTGGCAATATCAACATTATTTTTTAATCTTCTTTTGACTAATATGTTTTTTAAATAGCTTATTTTCAATATTTTCTAGTCTTTTAATTAAGTTATTATCATATCTAATTTCTTTCTGTTCTTAAACACTTTATAATGGAGTGAAAGTTTTTTCAATTTCCATCTTTGATGTACGTTAAGATTTTTATTGCGATTACATTCAAAGTTGTTCTTCCGTTATTACCTTGTTTTCTATTAGCTGATTCTTAAGGATTTCCATTTCATTATTTTGCACGTCAATGTTTGTTGTAAGTTCCCGTATTAATAAGTCTTAATTATATATTGTTTCTTCGTATCGGGATATAATTTTTTACATTTGTTCGATCTTTTGTCGTAGTTCCTCTGAAATATCTGATTTAAATTCCTCAGCTTGCAAAGTTCCGATCATTATTTTACCTTATGAGTCGGAACTTGATTCTTCTTATTGTTTTGCTTTTTATCGAAGAACTTAAGCAGCCTTTTTCCGAGCATTTCTTATTTGATTTTTATTTAATCTAATGTTCTGCTCCATCTTTTTTTTTTTTATTACTACTATTAAATTTATTTAAAATGAGTTTAATAATATTTTAGATAGTATTAATTAAATGTTTTATTTATGATTTAATAATATTTATTTATAGCTATTTTAAATAAATTTATAAAATTAATATGAGAAAATACTTTTCGAGGTTATGTTTTCATTATTAATATTTCTGTAATACTATTCGATAAAAAGAATACATAAATTATTATTATAAAAAATGTACTTCTGATTAATTAAATGTTAATAAAATTTCCTATGAATATTCATTGATTGCCTTTTTTAATTATAGTTTAAAGTTTATATTGAATTTAAAGATTTTATTTGATAATTTTTTTAATTATATGTCTCTATTAAGTTTTAAAACATTACAGTAGTAGAGTAAGACTTTTATAAATAAATTGGAATTTATATTTCAGTCAAATATTTAAATTGTAAAAATTTAGTACATAAGAATCTTGATTAAAAGATAAAAAGATTATTAAATATTTACCTTAGAGAATTTAACTGTGAACTAATTTTCTTCTATTAATCTACCTTTATCAAAAATAGATATATTATTTTTTATGAAAGATTAAATTAAAATAATTTTATGCTTAAACTATGATTAAATCAATAGTTTCTATTACATTTAGGATTTTTAATATGTTACTCTCATCTAAGTCCATTATAAGAAATTTAGAACATTTTATTAAGTAATTTATTTGTTTTGAGAATAAAGTAAATTTAAATATTTAACGATGTTTTATAATATATTAGATATAATAGATTTAATTAAGATACATTATATTTTAATGAAAAATTTCAATTAAATTCAGGGCGCTTAGATTTTTTACCTTTAACTTAGTGGTTTATAGTTAAATGTTAATTTTTTTATGACGAATTTAAAAAACTATTTTTTTAAGGTAACTATATCTAAAATGTTCTAAGCGTTTTTAAGATTAACAAAATCTTATTTTTAAATAGCTATATATATAACAACTAATGTCTTTATTTTTACTTCAACTAAGATTCTAATTTTGTTTTATTTTTTATTTTCGATATAAAGTTCTTTTTGTATTTAGTTCTGAAAATTTTCAATTTTTAAGTAAGAGCAATATTTTTATTTTAGATAGGTTCAGATTTTTTATGCTTTAGTTTTTAACTTCTTTTTCAGATATAGTTTTTTCTATTTACTTAATTATTAAATCTTTTAAATTTTATAATTTTTTATTTTTTTTTATTTTCAAAAACAGAGTACGTATTTTTTTAAAACTAAATCTTAATTTATTAAAAAAATATATATATAAGAATATTATTATTTCTCATTCGAATTCTTTTTAAAATTAGGGAAGCAAAATATATTTTATGTAAATTTAAAACTCCCTGAACATTATTCTAGATGTTTTTTAAGATTATTATGCTAAAAATTGCATTTTTTGTTAATATTTATCAACCTTCTAAATATTTTTTTTATCTTTTAAGTTGTTTGTAAAAAAAAACAAGTAAGAAATTTAAAACGATAAAAAAAATCTTTATTTTTCATCTTTTCTAAAAAAAATTTAAATTTTAAATGATTTTCTTAGATAAGAATATTTACAGACATAAAAATTTTTGAAAAAGATTTATTCCTTCCCGAAAATCTCTTGCAGTGTAAAAAGCTGAGCAAAAAAACAAAAATAAAATTTTTTCTTTTTTTAACTTATATCTTTTTTGAATTTATGTCAAAAAAATGAAGCTTTGCTTTTTATATAAATCCGAAAAAAAATAGCTTTGTAATGAAAAAAAATAGACTGAATCCAAAAAAAAAACGTTTTTTTTAATTAAAAAAATTGGGCTTTTTTTTAATTTTGAGCTGCTTATTAAAACTTTTTTCTACAACCTTTTGTCCTAAAATGACTTTATTCCGTTTTTCCTTTTGAAAAACTATTTAAATAAAAAAATCATTTACACATTATTCAGTTTTTATTAAAAAATATCAATAAAAATACCTTTTTACTTTTTACATTGCCCTTATTCCCATTCAAAAAATTTTATTCCGATTCACGCAAGGTTGGTCCGTCCCAAAAAATCTCTTGTAGTGCAAAACGCTGAGCAAAAACAAATATAAATTTTTGCCAAATTCTGATACCTGAAATACAAATTTAAAGAATAAAAATAGTAAAAACACAAATGCAATAAAAAAATAAAATAATTAACATAATATAAACAAAATTATACTCAGACACTCTCAAAATTTACCTTTTTAATTTTTTAACGTGTTACTTTGATTAAAAAAAAACTTTCTAATAGAACAAAATCTAAAAAAATTCTAAATCTAAAATTCAAATTTTTTCGAAAAGAAAATTTTTAAATGTCTTAAAAAAAAAACTTAATTCATAGAAAATTTTGAAATTTAATTCTAAAAAAAAAAAAATAAACAACTAAATAAAAATTAAAAAAATATTCTCCCTTAAAAAAATTTCAAATACAAATTTTTTATTTGTCAAATATTCCTAAAATTTTAAACTACAATTCTGAAAACTCTTTTAATATTATCTTAATAACCACATTCTAAAATATATAATATAATTCTAACTTAAATAATTTAAATGTTGCATACTTACATAAAACTTAAGAAATAAAATTTTAAAACATAATATATACACTTTTATTAATATTAAACACAAACTTTATAAACCTATACTCACCTACAACACAGTCATTTTACAAAATTTATTTATTACTTTAACTCTCTAAACTACTATTTAACTATATCTTAAGATTAACCCTACTTCTAAATTTTAAACAAACATAAAATAACATAATATCTAAATACTTAGAAACTATCTAATAATTGTAAACTCATATAAATTATTATCACTAAAAAAGCACTTACTTATAGAGTAAACTTATAAATACTTATATACCTACTCTATAGTATACGCACCACTTAACCTATGTTAGAAAATAATAATTATAAATATTTTTTAATTCTTAATTAAGTAAAGTTTTAATTTGTTCGTAAAGTCCTTCACTCTCAACTCATCACTACATAACATAGTATTATCCCTTACATCCTAATATTTCCTTAAAAACCTCCTTACCCCCTTATAATGTTAAAATAACTTACATTCTTTATTAACAATAAAATTACACTTACCAACTAAATCAATATTAAACCCTTTACGATCTGAAAATAAAATATTTAAAAAAATACTTACATACTAAAATAGAACATTACCTTCTAAATGTAACCTTAAACTTTAACTTACATTCTTCATTTTCACCTTAAACTATAACTTACTTTCTTCATTTTCACCTTAAACTTTAACTCACCATCTTCATTTTCACCTTAAACTTTAACTTACCAACTTCATTTTCACCTTAAACTTTAACTTACATTCTTCATTTTCACCTTAAACTTTAACTTACATTCTTCATTTTCACCTTAAACTTTAACTTACTCCCTTCATTTTCACCTTAAACTTTAACTTACAATCTTCATTTTTACCTTAAACTTTAACTTACCAACTTCATTTTCACCTTAAACTTTAACTTACATTCTTCATTTTCATATTAAATTTTAACTTACCTAAATTAAGTGATAATTATTAAAATGAAACTTACAATCTTATTACGAAACATTTGAAATGAAACTTACACCCTTATTGCGAAACATTTAAAATGAAACTTACGTTCTAAATCATTATTAAATACTAACTTACCATCTAAATATTATACTTAATCCTTACCCCCTATAATTATAATTATTTAAGACTTACATCCTTTTAATTAAAGTAAATCTTAAACTCACCTTTCTCTTTATTAAAGTTATAAAATCTATTTACTGTCTATATTATTGTAAGAAAATTAAATTTGAACTTACTAAATTCCATTTGCAACCTCTCACCATTCAACAAATTTTAACTCGCTACTGATTAACCGTCATCCAAGATAACCTTATTCTTAACGATACTCAAACCGTTCGGTATTAACTTAGTTTAATCTTAGATCTATTGCTTTATCTAACCGATAGTAGTCTCTTATTTTACTGATAACGATACCGTTTTATTGTTTGGCGATACAATAGTTATCTAGATTTCCTAAAGCTTAGCCTACTAAGTGATATTTTCAGGTTATTGAATTTATTTAGTCTACATCACTTAAGGCTTTACTTGTTACTATTCGATTTACTTAACTTGCATAGATGATAACTGCTATTATTGACTTTAGATTTAAGTACTCAACTTTTATATCTCATTCTTCAAGTAATTATTTTCCTAGATCACTTAAGTAAGATTAAGCTTGCAAGAGTCTAATTCCTCAAAAACTTTAACCGATACCTGATTGTTCTTCTAGATGATTTTTTAAACATCAGCTATCAACTTGGAAACTTATTGCTCATTCTATGGAAATTCTTAATAAATGATCTACTACTAGCTGCTTCCTTTTTTGTCCATCATCTATTTCTAGATTTTGAAAAACCTCAACTATTCTTAGATTTACTTATCCTGCTAAATCAACTGTCTTTGCAAGCTGATATTTTCCTTAAACAAATAAGTACTCACGTACTTTATCAACTACTAGATGAACTTATTTTAGACATTAGCCAATTAAGTTTAAGCTTTACGTACGCTTGACGATTGATTCTATAACATCGTTATATTTCCCATGAAGTTCTTTTGTTCAAGACGCTTGAGTAACTAAATGTCTTATTGTAAATTCATAGGATGAACCTTATGAACTTTTTAGCAATTTTAAATAACACATGTGATTGCCTAACTTTTCTAAAACTAATCAGTGACGCAGGTATAACATATGTTGTGTTTGCAAGGTAATGAAATTGGGATTTTCATCTACCCATTAAAATCTCCTTGACACTAAAGACATTTAGCAGTCTAGGACATTTCAGATTACATTATTAATTTTTAAAAAAAATTTCCTTTTAAACAAAATCCACGTATATATACGTTAAATAATAATAATAATAATAATAATAAAAGAAAAAAAGATGAATAAAATATTATAATATAATTATTTTTTAAATGGATCTTAGTAATTTGAAAACTATCCTCTGCCTTCGCATGTCGCTCAAATCGGCAGTAGATAATAATGAACAGCCAAAGACATGAAGGAGCCTTCTCATCTCACCCCAAAAATACGCTGGAAACTATAATTTACTAAAGCACTAAAAAATAGTATTACTTCTGAAAGTAAACAAAACACTATAAGGAGAAATGGAAAGACAACAACAAATCTATAACCAAAAAAAACAAGAGACAATATAGGCAGAAACTAACGGCTCTAGCAACAGTACAAAAGAATGAATATGAAGAAATTGTCCAAATAGTAGGCACGAAAAAGCAATAGCATCTGCAAACTGTGCATGAAAATGCTCAGTAAAACTTCTCCAAATGAATAGGAGTCACCTACTTTAACTCCTACCTTTAACAGGCATACGGCAATCAAAACATAAATAATTAAATTATCGGATAAGATGAAGCAATCCAAGAATTGTTTAAATAACTGAAATAGAATTACGATTAAAACATTGCAAGGGTTTAAGTCCTACAAACAGGAATAGTACTTATAGCATTTAAAAACTCAGAAGCATATGAACAGTTTGGACAAAAAACAAAATGGAAATATAAGACGTTGGTTATACCAATTGAAAAAAGAAATATAGACTAATATTAAAACTACTCAAACTACCCAGTGCACTATAACCTAGATATTGACTTAACAACGGCCCAAATGGAAGTACAGCTAACAAAATTTGGTAAAATTATCTAAACGGTCATTAATACCTACGAAAATACAACCTGATTAAATGGCAAAATAACTGTATACTTGCAACTTGAAAGACAAGAAGACACTTAGAAAATCCCAAACTCAATAAAAATTCTGGACAAGACGGTTAGACTAAATCACCCAGCTATATGAAAATGCGAGAACTGCTAAGTAGTAGGGCATAGTACATATCAGTGTAAAAGAAGGGAATCAATCTAAGCAATTATAAAGGATGCAGAAAATCTTCAGAACAATGTGATGTAGATTGAGCTAAGTAGCAATTCTTTGCAGGATGTGAAAGAAGAAGCAAAAATAGGAATTAAAAAAGAAGAACAAGTTATGTAAGAGAATCCTAAGTAATTTCCTCAATAATCAATAAAATAATATTCCTAATTTTAAACAAAATGAATTATTTCTAATCTCATGAGCTTCTAGTACAAGCTTTATAATGCAAGACAAACTTCTAAAGCTGACGAAAAATGGTAAGAAGAGTGATATATAACTACAAGAATAAATAACATAAGTTGTAAGATAAAAGAAATATCTCACTTAAAAAACACATAGAAAACCAAAGCTGAACTCCAAAACACTGATGAAACTAAAGAACTAATCAGTAATAATCTCGACAGAAAGCATATACTTGAATTTAAAAAAAGAATAAAACTCTTGAAGACTATGGATTTAAATCTTAACAAATAATTTCACAAAATAACCTACAAAAAGTTGAACAAGTAATAGCACCAAAAATCAATATCTCAGGCGACTAATCTAATATAGAACAAGATTAAGATTAAATCAGCCATACCCAAATAAACTCAATAGATAACTCTTCTCAAATAGAATGAGAAAGAATAAATTTAGGCACCTCCAATATAAGAGGAATAAGATCAAACAAAGCTTAACTACTAAAGTTTATGGAAGAAAAAATGATAGATATTATGGCGTTATAAGAAATACATGTAGCGTAATTCTTAGATATGCCACAACTATTTGGATACAGAGCGTGTATAAAGTTAGACACAAATCATAGTAAAGGAGTACCACTCTGTATCAGAGAAAAATAACTAGATAGAGTAAAAGAAATAGAAATAGAAATAGAGGGTCTCAACTAAATAGAATTATACCAGGGCAGTCGTATAATAGGTATAAATCTAGATAGCAGATTAGCATTAATAAGCATTTATGCTCCGACAACCTAAGAGTAAGCACAACTGGATATTTTCTATGACGGATTACGACAATTTGTACACACAGCAATCGGCCTAGGACTTCAAATAATAGTGTGGGTGATTTCAATGCTCACATACCATAATTTCTACCAAATGAACTAAATATAGCAGGGTAACATTTACTAAATTTTATGCAAGAATTTGATCTGACATGCAAAGATCCAATACAAGATCCAACATACATCACAATTTAAGGTAGAAGCAAATTCAAAATTGACTATTTCTTAACAGATTCATTTATATCACCCAATATCATTAACACTTAATTTTACCAACGCAGAACAATAGGAGATCATCAACCTGGAAGATTAATATTACAAATAGTTAAAAAAAGTCGTGAATATATATAGAAAAAGAGAATTTGATTTATAAAACTCCAACAAGAATTGGTCTAAGAAAAATTTCAGAAATAGTTTGAGGAAACAGACATAAATCAATTCTCACATCTAAGCACTGAAGAATTTTATGTCAAATGATAAGAAAAAATCTATTAAAACGCAGTCTTAGTATGTGGTCACACTACCTAAACAGCAAGAAAATATTATTACTCAGATGAAACGAAGTAAGCAAGGAAAAGATTCAAAAGCTAAGCAAAAAAAGTAAAGCAATTAATAAGACAAGGCGAGCTAGAAACAATTCGTGAAATTAAACTAAGATAGGAACTTAGGCTCAAATATACATTACATATGAAATAAGACTGCAAAAACTAATTCAATATTTTTCTCGACAAAATCAATAAGGGGAACCTTAATGACACATGAAAAGGATTAAGGAGATGATTTAAAAGAGGGAAAATAGCACCATGAACATTAGTAAATGAAGAAGACATTCAACATTTCAAAATAAGTTGAGAAAATCTTTATAAGAATGGAAACAACAATCTACCAAACTAATTCAAAAATTAGCAATCAATAGAAATCAAGATTACTGATATAGAATAATGCATCAGAAAACTAGCCCAATGAAAAGCAGCCGGGCCTGACCAAATATAAGCAGGTACAATTATCTCAGGAGGGAAGTAATTGATAATGGTAATTGCCTAACTAGTTAAAAAAATATTAGAGATAGGAACTATTCCTAAAAAAATCAAAGAATCATACATAGTACTTATACACAAAAAAGGAAACTCAAATGATCCAATGAATTATCGACCCATTTCTCTTATTAACCATATCTTAAAAATTATAGACATATGAATATTTGAATAACTAAATTCATATTTAATACGACAGGATGATGAATTATAATATGGGTTTAAACCAAGTAAATCTTGCGCCCAGCAAATCTTCAATATAAGGACAATATAAGAATGGCTCTACTAAAGCAACACAGAAGTAGTAGTAATACTTATTGATATTAAGAAAGCATTCGACTCTGTAATAAGATCAGATATATGACATTCCCTAAATGAAATCGAGGTCCCAGAAAAACTAATAAAATTACAAGCAGAAATATATAGAGAAGAGGACATCAAATTGAAAATAAATGATCTTATATCAGATAAGTTTGAAACGGAGAAAGGAGTTAAATAAGGATGTACATGCTCCCCTAATCTTTTTAATATTATAATAAATATACTTTTAAAAGAATTAAGATAAAAATAGATCGGAATAACAATGGAACTCGAAACAGAATACTGTATAAGGCAAAGATATTGTGGTACGTTGGCTTACGCAGATGATATAACATGCATAGTTCAGCCAGAACAAATACAAGAACTAAGTGATATTCTAACGGCATGATCTAAAAAATACAAAATGTAAATAGCAGATAAAACGAAATGAATACTATGAAATGGAAATAGTATAAAAAACTAAACAATAATAAATATAGATGGAATGCAAATAGAAAGGGTGAAAACTTTTAAATATCTTGGACATTGATTACAGGAAGAAATATCTTTTGAAAAGCACTTAGAATCTAGAATCTCTGAATGTCAAAAAACACAAGCATGAATCTTAAACAAGATCACAATATAAAAAGGTATCACCCCTATAATGCATAGATTATACTAAAAGCCTTTGTAAACTAAATTTTTGGATATGGAAGTTAATGCATTCCATTTATAGAAGAAATCATAGGACAAGGTATTCTAGAGAAACTAGAAATAATTCAACGAAGATCTCTTAGAGCAATAATAGATGCTCCATTCTGTATTCAAAACAAGATACTTGAAAATGAATTACAATTTACTAAAATGTAATACTATTTATGATAACGTATGCTGATTTTCAGACGAAAATTACTCCTAAACTCGGAAACAACTATGGATGGTTGAATGTGCTAAATCACAAAATAAAAAAACTTTTTATTTGAAATCTTCTCATAAAAAGTGCTAGAAAAACTACGATTAAACGATCAAATTTTAATGCAAGACGAGTGAAATGGTTAAAAAATAAAAATAATAATAATAATAAATGATGCTATAAAATTCCATAATAAAGTAGAGGCTTTAACTCGCATGGAAAACATGACAACAACCTTTATTTATAGAAGCCAATGACTTGAATCCTTTATAAAAGGTCCTCCAAATTACCTAAGATATAATAAGCATAGAAAATAAGAAATTTGTTATCTATTCAGATTAAGAGCCAAATGTAGCGGTGCAGCACAGACAATGAAAGTAAGGCATTTAATAGAAAATAACATATGTAATATGTGCAGAAATGGGATAGAGGATGAGGCCCATATAATTGAGATATGCGAATAATATTAATAAGAAAGAGAAGAATTGTAATAAAAATTAAATACGATAGAACAAAATTAAACCTAAATAAATATTATGTAGACCAAACTAAATTTATTCAAAATAGTTTGAGGTAATTTTGAATTTGAAAATTGAATTCGGTCTTTTCAAATAGATCAGAGAAGCTCAATAGATGCATGAATTAAAGATTTTATTAAAAGCATACTAGAAAAAAGAAGACGGGGATATATAAACAAAATCCTTCCTTTTAATAAAATAATAGGTAAGGATTATAGAGCTGGCTCAAGTAAGCACACTTGAATATTCAAAAAGCTAGTCAATGAATAAAAATAAAAAGTAGAAAAAAGAAAATGAAATTTATTTGACAAATAGATAGAATAAAACTTAAAAAATACAAAAAAAGACATACAGATGAAATGTAATTAAATAAACAAGCGAAAAAGATAAAAATTTAATAAATAATAATTGACGCTCAATTACTCTAAAGAGATCTTTTAGAAGAAATTGATCCTGAACTCTCAAATTAGTAGGTATTAGATATGCTAGAAGAGGAACTTGATGAAGCACAAGAAATTCAAAGAGACCAGATGAAGCTAGAATCATTTCTAGCCTATTATTAACATATACATTTGGTTTCTTTAACTTCCGTGGTGATCCAAATAAAGGTGGTACCACGATAATTTAATTAATTTATTTATTTATAAGGAGATAAAATAAAACTATTAATAGAGAACTATTATTAATACTAATAGTAGGTGAATTTATACTCCATATTCTTAAGATATTCTGCTTAAATAGCTTCTAAAATTATAGCAATAAGGAGTAGAAGCTTAAACATTTATTAACTTTTATTTTCTTACAACTTTAAATTTATAAATGTGTTGACACATCAAAAATACGAAAACTTCGTGTCTATTATATATTTACGTGTTAAAGGCTAGACTAAAAATGAAATAGGTAGAAAAACAAGCCTAATTTATTTTGAATAAGTGTTTACTTGAATTATAAAATGTAAATTAAGCATAAATAATTAGTTGTATATAATATAGATTGCTACATTAATATTTCTTAGCCAATTTAATTATTCATACATTTTAAATAGATTTATATTTATAAACGATTAAGATTATAAGTTAATAGAAAGAGTAATTGGATATTTTTTTAGTAAAGCTAGTGGTCTTCTACTATTTTTAGAAATATAAGGACAATATAAATAAAGAAAATAATAGTATATTTTATTAGTTTAAAGTTAGAAACCGAAAATATATATTTAATCAAGTAGCATTAGTTATAGAAGAATTATAATTTATTCTTAAATACTCTAGATATATTTATAAGATGTAGTTATATAATAAATAATAATTATGATATATTTAAACTATTATTTATAAGAAGTGATGGAAAGAAATAAAAAGGTGATAATTGAGAATTAAATAGATGTATGAAGTAAAAGAAATAGGATAATTATATCTATCCCATTACTTGCTTCTCTGTTTATTGAAATGTCTTATAAAATATTATAAGATTAATTTTATTATAATTTTATCATTATAAAAGACTGAAAATAAATTAATATAAATATAAAATTAGTATTAAAATGATAAATATTCTAAATATTATGTTATAAAAATAAGCTATAAATAATCTGAAATCTATTCTATCTATATCTAAATTATATATTAATATATTTTAGCAAGCTTAAATGAAAAGAACTAACTATAAAAATTAGAGAACAACTTTATCTTTATCATTTAACCTTATAATTTTATTTTAGAATGTAAATATAATTTAAATTTTAGGGAAATATTATTAAACTTTTGCTTTATTTTACTAAAATAAGCTTAGTATTATATGATATTGATATATCTTATAAAAGAGTATAGATTCACTTTCATTTAATCAATAATCTCTTATAAGATAGTATCAATATCTTATTTAAAAATTATTTTTAATAGAAGGAACTTTGGAAAAGTTTTAACCAAAACTAAAAGTTGAATAGTTAGAATGTTAATATAATTATATTTTAATACATAAAAGCTATCAGGTAAATGTAGTTATATAAATATCTAATAAATAAAGTATAATAAAAAATTAATTAAAAACTGCATAAGTAAACTACTCTTTCTAATGTAAAATTTTATCTAAATATATGTATTATTAAGCTTATTTTAAGTATTAATAATTATAACTATATGACTCAATTTTTTTAATTAAGCAATTTGAATAATTAATAAACAATTTAATAACTTATATCATAATTAGAAACTAAAAAATTCATTCTTTTTGAAATAGCTTAGAGAAAAAAACTTTTTTGTATACTATTTTTTAATATTTAGATAAACTGAATTTCTTATTTATTAAAAAAAGAACTATTAAAGTAAATAAAATTGCTTATATTTATCTTAATAATAACTAAATTGGTACTTTTACTTTATTGATTCTTTCTATCAAATAAATTAAAAATAAAATAAAATATTCCACATCCGGGACTCGAACCCGGGTCTTTCGGGTGAAAGCCGAATATCCTAACCTGCTAGACTAATGTGGATTTAAAATATTATATTTGATTAATATTTAAACTTGATTAATTGAATTTATAGTAAGATTCTAAATATGACTTACTAATACTTTTTCACAAATATTAACCTTTATATCATAAAGTTTAAAACAGTTATAATGTAAAACTTTTGTAATACATAAGTGAATGCCTCCTATATCTTAATCAATAAAATTCTGAACAATAAATTTAAATATCCATTTGAGCAATCTCTGTTTTTACCTTTAAATGAAAATTATAATAATAGGATACCTACAACAAGTATTCAATTGCATTTTCTTAAAAAAAAGAATAAATTAGGATTTATTTTAAATAAAAAAGCAATGCTTTTTAGTAATAAGTTGATAAATAAATTTGGTATTTCATTGTTAATTTTTAGTTTTAATTTGATTTCATAATCTAATGTAAGGATTTTGGTATCTAAGTTATAATTCTCTTAGACTAAAATCTAGTACTATTAAGGATTTTTTTATTAGAAAATTATAAAATATTTTTTAATTTTATGATCTGAAAAATATAAAATTAGGTAAAAGTTAGCTAGAAGTTAATAGCTAGTTGATTTAATTTTAAATAAACAATTTTATTTTTAAGAACTTAAGAATTTAGTTGGTTAGGTTATATGTAATTTAATATATTCTAAATGTATTAAGACTGAATAATAATTAGTTAGATATTAAATATCATATCATTATTTATAAAAATTAAGGTTACTTAAATAAATTTTTATTGTTAAGTTGCTTTATTTTCTAACCATATTAAGCTTACTTCAGCTCTATCATAAAAATAACTTTGAATAAACTGAGTTAAGCGATCATTAATAAATAATAAGCTTATCTCTTTTTTATGCTATTAGAATAATAAATTTTAACCTATTTTTATATAAAATTTATTTTTAGTGTTTTGCTTTAAGTTAAGAAACATACAACTATTTATAATTAATTTTTATTTTAAATTATTATAATTTAAGATTTTAGATTTAAAGGATTGCCTTTTAATTTAATTTTTAGCAATTAAGCAAATAAAATATAGGAGTTTTAGAAAATTAATAGATAGTGTCTTTGCCTTTAACTTTTTATTTATTTTAAACTTTAATTTAAATAAATAACTGCATTACAAAATCATACTTATAACCTAAATTCTCTTCTTGACTGAATCTTTTAGAAATTTTAGCTTTTTTTATTTTTTTGATTACAAGTTTGATGATGTTGTAAGTAGGATATAAATTAATTTACTGAGAAGCTTATGAAAGTATTTATAATTATTTTTTTAAAGTTAAATAAAATAATAGCTAAATTCTATTTATCTAGCTAGGATTAATAAAAAATAATAAATATAAGAATCATTATCTGAGATAGTTTATAAATAGCAAATTAATAGCTATAATTAATTAAAGAAGAAGCATCATAATTCATATATCACTTTAAACTTAGAATTTACATTTTTTAATCTTCTTATGCTTTAATTATATAAATTATGTCTAGTTAATTCCATTTTTCTTTTAAGAATAACTATATAAAGTTACCAAATGTAAAATCAATTTATTTTAGTTTTATTTCATTTTGAAGGGCAAATACTCAATATCAATCTTTTTTTATTATCTTGGATTACCTAGCAAAATAATCAGAATAAATAGGTAAGAAAATGTATATAAATCTATAATAACTTGCTAGATTTATTAACAACTACTTATCCTTTATATATAAATAAGATATAATATATTAAGAAATAAATCTGATTTAAGTGAAGTAATCAATGAAGTTTATTTTAAATTAGATATATTTATATCAACACTATTATATTTATCAAGCTATATTTCCTTTTTTATCTTTTATGCTTAAATTATTAAATTTTAAATCTTAGAAAATAAAAAATATTTTAGTCACTAAGATAAAAGCATTGCTGCCCCTCTTTATCATTTCAAATCTTCACTATATCAAGTATTATTTTATTAATCTTATAGAATAAACACTTTGTAGCATACGATCAATTTATCTCAAGTTACTCTTTTTTTAAACATTTTTATCTAAATAAATATAGCCTCAATCTTGGAAAAATTAGATCACAAAATTTCCTTATGATTTAAGTAAATTCCAAGATAATTATTTCTATAAAAGCTTTTTTCAATACTTTATAAGCTGAAATTTAATTAAAGCTTTGAGTTTGCTTAGTAAGCTATTTTATCTTGCAGTTCAAATTATATAAACTTTTAATAGTGAAACAAACTCTATTTTTTAAGTTACTTTAACTAAAAGACTCTAGATATCCTAGGCTTATGCTAGATATCTGAGATAATTTAGCTTACTATAAAAAAATTTATGATAGTTTATTCTGGATAAAATTGTGAGGGTTAGGTATTCTGGTTTCTAGATACATCTACTTGAATTGTTTTCTTAAAAAAAGACTAAAAGGTTTATTAACTAAAGTTTTGCTAAATATGCAGATGGTAAATTAAACATCTGTTTATGAATGTGATAAATACGAATGAAAAGCTAGCTAGAAAAGAAATAAATGGTAGCGATTTATTAATAAGGATTATTTAGAGCTTTAATATACAAAATGATTAGGAAAGTATTTGAAAGAAAATTAATATTATACGATAAAGTTGAGTAGAGTTAACTTTATTATATAAATATATAAGCATAATTTTAGTTTTTTCACTCTATAAAATTTTAATCTAATATATCAATGTTTAATCTAGTGAGCTATTTTAGTTAGAATCTAAATACTAAATATAATAATTCTATAATATATATTAAGCTTTAAATACTCCTATATAAGCTAGCATTTTCAAATTTCCTTCATTTCTGGGTGAAGTGAAAGAAAATTTTAAAAGAAATTTACTCTGATCTTTATTCTATTTCTGATATTAAGCAAAATTTAAGGTTTGAATGAATAATTACTCTTTGAAATTAAATTTAAAAAACAGAACCAAAATATTTAAAACAGAAATAACTAAAAAAATTAAAAATGGACCAAATTCTTAAAAATAAAAGAATTAAAATCTAATTTCATAATAAAGTCATAATCATCTATTTAGATAGAATGTTTATTTAGCCAAATGGAGTTTTTCAATATTTTTAAGCAATCATATAACTTAAAAACTTTAGATTTGTAGAAATATTATAATATAATTTTCTTTAGATTAAAGCAGGTAAATTAGAAGATTATTTAATAAAAATAGTTTAAATTTATATTCTTAGATTTATAGAAGCTAAGAATATTCTATGAGCTAGAATTTATAAACATATAAGCATTAGAATTAGAGTTATAGTTATCATTATATTTATTAATTAAATCTATTAAGTATAATTAAAATAATTTAGATAAATTAAATTATTTTCATAAGTTTAAGCTTCTATTTTGAGTTAACTATATCAATAAACTTAATAGAGTAAAATCAAAAGCAACCAAAGTTTTAATAGAAATGTTAACAGAACCTGGAGTAAATAACTTAGGCTATCTTTATGTCTAAGTTAAAACATATAATAAATCTTTATAATTTCGTTATAGTTATAAAACTATTCTTTATAAATAGAAATTTTTTGAATTTTTGCTGATTTTTAAAATGAAGAACTAAAAATGATTTAAGAATAGAAATTTAAAAATGATAAAGAAAAATCCTAAAAAATCTAAATTAAATATTAAATTATTAAGCAATCAAAGCAAAAATATATAAGGAGATTAGGTGAAAAACAAATTGTAATTACCAAGAAAGTTCTTTTGTTAAGTATAACGTAAGATTTAAACTCAAATTATTTAAAATGATTCTTAATTAACCAACTTTTGCTCCTAATAACTTAAATTTATTTAAAACTACAAAATAAAATAAATTATGTATAGAAATGTTTAAAAGCATAAGCCATTATAAGCATAAATTATTAGGTAGAAAGTGTAGGATGTGATAAGTAATAATTGCAATTTTAAGTTTAAATATCATAATTTTCTGATATTTAAAACTTTAGATTATTAGTAGCTTAGTCATCTAAAACATTTGAGATACTAAATTAATTTAAGAAAATAATAAGCCTACAATTTAAAATTCTTAACTAGAAAATGTTAATATTAAGTTTAGAAAATCATGCATACATAATAGTATATATTTTGGAGAAATCTCAATACGCTTAATGATGCATTTAGATCATTTTAGTTTAAGCTAAGACTGTATCAATGTTAGTTCAATCAACTGTTACTTCTTTTATAATAAATCTACTTACACTTAATTTACCTCATGTTCATACTCTATAATTCCTGGTTTAAACAAAAGTAAATATCATTCTCTTATTTACTGAGAGATTCTAATTCTAAGGAAATAACTTTATATCTTATAAGAGTATATATGGTGATTTAGTATAATTAATCGAAAGCAGAAGTCTTAAAGCGAAAAATCATAGCTATTAAGTTCTTTTTAGTAAGAACTCATTTTATTTAGACTTTGCTTTTATTCAATTTCAGGAGTAGAAATATCAGTGCACTATATCTCGTGATCCTAGTTGTAGAAACATCTTAGTAGATAAAACAATCTTCTTCAGTATCCTTTTTTTGCTTTTAAACATAGCTAAACCTTAGATTCATAGTTAACAAGTATTTTTGGGTTGCTAGAATTTGATATTTTCCATTTTATTTAGCTTAATTTATTTCTAACAAAAACGAAAGCAAAAGGAACTTACTTAATCATAAAGTGGTAAATATATAAGGTAACTAGAATTTATAACAAGTAGTCTAAAGTTTATTTTATATCTTTAATAGTTGAGAGACATTAAATTTCTTGTCCATTTGCTCATACTAGCATTTATAGTTTATATTTTTATAATAAGATAAAATGATTTCTCAATATAAGGTATAATCATAACTAGATCTATAACCTTCTATAGCTTAGACAAGCTATATAGTAATAAGTATTTTACTTAATTAAAGAGACTTTAGTTAATTCTAAAATAAATAAATTTAAATTTTTTAATAAATATAATTAAAATAATTATAAAGGAATATTTACATTAAAATAGGCTAAATGTAAGAAGTTTACTCATTTTCTGGGATTTACAACCCATTTCCAAGTAGTCAATTTTAATCAGTGATAGAACTACTCTACTCTCCAATCTACTCTTCTCTACTGTTCTAATTCCCGATTAAGTGTCAATTTCTTCTTATATATAATTCTCTAGGGATAGCAGAACATCTTCCTAAAATATTACGATATTTTCTTTTCTAATCAGTATCTCTCTTCTCAATAAGCTCTACCTTTTATAGAAAAATTAGTACTGTTAATAAAGGTGTTTTTCGCTTATGCAAGAAATAGCATTTCTTCATAATTAACTAAGATAATTTCTTGTGGAGGAACATTATCTTGTTCCAGATCTATTTATCCTCTATTTCCTGCTATTATGCTTGTCATTTTTTGATTTTCAATTGCATTTTGCCAATTTTCTTATACTTTTTCATGCCTATCTCCCAGTTCTATTAGCTTTTATTGCTAAATTTTAGATTGTTTGCTTTTTGTTTGTGATATGCTTTAAATGAGTATAGATCTCCCTTTTAGATTGATATCTTAATTTATTCTACTGTTATATTTAGTCTCTTCATTAAATTATATGAATAAATAGCTTTTTACTGTTTTTATCTTTTTTGCATAAACTTCTTCTTTATTAATTCAAATGTCAGTTTTAATATTTTTATGTATTTATTATATATATAATATAAAATGGATGTCGGCCTCGTCAGACAAATTAGTAGGTAATCTGGTGCAGTGTATACTGCATTGCGAGTAATCTCGCACTAGATGCCACCACGGGGAAGGGTGGATAAGCTCCGTTGAGACATATCTAACTTACCCCGAAAACTCTCTAGCAATATGAAAGTTTGACTGACGAGCCTTCTAATTACCGACTTAATAACTAATTCTTATTTGGACCTTATTCAAGAAGACTGAAGCATTTGACTCAAGATTTAAGAATAAATTTTGATAAGAAGATTCCCCATTTGGAGAAGCTGACATAACTCATCGGACCTCTAGAATTTTAACAAGAACAATGAGAACATTTTCCTTAATATTAAATATTAATATTGAAAGAGCTGCGCGCCAATGAGGTGCTACGCGCTCTATAATCAATTTTATTTATTTTATTTTTTATGAGTATAAATAATTAAATGCTTGAGCTTTGAAAAGTTAATTATAGGTATTAAGATAACAGGAGTTAATAACATCTTAGAAAAACTAGGACCAGGGAAAGGGTTCCTAAAAGGTTCCCCATAGATCAAAAGTTCCATCACTGAAGAGAACCTAGAAAATTGGCTAAAATTATTATACGCTTGGGAAACTCAAATTTCACCACAGAGTAGTAAATAAGCTATGGCTAGCTGATAAAAATGGAACTGAATCTCCAGAAAAAGTTAAAAAAATAAAGAAAAAAAAAGAAATAAGAGATTTTTGAAAAACTTGAAATAGTAGAGGAGGAAGAATCAAGATTCATGACTTAAGTCTCCTGAAATATTTCACAAGAACAGAACAACCAAGTATAGAAATATCAATAGAAGCAGAAAGAACTGAGTAAAAAGATAGAAAAAATAGAATAAATCAACAAAAATTGCAGCGTTAAATGAAACTAAAGGAATAGTGAAATAAACCAATGATAATAGAAGGTTAAAAACTACAGGTTTAAACCTAAATGAGAAATGAAAAGATATTATTACAGCATCTCTAAAACACGACTATAGAAAAAAGCTAGAAATATTACTTTAATTAAGAGTTCTAATTAATCTTAATGAGGATCGATAGCATTGAATAACTTACAGAATTTGTAAAAATTTTGCTTAATGAGGTTAAAAAGCTTAAGGAGTAAAATCAAATATTTAGAGAATCGTGAAAACGTAGAAGATAGATTAATTAAATAAGAAAGAGAAATGGATGCCTATTGAAATATTCAAACTGACTGCTCTTAGTAAATATAATAAATGGAATTAAACTCATAATCATAATTAATTAAATAAACAGAACGTGCATAATAGCCATGACCAATTGCGATATTGGGGCAAAATCAAATTTAAGAATAATTTTAAAACAATTAGCAAGGTTGTCAAATGGAAATTGAAAAAAGACCAAAAATTTATCAGAATACAATGAAGAGTAGAAAGTGCTAATTACTACAAGAAAAAAGGACACTAATACAAATAGTGTAGAAATTTCTATGTATTCAAAAATGAATTTAATTAGAGAGTTAAGAGACTGACAGAAAGAATTCATATTACTGAGAGAGGATCTTTTTATCAAATTAAAGAGACAAGCGCCAAAAGAATAGTAGCAAGGTAGATAGATGAAAGATGGAGAGAGAAGAGAAATACAAGATTTAAGACAAGAAAAAAAGAAATGAAACAATAAACTTTTCTTTTTATTCACCAGACTATTCTGGTTGGAAAGAGGGAACTGGTGAAAATCTAAGAAGACCTCTAAACAATTTTATCTATTATTATTAAAAGTTCTGAAACTACTAGAAGAAGCTGTAGAACAAAAAGAAAATAATTTATCAGATAAAAATAAAAGGAGAAATATATAATACAACAAATTCGGGAAAATGTACAAGAAAATAGATATCAATCACTATCTAGGCAAAAGATACTTCAAGGATAAAATACATATCAAGGAGAAGAGTTGAGAAATTTTCAAACTTTAGAATTTAGCCTCTAGGACAATCCGGAGGATGTCGGAAAAGAGGTTAAATACCTCCAAAAAATCCAAGCCATAAATTTTGAATTTATATTTGTAAGATAATTAAAATTAAAATTTGCTTTCATTAAATTTATGCTTAATGATTTTTATATTGTAATTTTCTTTTTAGAGTTAAAAATTCAAATAGTAAAGACAAAAATTCAGGAATTTAAAAATGATTGAAAAAAAGTATAAATACTATTAAAAATATATAGATGAAACAAATAAAAATGAAATAAAATAAAATATAAGATTAAAAAAATTTTAAATATAAAAAATTAAAACTTAAAAATAAAAAAATAAAAAAATTACAATATAAAAAATATTAAAAATAAGTTTTAAGTGAAAAACTTTTAATTTAAACTAAAAAAAGTTTACTTTCAATTATAAAATTTTAACAAAATAATTGGAAGAAAAACAAAATAAAATTAAATCTAAAATAAAAAGAAGATAAAATATTTTAAATCATAAAAATATTAGAATTGCTTTGAATCAGATTTTTATTTAATAAGAACATTTTTGAAAAATTAATTGGCCTATTCATAAAAGAATTCAAAATAATTAAAAGTATTAAATAATAGTAGAAAAATAAGTTTACAATAAAGTGAATTTTCATATATTTCTTCTCTGAATTTTTCATTAAATTATAAAAAACAAGGGTATATAGTTTTGTTATTTTTTCAATAAAATACTTAAAACTAAAGTTTTGAGATATTAAAATGCAAAATAAGAATATTAAATCATTTGGAAATTATTCTAAAGTTATTTAATTAGATTTATGCATATATGTAACCATTAATCACAGTAAATAAGATTAAAAACCTTAAGAAAAAAATGAATTATTTGCAAAAACAAAATAGAATGATATGAAAGAAATAGATGACGGGCAGATGTATTTTAAATATTAAACTTTTCTATTCTCTTAAACTATAGTTATTAAACAAAAATTAATTAGCGGCTTATATCTAATATTCTTACTTTTCCATCAATTAATAGGAACATTATACTTTACTAAGTACTTGTTAAGGAAAATCTAATTGTAAGCATTTATTACTCTTTTATTAAGCATTATTATTAAAAGAGACATAAAATATTATAAAGCTAGCATATATCTATCACAGTAAATACTTATATATTCAATATAAGCATTTTAAATAAAATATAGCAAAGCTTATAAATGAGACATAGAGAATTAACAACTAAATTAGTTTCTGTCTAAACAATAAAAGGATATTAACTTCTATTTTTCAATTTATTGTCTGATAAATAAAAGAAACTTTGATAATCTGCTATTAATATAAAAAATAAAAACAATATTTAATATTAACTTAATAACTAATTTAGGAATTTAAATAAATATAAATTTAGTATTCTTAGTAAAAGAATATTACTAGAATATACAAATACTTAATCATAAAATATTATTACTATTACTTAAAGTCAATAAATTAAAAGTAGAATATGTTTATTTAAACCATTATAAGATTAATAAGCAAAATTAAAAAATAACAAAGTTTAAACTAAAATTATTAGCTTACTAAATGTAACCCCTAACATTTAGTATTCAAAGAAGAAAAAGTTTTAAGTATGTAACTTAATTAAAATAAATTGAAGAAAGTAACACAAGAACAATAAATTAGGAATCAAATTAAAAATAATCTAATTATTTGAAGAATGGATTGAAAAGCTAACAAATTAATAAAAGATAGAAAGAAAATAGAAATATAACAATTAAAAATTTGTTCTGTAAATGCTATAATTTATAAAATTAATTAAATCTCTTCTGACTACTTAAAAGTAGATTTAGCAACTGATCTTGGATAATAAATCCCAATAAAACTAAATAAATGAAGACTCTATGGATATTAAGAAAGAGCAAAAGTTAGTTTACATTTATAATTAGAGACTTATATTAAGATGTTAATTCTGTAAAAGGTTAGTATACGTGGCAAAGCAGTGCCGATAAATAAAAAATTTCGATAATAGAAGAAAAAAGACTAGGGAACAAACAGTGTTAAATATCGCTCACGAGAAAGTTAAATTTAAAGAAGAAAATTTCACTATGAAATAGAATTACATGAATCAAAAAGGAAAGAAAATAAGAAACCAATGAAGAAAACGATAAAAAGAGATACAAGTAGAATATTCTTAAAAAGAGCTAGAAGAGAACTGAGCTAAAAAGAAAGAATAAAAAAATTTATCAACAATTTAGGAATCAACAAGATACATTTCATAAAAAACTGATTAATAAAACTTTTATACTTAATTAATTAATAAAATTTAACCTCTGATTTTATGTTAAAAAGCTGAGAGGGATCTGTCAACATTATTGTTAAAGGCAAAGTTCCTCTTGGAATTGCCAGTTTCTTGAATATCTTTTCCCTGTAGAATTATCTATTCGAGTAATATATCTTGGTTAGTCTCTTCCATAATTCTCTTGATTTTTTCTTTGCACTTTTTGAACTCTAAACATTGTCTTATTAGGTGATTCGTCTACATACAGTAATAACATCTTTTGAGCACTCTTTTTTGTCTTGGCTGTTGTTCTTTAGGATTTTTTTTACAGCAAGGACGGAAAGTATTGCGATAGGTTCCATGTTCATCTTGTCTAGCTGAATCTAAGGTTGAAGTTGGAGTTGAGGTTGGAAATTATCTGTCACTCCAGGAAACTCCACTTAGGATCCTTTCATCTTGGTGATCTCTTCTTTAAGTTAATAAATAACAGTTTACATTTATTGGAACTCTAATGGTTCTTGCGAGATTTGTTCAAGTCTCTCCCGCATTTGTATATTCTCAAACCTGAGAGTTCCACTAGCTTACGTAGTTTTTCGACGACGTAAGGGACATCTCATTCTTCGTAGTCAGCTTGGTAATAATCTTCCTCTTGTGCTTGAAAGGTCTGATTTTTTAAGGTGATTAGGTTTGGTTAAGTTTCTATTTCTTCAGGACTTTGTTTTAGGTTAATCCTGCTTCATAGTCGTGTTTCTAAGGCTTGTGCGGAGGAGTTACTTAATAAGTCCCACCGACTCTTGGCTTCTTTAACTCCTGGCATCTAGAAAGTATTTTCTTATTGCTACCATTTTTAACTGTATATTATTATTAATAAAAGTTAACTAAAACTATGATGATCCTATTAAAGGGGAAATCCGATAATTTATTATTATTATAATTGATTAAATATTATATTAAGAATTACTTTACAATTAATAGCAACAAGTTTGCTTTTGTAGAAATAAAAATTAAATTAATAACATTTCCAAATCTTAAATAATACCAAATTAAAAAACATAAGAAAATAAAAAAGGAAAATTCTTTTACAAATAGATCAATTATAATATTTATTCTAGCTAAAATTTTAATACATTTAGAAATAAAATTAAATAAATTTAAAATTATGAATATTATTTATTTATAAATATAAATAAAGTAACTGTTTAACTAATACTTTATTACCTCAACATACATACAAACTTTAAATTATTCAAATATAACAATTTCTTAATTCCTTAAGAATAATAATCTTCCTTAACTTTACACTTTAATGATTCTTGACCTTTAATTTTTTAATTATTTTAAACTATAATAAATATTGATTAATTATAGATAAATTTAATAGATAACTATTATAAATTTTTAAATTAACGTATGTTGCCTGGTGAACAAAAAATTAGCAATTTAACATTTTTTTTTAAAGTCTTGTAAAATGTATTAATAATGAGATTTTCTACTTTCTAAAAATAATAATAATAATAGATGAAGTAAAAGTCAAGAAATATTTTTTCCGGTATTTCACCTCTTATCGATTAACATCTTTTCCTGCTAAAAGACAAGAGGATTTTGCTGGTACTTCAACCAGGAGGTAGGTCATCAAAATCAGGAGGATTAGGATCTTCATAGAATAAATTTCTCATTCAAACTTATGGTTATTGATTCTGTCTGGACGGCTTTTTTATAGAATCTCCCCTAAGGCGTGAAATATGTCTTATTGCTTTAATATCTTTACTTTCTTTCCCGTTTCTCTTGCTAGTAGAATCTAGTCCAATATTATTTCTACCTTCTTAGAAATTCCGGATAATTGAGATAGAAGTACCCAGTTGAGCAATATGTGTAGCATTTCATTTTCTTCTTAGTCTGAGTCTTTTTGAGCTGGGGAGTTGAGTTTCAAATTTTTGGAGCGATGAGAGTTTTCCAGCTCCATTAGGTCTATTTCAATTATGGAAGTTTAAGGAGGAGATTCCTACTTTGGCTTTGTTGCCATTTCATGTATCATATCCCGTTTTTTTTTGTTCGAAAATAGTTTGCTTGGCTGTCGCCAACTTTATCTTCAGAGTTGCAAGCTCATCTCGAAGTAACTGGATCTCCCGTTCAAATCGAAGCTCTATTCTTGCAGAATTTTGCATTTTTTTAACTAATAATTGCATTTTCATATTTTTTTCCACCTTGAGATTCTGCATCATCTCGGTTAACTCTATCACTACTATTAGCTAGACTTTCTCTTGTGATTGCGGGATCTAGAATTGACTAAACGATTTTTATTATATTAGATTTTGTTTTTTTTTACTTTTCGGCGATCGGGGGAGTATCTTGCTAGGTGTAAGGGTGCTTATTGAAAGGTCTGAAGGTTTTTTGCTACTAGGGTTGGTTATAGCATGCTAGGCTCCTTCAATTTTCTTCTCCTCCTTAGGAAAATTTTTGTGTGTCATTCTTTATCCTTCCATTTTTTCTATTCAAATAATGATAATAATATTAATTTTAATTATATTTGCTAGGCTTAGTTTTTATCTTAAAAATTTAGGAAAATCTTCGTCTTATATTATTTTTCACTTTAATATGAATCTTTCAATATAATACAAATGCTTCTAATTAAATTTATTTTTATCAATAAGTTTTTTTAGTTATTATTATAAATATTATAGATTGACTATTTAAAAAATGGAATTAATTTCCAAATATTTCTACTAGAAAACTTTAAAATGATAAAATTACTTTTCAAATTGTCTTTAAGGTGTGTGTTTTCTTATTCATTTTTTGTAAAAAAGAATATTATTTCTGCAAAGAGAAACTAAACTTTATGGGATTTTGAACTATATTTTAATTTTTGCAATTTGGTAAAAAAGAAAATCAAAATTATTAAACAATTAATTGGTATAATCTTCACTTTGATGCATTTTATTCTTAATTTTAAGATTAAAATTTTTTATAATAATATCATTTAATATGTCTTTACTATATTTTCATATAGATAATAAAACTGTTTATTTTACATATAATTCATCATTCCTATTTTATTCATTGCTCATGTTCTTTTTCTTTTTCTTCTTGTTCTTGTTCTTCTCCTTCTACTGCTACAACTTTATCCAAATCGTTTTGCCACTGTAGTATTTCCTCATTCCACTATAGGATTTCAATTCTTCTCTTCAATAATTGTTAATGGAAGCTTTTAATTCTAAAATCTATTTCTCTTAGCTGTTTTTAAGTAGGGAAATTAAGAGTAAGATAACTTTAATTATATGTTAACATTTTTATTAGGTCGTAATTTTTAAAATCTTTAAATTCCTAAATAAAATCTTGCAGAGCTTCACATGATTCAATATGAACAAAGCTATCTAATTCTCCACATATGCAAATCTCAGAGTATTTGATTTTGAAGTGTCTTTGTTATAAGTCGTATTAGAAATGATAGCAAAAGGTTCTAAATTTATAAATAGAAATTATTTCTCTAATCATAAATTTATTTAGTTTCGTATATGTATAAAATGGAAACTATCCTGTTTCTTTATTAATATCTTCAAAGTAAAAGTGTGCAGTTTACATTGATCTCATCTTTTCTGTAGCATCTTAAAAGAACTTCTCTTAGATTTTGTTATAAGCTTTACTCAAAAATAATTTGCTGTCTTCAATATTCTATACATTTATTTCAAAAAGTTAAGTTAATTTCTCCAAGTTTTTAAAATATTTCAGATTAGCTATTTTTGTTTTGTTAAATAAAAAGGTAATATCAGAGTCAGGATTTGTTTATGTTTCTTATCATAATTTTACGTAAAACTTTAAATATCTCATTGCTATGTAGTACTCAAAAGGTAGTCAGTTCAAATCAATAAAGCATGATTCATTAAACGTTGAATTTGGACTTTAGAATGCATATCTTGCTACTTTTCTTTAACTAGTATGTATGTCTTTCTTTATTTTTCCAATGCCCCTTAAAATCGTCCATGGAATAACTTCTGAGCCATATTCTGTTTTAGGGAGTAAAAAGACTTGAAAAATCTACTTAAAGTTGTAAGGAGTGATATTCTAATATTTGGACAATTATATCAAGGATCCATTAACACATTTCTTATATTTTTACACTATTTCTTTGCAATGGACTTTATAATATTAGTTTTCATGGAAAGTATATCCTAAATAAGTTATCCTCTTAGATCTTTTAATTTCTTAATTATTCAAACTTATGCTAACATTAATGTCTTCTTGTTTTTAATTCTTAGTTTTAAAGCATATAAACTCACACTTACTAACATTTATGCTCAGTTTTACTCATCCAAATACTTTACACGTTGCTTTAATCAATAGATTCATATTATCTTCATTAGAAATCAATAATAAATCATCTGCCCAAGCTTTAGTAACAAATATGCGTCCACAGATTTTAAAGCCAAATCGTTTTTAATAAGTTTCTAAGTACCTGATAACAATATCGTAGAATATAATAGCTAGAACTGGACCATGGGAACTTCCTTACAATACTCCATTACTATATTATAAATTTCTTGAAAGAGTACCATCTAAAATGAATCTAATATCTAGATTAAGATAAAATGATTCGAAGCAGTTTATTAGGGCAAGAGGTAGTTTTATTCTGCGTAAATGATGAAACAATAGTCTTCTGTTAATAGTGTCAAACATCTTTTCTACATCTATAAGAGTTGTAAGTAAGTGCTTTTATTTCCCCCATCTTTTGTGTAAATCAATAATTGATTATAAAGTTCAGACATGATGCATTGTTTGTCTACTCTTTAGAAATCCTTATTAAGAGGGGTGTATAATTTTACGCTAATAAATATACCCATAGAGTCTTTAAGTTAGTACTTTATCATATATTTTTAAAATTACATTTATGAGCGCAATTGGTCTTCAATTTTTTCAATCGCTCTTTGATCCTTTCTTGTAAATTGGAAGAATTCTTACTTATTTAAGTTAATCAGGTATTTTTTACTTTCTCAACATATTATTAATGAACTTTAACAATACAAAATGAAATTCCTTATTAGCGTATTTAATAAGTTCTGCTTTTATGCCATCTGCTCCTGATGATTTATTATTCGCTAGTCCTTTTATGGTTTCCTGAATTTCTTTAAAACTAATAAGATCTAATCCTTACAAATAAGAAGCCTATTATTCTTTTACAAAGGTACAACTTTTGAAAATATTATCAATCCTTTAATTGCTGCTTTTTAGTTCTTCTTCATCAATAATCTTATGTTTTTCAAAAACATTACTTTCCCAATTATTAATAAATTAAGCAAATCCTTCTTGATCCATATGCATATAGTTTCTTTTCCTAGGGTTTAAAAGTTTCCTTGCTTATTTAAACATTTTTTAAGGAGACTAATTCATTAATTCTCTATTTTTCTTAGCCTATTTTTACTTATATTATCAGTAATTACGTTTATATCTATTAAATTTTTTTGTTTTTGCTTATGCTAGCTATATTACTTCTTGATTTGCTCTTCCCTGCTATATTAACGCATTTTAATAAGCTATTTATGCTTATTTGGCAGCATTAAAACTATTGATTATCCTTCAAGGAAGTTTATTATAATTAGTATTTTAAAGAACTTATCCAAGTACCAGATTAGCATTATTATAGAGAATTTGCAGAATATAATTGTATTAATCTTCTAAGTTATTTTCTTCAATTGCTTCAAAGCCAACTAAACATCCGTTAAATTTATCCTAATATTCTTCTCTTATTATCATATTTTATAGTTTCTATATCTTAAAGTTAACTCTAGGAGCAAGTATTGGCGGGTCTCTATTAATGTTTTAAGTATGTAACTATAGTAAAATTGGGAAGTGATCTGTGTCAAGTCCACTACTAGGTAAAGTTAGAAAGTTAGAGAATTGATTGATGTTAATATGATAATTAGATATAACATAATCATTGCAATAAGTTCTATAATTAGCCCTACTTCTAAAAGTATCGAAAATAGGATTGTTAATTATCTATAAATCTTATTCTTCAATAAAATTTTGTAATCTTAAACCGTTATCTTATTAATTCTGTACATCATTGCTACCATAACCATGTAGCAGAGTGTTAAAGTCTCCCATTAGTATTATCCTTTATCTTCTATTACTCTAAGGATATTTTCTAAATGTTAATATGATTAATCTTTAAAAGATATTGGCTTTTCATTTGTTGGCATATAACATGTCGCAAAATATATGTTATTAGCTTTAATTACAAGAAATCTATCATCTTGTCCTCCAAAATCAATTTCAAATTAGCCTGAGTCCAGATCATCTTTAACAAGAAGACATACTCCACCAGCTCTTGTACTTTAATTACAATTTTTATAATATGTTCTATATCCGCGAATCTATATTGGAATAAAGTCTGAATGTTATCATGTTTCATTAATGGAAAATATATCAATTTAATGTTATAAAGTAAACTGTTAAATACTATATTATTTAGTAGATATTTAATTCATATTGCAGTGAGCTAAGTTTAAAATCTCTCTATTTGATCCTCCTTAAAGTCCTGGGTCATAAATGCAGAGGACTTTTTGACCATTTTAAGTTTAAGCATGAAGTAAATTAGGAGCTTATCGTATTGTATTTCTATAGCATATTATAATAAATAAAGTCGATGAATCATATTCTTATAATAACTATTTATCTATTTTAATTGGTACTGAGTTTCCATCACATGTCGCACGATTTAATCTAGAAGATAAAGCAATGAATCTATTTTCTATAGTTGTTAAGAGATTCTGCTTTTATCATTATTTTGATCGTAAGTATTGTATAAATTAATCGCTTTTAAAATTATACTTCTTTAATAACTCTTCAATATCAATATTTTACATATAGAAATTATGTTATGTTGGACTTAAAAATGCTTAATTAAGTTATGCTTCTTTTCAGTTTCTCTTGCCATTTTATGCTATCGAAATCTAACTAGTAAAAAGAGGTTGAACTTAGTCATTCTTGATTATAAAATCTGATGTATCTCTATTTTAATTTGATTATGCATAATATAAATCACTTAATTAAATAGTCTAACTAGCTTAATTTTATTTTTAGTATTTTAGCATTTATTGAGACATATCTTCTTTCTTTTGTTTTTAAAGTTCTGATATTCTTGCATATGCATCAAGTTTACGTTCAATTTCACGTTCATAATCTTGTGTCAATTAAGAATATCTAATGTTCAGATTATTATAAACTTCTTACATTTTAAATTCATTTTATTTAAGATTTTATAACTCTTAAAAGGAAAGATCAAGTTATTAGTTAATAATTTCCGTTATAGTTCCGCGATCATTCTTATAACAACATGTTTCAGTTTAAATTAACTAGTTAAAAGCTTCATTAACAACAGATTAGGAATTGAGTTTAATCATTTCTACTTCTGATTAATCTTAATTTTGATAACAAATGTTCTCTTTAAATTAATAATCACAAGATTAATCTTAATTATTTCAATCTAGTTTAATTAAACTTTAAATTTCATACTAAAACTTTCTGTTCTTATCGAAATCTATTGAACTTTCATTCTCTTTTTCATTTTTGTGTATAATTTTACGTTTTTTTGAAGGAAATGTATTCCAGTTTGATTGACATTTTCTTTTTAAATAGTTAAATTCTTTGTCAAATATAAAATTAATATTAATAATACTATCTTGAACTTGAGGCATATTAGTTTGATTCTATTAAATTTTGGACCAAGGCTTAGTTTCTATTTGGAATAATTTCTCCCTTAATTCTCTATTAGTCCTCAATAATTGTTTTTCTTTTTCTTCTTATTTTTAACTGCTACTAATTTAATTAAGATTTAATTATTAATAATATTACATCAGATCCTAAAAATTTTAATCTTAGGAGTTGACTTAATAAAACTTATCAAATTATTAATTTTGTATAGTGTTAGTTGTATTTGTTGTATTGTCTTCACACTATATTATTTAGGTTTAAATTTGCTTATCTAGACTTAATCCTTTTGCTTGATTTTATTCTTAAAAAATAGGTTAAAGTGCAACATATTGTTCTTAATTGTTGTTTAAATACAATAAACAATTTTATTAATTCTATTCTAGCAAACTCTAAATAACTAATTATTTGTATTATAATTATAATTATAATTATATTCATAGACTTTAATCAGAGTTCTGTTTACTTTTCTTATCATTTTCTTAGCTTATTTATAGAAAACTATTAAATAAATCCTGATATTAGATAGTCAAGAATTAGATAAGTTATTGATGTATTTGTTCTCTAGTAATTGCCTTTTTTAATTAGATTTCACTATCTACTTTTTAATCAGAAATATTTATAAGTTAAACTTCAATATTGTTTAAAGTATTTAATTATGGTTATTTAATGGTATTTTATGCTTAATTCTGTTAATTATTTGAAATAATATCTTAAGTTATCTTAATATCTTCTAATATTTCTAGCTCTTTAGAGGATTCTATATCTTAATTATACATATCTTTTATAGATATTTTTTAAATCTATGCCGGTAACAAGGCGGGAAACTTATTCTTTTTTCTATAGGAGTATTATTTTCCTTTTAAGGTTTTCTACAATAAATTTCCACGTTTTAGAGCTGTACTTATTTGCTTTAAAGGAATTCGAAGGTATTTGTTTATAGGTTATTAGTTACAGCTTCTTAATAAATTTCTTAATAAGTTCATAATTTCTTTAAGTCTCTAAAGTTAAATATAGTCTAAATCTATTCCTTTAATGTTATCTAGCACCTGCCTATGCTAATCCTTTTAGAAAGCAGCTTCTTTATTTTTAAATAAAGAAGAGTCGCTAAGAATAAATTCTTGCGATTTTATTTATTCCTCCATTTTTTATATCATTCATATATTAACTTAATTATACATTTACCTATTATTTAATTCATTTTAATCTATATAATATCAACTACAATCTATATATACTTATGTAGTCTATCATTTAGAACTTTAATGCAATCAATATTGCTACTATCATAGTTTTTGTATGCTAATAATAGTTATCTATTTATAATGCTTTTACTTATAATAGGAAGGATATACTTTTAGTATAATTAGTAGCTTTCTAAAGGATTATTTTGCTTCCTTAATTATTTTATTAAGGCTTTTCTACTAAGCTAGCCTTTTTACTTTATTTTTCAATTAGAAAATTTATGTATCATGTCGAGACCTATACCTCTGAGATGATAGAGCAAATGAAAAGATAAGATAATTTAAAGTTAATAGATTAAACAGAGAGGTTGATTTATTTAGAAGCTGATTTAAAAATTTAGCTAATGATTCTAGCTGGAAGAAAGACTTTTATGAATAATAAATGGCACATCTTATATCTTAAGATAAAATCATACTTAGAATGTTTTATGCTTATCTAATAATAATTTATTGTATAACTAACATCCAACAGTAGTGTGTGATGTCTAACTTGATAGTCATATTAATGAGGGGAATAATTAATAAATAAAAGGTAATTTAAGTAGAAGTAAGTGTAGAATCTATTTTATATTTTTAATTTTTTAATTATTAAAATATAAAAGGCATTATGCAATCATTCTGTAGAGCAACCTTGCAAGGTAATGTCGAAACTTACCTTCTAGTTTAATGTTCTTAGCATAACAAATATCGCTCTTCTTCTTTTATTTTTAGATTTATATCTCTTTAGTTTCCAATTTATTATTATCGAGCTAGAAACAGATCTTGCTTACTTTACTCTTGCTACCTCAGCTTCGTACTATATCTCAAAGCCTTTATGGAAATTGAAACCTTCCTAATTAAGAATAAATTTTTCTGAAGGAAAGGAAGTTAAAAAATTCGAATAGTCTATTCTATCTGCCAGTAATTTATCTGAAGTTCCCGAAGGTAGGAATTTTTCAAAATATTCTTGGAAAGGGTTAACTTATTTCTACTACAGGAGGAGAAGGAAAAGATTGTTCTTGCTTCGTATTTACGCTAATACTATCTAGCACTTGATGAAAATTGAGTCATGCTAGTTTATCTTTAATGCTATTATTGTTACCTTCCATGTCTCTAACCAATTTTCTATCGAGGAAGGAATTCTCTCAACTTTATCTCTTTAATAATTTCATATCTATATTAAGGATAAACTTCTAACTATCAATTGAATTAATTAAATTTTCATCATAAAAAGGTGAAATATTTTCCTACGGCTAAACTTAATTTGCTTTCAGCGATTCAGAAATTTGGAATTTCTTGGTTTATTATTACTAAGTATCCTATTAAGTTTCCTTAGTCTCTCAAGTAAATCCACAATTAGCAAGGATTTTATTAATATCAGTGAAATTATCCGAAGTGCCTTCTTACAATTCAAGCAGTAAACTTTTTTTAGTTTCTTATTTAAATGCATTGAATTGATTTTCCATTTTATACATTTTAGTATTTTATTTCTTTAATAAAATAAATTTTTTTTAATTTAAACAAATTGAAAAATAAAGTAAATAGAATATTCTAGGTATCTAGAGCTACTTTAATCTTTAAACATTTTTCAAATATTAAATAGAGATATGAATTAAGAAAGAGTATCCATTTATGCTTTTAGTTATAGTTATATAATCTCAAACTTATTTAATAACTAAAGCTATTAATTCACTAATCCCTTGATAGTTAACTATAATCCTTTTATTTATAATACTGACTAACTTTCTTTTTATGTTTTAGAGTATAAAATACTGGAATAATATAGCTTCTTATTCATTAAATTAGGAAATAAAGTATTATTGTTTAATATTAATAGATTTAAATTGTCTATCTAACTTGTTAGCTAAGAGTAAGTTAAAGCTTAACTGTTTAATGCACTTCTCTATTTTTAGTCTGATTTAAGTAAGTTTAAAAATTATTTAATGCTATTTATTTGTAAATAATGGAAATTAGTAATTTTTAGGGTAAAAGGGGGAAATTAATGAGAAAATAAGTTCAATGATATTAATAAAGTCTAAAGTTGCATCTGTAGCTAGAAGATATAAGTAAATTTAAAGGTAATAAATAGAAATAATTAGAACTATAGGATTGTTAGAGATATTAATAAGTATAAGTTAATTAGATAAAATTAGGAAGTGAAATAAGAATAATAGGATATAATGTATTCCAATATTAGTAAACTCATTAAACTAACTTCATAAGCATTCTATGATAAATAGGCTACTATTAAGAAATTCCTAATTAGTTTTAAAATAGTAAAGAAAGAGAATTAGAACTTTCATATTATTATGAAAAGCAGCAGAAAATAGAAACTGAGAAAATATAGGCAATACTATTGAGGTGGGAAACTTAAGAATCGAAAGAGTAACGTCCTTTTAGTACTTAGGGCATATAATAGAAGAAACCATCAGCTTTGAAAAATACATGGAGAACAGACTAGAAGCAGCATAAAAGATGTAAACATGAATACTGGGTAAAATAACAATGAATAAGGGATTAACACCATATAACGCAGGTATAATGATAAAAACGTTCGTAAGCTCAGTATTCAGCTATGGGACAGAAGTTATCCCATATTGTGAATAATTTGTAGGAAAATAAGTGATGGAATAATTAGAAATAATATAGAGAAGATCTTTACGAGCAATCATAGATGCCCCTTTCTAAGTGTAAAATGAGATGCTAGAATACGAGTTACAGTTTATGAAATTTAAACATTACCTATGGCAGAAAACGCTGAGATTAAGAGGCAGACTAATAGGTAACTAAGGAAAAACAGTAGATGGATTAATGTTCGACCTAAGTAAAGAAGAGAACTTTATTTTTGAACAATACTGCACGACAATAAAATTAGAATTAAAAATTGAAGACAAAAATATATTTATAGATAATGGTAATAATAATCAAAAAGGGAAGAAAAACATTAATCGTACAATTTGAGAACATAGAGTATACATAGAAGATAGAGAAAGAATGGAGTAAATGATAACAACTCTACAGTATAGAAAAACATGATTTGATGAATATGTAGTAGGACCACCCAACTACCTGAGATACAATAAAAATAGAAAAAAAGAAATATGCTACATATTTAGAATAAGAACAAGATTTAATGGGAGCCAGGATTGTTTAAAAGAAAGATACTTAGTTGGGACAAGCAAATACCCTTTCTGTAATGATGCAAGAGAAAACGAAAGGCATACCAAAGAAAAATGCTCAGAATACAAAGAAAGTAGATAAATAAATATTAGAAAGTTAAGAACAATAGGAGTAGAAAGACAAGGAATGGAACTATTTGATAAAATATGAGGTATGACAAAATTCGAAAAATTCATTAGAACCTAAGAAGAGTAAAAAAGAGCTAAAACTGACTTGATAATAAAAGATTATATCAAAGATATATTAGAAAAAAGGAAAAGAGGATATATAGAAAAGAAAATTGAATGAAAAAGAGAAATAGGAAAAGATTATAGAGCAGGAAAAGGATAATTTTTATGAGTTTATAAGAGCTTGATTAAGAAGAAAAGAATTAGAAACGAAAATTAGTAAAGTATGTAAAAAAAATAATGGACGCTTGTAATAAAGAATCAATAAAACGTAGATAGATAGAAGACAGAAGAACAAGAGATATTGAAGAAGAAAATGATGAAGATATGGAACTAATAAGAGAAGAATTTTTATTACCTGAAGGCTTACTTGAAGAAATAGACATGTATTGAAACATTTATTAAAGAGCTGCGCACCAACGAGGTGCTACGCGCTCTATAATCAAATTTATTATTATTATTATTATATAAAATTATTTTTATCTACGTGTTTTTTTAATTTCATAATATTGTTTAGCGTGTATTTACGTGGCTTTTGTATATAAGGAATTGTTTTTTCTAAAAAATAATAATAAGAAATGTCCTAGGTTGCTTCATGTCAATCTTGTAAAGGAGATTTCGAAAGTTAGATGAAAGTACCCATGTTGTTGCCCTGTAAACACAACATATGTGCAATCTGTTCTTATAATCAATTTATAAGATCCAAAAGTATCAAATGTGCAATTTGTCTGCAAGTTCATAAGATTCATCCTTCAAATTTTGTAAAAGACAGTTAGATACTTAAGAATCTTGAGTAAAAGAGTGTCATAGAAAGTATATCATTATTGGAGAATCAATTACTAAGATTGCGTTAAGCTTAGACTTAATTGTCTAAGGTCTAATTTACTTTCATCTAGTAGTTGATTAGGCACGTGAGAAGTTACGTTTTTAAGGACAATATTGTCTTATAAAGGTAGTTGTTTGACTAGGATAGATAAATTTAGGAGTAGTTAAAGTTCTTAAAAATCTAGAGGTAGATGATGGATAGAAGCAATAACCATTAGGGTCACTAAGGTTAGGATATTTCTAAGTATGAGTCTAAGGTGTTGAGATTGTTAGATGAGGTTTAGAGGATCATCGATGTAAGGGTATCGGTTAGTGTTTACGAGGAGTTGGACAATTATAAGTTGAGTCAGGAATAAATGGTTAAGGAAAATGATTATTTGTGGAGTGAGATATAGAAGTTGAATACATAAGTCTAGAATCAGTAATAATAGTTATCTTAGTTATAAGGTTAGTTGATCTAGTTCTAATAAGTTACGCCAGTAGTGCAGCCTAATTAACCAATCTAAAATCCTTAGAATATTCCTCAGTAGTCAAAGATATAGGATATCAGTATAACCATAGTATCGCCGAACAAGAAGACATTGAAGCTCTAGGTCAAATAAGAAACTACGATAAAGTAGATAAAGAAATAAATCGAACAATAAACTTAGTTATGAGCATATGCTCTCGACATCTTAAAGAACAACAATGAACTGAAGGACGATTAATCAGTATCGAGTTCATAAATTGTCGATGGGGAATAGCTTCAAATAAGAAGAAGTAAGTTTAAAAATTAAATGTATTATTAGATGGTAAGTTTATTATATAAATAATTTTAGGATGTACTTTAATATTCTTAAACAAATAGGCTGTAAGTATTTTAATATTCTTGACATATAGATAGTAAATATTTTAATATTCTTGACATATAGATAGTAAGTATTTTAATATTCTTTAAACATATAGTCTGTAAGTATTTTAATATTCCTTAAACATATAGCAAGTAAGTATTTTAATATTCTTTAAACATATAGAATGTAAATATTTTAATATTCTTAAACATATAGCATGTAAGTATTTTAATATTCTTGACATATAGCAAGTAAGTATCTTAATATTATTCTAAACATATAGTTAGTAATTATTTTAAGTTTCCAATTTAGAGAGTATATATTAATATTGATAGTATGTAAAAGGTGTTTATAGTTTTTTTCTGTTTTTTAGATCGTAGAGTTATTTTAAGAATAACCTTTAAAATAGAAAGTGAGTTATTATTAATTATTTTATATAGAATGTATGTTAGTTTAAGGTGATAATTAAGGGGGTGGGTTTGTGTTTTTATGAGTTTTAAATAGGACTCATTGATAAATCGTATGGCTGTGAAATATTCTGAGTGAATGAATGACTTTAAATACTTAATTTAAACTCTGCTTAATTTAAACTCTGCTTAATTTAAACTCTACTTAACTTAAACTCTACTTAATTTAAACTCTACTTAACTTATACTATACTTAATTTAAACTCAACTTAACTTATACTCTGCTAAAATAATATATTTTTATAAAATAATTTTAATTCATTTTTCATTAAACTTTAGTTTATCAAAATCTTTATAAATTAAAAATAATTTAGATATCAGATTTAAAATATTTTGATTTGTAAAATGATTAAAAATGTAATAAAAACTATAATATTATTTTAAACTATAATTATAAATTAAAGAAAGTATAAAATTTATGTATCGTATTTAAAAATATAGTTAAATTTATTTAATATATTAAATAGCTTAAAAAGAATTTTCTTTATTTTTAAACATTTTAAGCATAGCTTTAAATAATTTTAGAAATAAATATTACTATTTAATAAAAATTATAAATTAAATAATTAAATTTATATAATTCTTTCAAATTTTATTTAAGAGTACTTTGATTGCTTATTATTTTTATTGTTTATGTTTATTTATTTATAGTTTTTATTATTAGATTCTAAATATTTTTAATAGTCAAATTTATTATTTAGTATTTATTTGTTTCAGTACATTTTTCTTCGTAATAATTTTATGATTTAATTGTGTCATTCATAATATTTATAATATTCTTAGATTAAATATTATCTTATACTTGTTAAATTCTTTCATAATAACTTATTTATATCGTAATTATATTAGACTCCAATTAATTTAATTCTAGCGAATATCTTCCAATAAACTAAGTTTCTTCACTAATAAATTAATCTATTTTTCTATATTTTTAAATTATGTTCTTTCAAATTGTCATATTCTATTAAAAAATTACTCTGATGCTTAATAAAGTTCGAAAAGCTATTTTTTTGCTCATTTTTTCACTTACATTTTTTTATATCAAGAAAAATTTGACTAAACTCTTATTTATCACAGTATCAGATCAGGCTTTTTTTCTTAACTAGAATCGAATGATTAAGTTTAAATGAAATTCATAGTTTATTTAATTGTATTATTTTAATTTTTCATTTGTATTATCGATATCCTTTTTTATACGAAATTCTAACCTTTTATAGGAAATTAAATATCTTTGAATTAATGAGGAGAAAACGCATACTTTAAATTAAACTATTTGATTTTATATTAATTTTAAATAAAGCAGCAAATAATAATTAATGTACTTATAAATATATGAAATTGTTTCTCTGCTATTAAGGAATTTCAAGAAGTACAGAGTTTCTAGTTCCTCGTTGTTCGTTAAATTTTTGGGGCACTTTTGATTTCGCGTTTCAATCTGCGATTTTTTTATTAGTTTTACCTTTCTACATTTCTATCGGGCTTGGTTATAACTCTATATTCTTCCTCTTGTACATACTTCCATTCTTATTGCAAAAATCTTGTTCAACCCAATTGTTTCTGTACACTTTACTTATCAGAAATTCCTTTGTTTCTATTGAAACTTCTTACAGTTCCGATATAGTTTTTATTGGTTTTAGAAGTGAAAAGATCTCTTCCTGATAAGAATTGCTTCCTTCAATTATAGACATTAGTAAATGTTTTTAATGCTTTTTAATATAATCTTGATCTCATCAATTTTTAATTACTCTTGTTATAGTCTCTCTTTGATGTCTTCCTTTTTTACTTTTTCCATTTCTAATAATTCTAATCTTCTTGATATAAGTTTCTTATGAAATATTTTTATTTATAAATCTAAATATCCCAAATAAGACTTAGGAAGAGAGTTTATAAATCCTTAATCATATACTATAAAGTGTCTTAAGTCATAATTCTCAATCTTTTACGATAGTCAATCTCTTATATTAGAATAATATATGCATTTAAAAATGTACTCAAATGTATCATACTCTCCACACATAAAGTAGGGATTATCAATAGGATAATGACAAGCTTAAAGATCTTTTCGAAAATTATTAGATTGGGTTCTAAGTTTATATATACTGATAATTTCTTGTCTAAATTATTTGTTCAACTTAGTGTAAATAATTACTAGAAATTGGTTAAAATTACTAAACTGCTTAGTATATATTTTAGCTATTTTCATTCTCTTAAACTTTTGAGTAGCTGTATTATAGAAATATTATTGTATTTTGTCTCTTATATATTTAGTAAAAGATTTTTATTTTGTACTAATCTTGGCATTCTACAGGTCGATACTATAGAGGTCTGATAATTGCTAAACTTGATCATAGTATTGAAATCCTTTTTTGCAGTTGGTAATAAAAAGAGAATCTATTGTCGATGTTGGAAAATCAATAATTTCTTATTTAATTTTATAATAGAATTTAAAAAACTTTATTGCCATAATGTGTTTGAAGATTTACAGTTTAAATCTATGAAATATAATTTATTAATGTGACAAAATGCTTTTCTTGAAATCATTCTCATACTTGATTCAATTCTATTCAAAACTCCAGTTTTTCCTTTCTGAATACACCATGGTACTACCTATACTCCATATTCTGCTTTAGGTAATGTAAAAAATCTGCATAAAGTTTTAAAATGTTAAAGAGTCACATTCTTATATCTCATAAGTTAAAAAAACTTTTTTCATTACAATTAAATACTTGATCACGACTTCTCTACAATAAGGATTAAAATTCTTCTTCTGATGTAGCATTACATCTAAATATGTTACTAGTTCCTTTTAAATAATTGGTTAATTATCTAATCATAAATTTAAATTTTATTATTTATAATGTTTCTTTAAAATTTAGATACATTCAGATTTTATATAATTGATCTTTATATGTAAAATGCTTATTTGTTTCATTTATTAACTCCTTCATCTACTTTGCAGTTTTAGAAAGAAGAATCAAATCATCTGCTCATCGTCTGCATGCGAAACTAATTCTCCAACCCTGGCATTTGAATTTCAATTAGGTACTTTTACTTTCAAAATATCTAATTACTATGTCATAATACAACAATGCTAAAATTAGTCCATGTGAACTTCCTTACATAACTCCATTGTTGTATTATAATGTTCTGGTGTTCTTTCCATCTATTTTAAATGAAGAATTTAGGTTTTTGTAAAACAACTCTAAGGCTTTTATTAGTCCAAGTGGTAGTTTAACTCTCTTTAATTGATCTAATAAAAGTTTTCTTTCTATTATGTCAAACATTTTTCCAACATCTATCAGTGTTGCTATCAATTTAGTTTTACTTTTAGCACTTTTCCGATAGTTATCAATTATTTGCTATATTATTCAAATTTATTTAGTTTTTTATCTGATTTTTATAAATCCCATTTATATTTAATTGATTATTTATTATATTGGAGCATTACTAGTTAAATTAATAAATTATTAAGATTACTAGACTCAGTATCTTTAATTAAAGATAATTTAATTCTGTATAATACTTCTTATTTATGTATCTCAATAAACTAACGAGATACATTAAACCTTTAAATATACAATATATTTAATTCTAAGCTTTTATTTACAAGAGATTTGTTAATAAGTATCATTAAACTAATTTAAAAATAAAATTTAGCTTTAAAGCTTTTTTATGGTAGTTAGTATTTTAGATTTATTTTAGCTTAGAGATATAAGGAAATCAATTAGGGTAATATTATCTAAATTAAGAAAAGGGAAGTTAAGCAGATAGAGCTTTAAAGGATTAGACTGATAATGTTTTTAAGAGACTAAAGTATAAATGCTTTTGTAATTTTGGGGTTTAAATTTATGTATATTGAATAGTGTAGTGAATTAAGCAGCAAATTCAATCTAAGATATTGCAAAATTGGAGAAAAAGACAGCAATTTTTTATATTACTTAGAATATAAAAAATAAACGCAACTAAAAATTTTTGATTTAAGATAATTAAGAAATTGAAAAACTTAAAGAGTGTGTAAAATTATGCTACTTTGAGAATTTAAATCTCAAACTATTGCATGAATATTTCAATCTTAGTTTTATAAGGTTATTGAATACTTGTAGTTCTAGAAGGATTTACATTTTTTTGTTTTTTTCAAAAGGACAATTCTTAGATTTATAAGTTCAAAGTAGACATTTTGGCAATCACTTTGGACATCTACATTTCTCATTTAATAGCAGCTTTTTTATTTAAGACTTTGATTAATTAAATTTTAGTGACTTCTTTTTTTTCTATTTAGGAACACCGGAATTCTATAATTATTTAATTCTTCTGTAAAATATTTGTTATTTTATTTTATCTTAAGAAACACTTGCTAAACCACGCTCAATATACAATCTGTAACTACTTGAAAGCTTAAATATTTTTTAAATATCAAACATGCATTTTTTTTGTAATTGATTCTTTTAATTTATTCAGAAAAAAATTGTAATTTAGCAGCTATTTCATTCAAGATTGTAAATGATATTCTTAAATCTTTTAATTAATAAACTTCAATTTAAGATTTAAAACTCTTATCTTGTAGGTTTTTTTTTTTCTCACTTTCATGATGTTTATTTAAATGCTCTCTTATTACTACTAAAGACTGTATTCTTTTTAAATATTATGACTAAAATCAATTAGACTAGGATTTATTGTGACTTTAATTTTAGTTTTAAATAACTTATATTAGCTAATCTAATACTTATATTATCTCATACTTATACAAAGAAACATATTATGCTAAGTTTACTCTTTCTATTAATTCAGAAAATAATAATAGAAGATATTAAAAATATGCTTTCTTAAAAGCTTATAATTTCTAAGTAACAAACAAGTTATTTTAAGAAAGAGAGTATTAATAGTGGTATCAATATAATATAGATTTGTATAGAATAATAGAATTAAGTTTTTATCTTTAAATAATCTAGAATAATTTAGGTATTATTAATTAGAAATTATAATTACAAAAATAACATAAATAATAAATATAACAATAGATTGCTATAAAAAGAGAAAGTTATCTAAATATATTAATTATAACTAATCTAATATCTTTATTAATTAAAGAGAAAATTAAATTAATAACTAATAAAGCTAAAAGGATAAAATATTAAGTATTTAATAGACATAATTAAACATATTAAAGCTTATTTTAATAATAAAATTAAATATTACTATTTAATAATTGTAAGATAAAATTAGTGATACACCATTTCTAGTTAGATTAAATATTTAAATTTCTATTACTTATATTTATTACATTTATATAACCTACTTAGAATCAACATTAAAATAAATTATATTAGTTTATTATTTTAAAACTGATCTTTATAAATAAAAAGTTTTAATGAAATAGTAGTAAGAAAGTGGGCAATTAAAAGAGTTTATCTTATAAGTTCTAAAAATGTTTTGTTTTAAATAATTTGATGTTTTTTAATATTTATTCAATCTAATTAATAAGAAACTTATTTTATTTCATTTCTTTTATTTAGTAAAAGCTTAAAAAGCTCACTTTTTTTGATTAAATGTAAGTGAAAAGCAATAATTAATAACAGTAGATTTAAAAAAATTGTATTATTTTATTTATAATTTAAAAGGGTCTATAACGAAATAAGGTTTTCTTATTAAGATTCTTTGATTTAAAGCACAAATAAGTAGTAACTAATAAATGCATATTAAAGTTATTATAATAAGGATATAATTATTCGTTATAAAACTTTTGAAATAATAATTTATCCTTTTATTTAAAAGTAAAAAAATATAAAATTATTAAAATTTACAAGCTTGTACACTATTAGTTTTATATCTTGTCTTATTTTAAGACAAAAATAGAATTTTTAAATCAATGTTTAAGAAATAAGATATTTATAAGTATGCTTAATAAATAATTAAATTGTTTAATTGTATTGAAATTGAGTAAGTAAAATTAATTGAGTTATTTTAATTAAATAGTTATTGAAGTAAGTTATAAAATTAAAATGGAGAAAAAAGAAACGTAATTTACTAAATGTATTTTTTTAAGAAAACTCTTAAGAGCGAGAAGCCACATCCTAGGGAAAATATCTTTACTTCATTTTAAGTATGAAATTCTACCTAACTTATGTTACTAAAAATTAATAAATAAGATCAGTTATGACCAAAGTAAAGGTATTTCTTTTATATTTTTTAGACTAAGTCCTTACTGGTCACACTTCAGCTGTTTGGTCGGTAACCATATCAAGTGACCTGAATTGAATTGTATCAGGTTCAGACAATCCTGAATATTCGATAAAGATCTGGAATTTCCAGACAGGTGCTCTTCTAAGAACTATAACGGGACATACTGGCTCAATTTACTCGGTAGTAATCTCCCTTGACTCTAGCTATATAGTATCAGGATCTGATGACAACACGATAAAGATCTGAAACTTATAGACTGGTTCTCTCATAAGAACTATAACAGGACATAATTCTCTTGTTTGATCGGTAGTAATCTCCCCTAACTCTAACTATATTATATCAGGATCTGATGACACTACTATAAAGATCTGAAATTTCCACAATGGTGATCTCCAAAGAACTATAACGGGACATACTTCATATGTTTTATCTGTAGTAATCTCCTATGACTCTAGATATATTATATCGGGATCTTCTGATACAACTATAAAGATCTGGAATTGCTAGACTGGTCAGCTTGTGCGAACTCTTACTGGACATTCAGGTGGAGTTTGATTGGTGATAGTGTCTAAAGATAATAGGTATATCATATCAGGTTCGGATGACAGGACTATTAATATATGGGACTTCTCTTCTGGTTAGTGTATTCGTACTCTTTAAGGTCATGCAAGTGGTGTACGTAGTATTCAGTTAAGTGTTGATTCAAGTGTTATATTTTCTGGTTCTGGTGACAGAACAATCAAGATCTGGAACTTTGATAAGGGTGAGTGTATATAGACTTTGTAAGGGCATACATGAATAATATATTCTATAGCATTGAGTGTTGATAATAGATGGTTGGTATCGGGAGGATGGGACAATACGATAAGAAAGTGGAGAGTTTCGAGTTGAGTAACTTATGATTTGACTTAATTTAATTTTACGATTAAAGATATAAGATATTGGTTATTCTTTTAAATGAATGTTTAATGATAACTATGTTTGTAGTTTTATGAAGTGTTTTTATTTATTTATTAAAAGGTTATATATTCTTAATATTCTTGGTTTTAAAAAAAAGTTGAGTAATATAGGTTATAGAAATTAGTGAGGTATGTTGATTTAAAGTGGGTAATATTTAAAAATATTTTAAATATTATTTTGGTAAATGAAGACGTAAAATAAGTTTAAGTTTAATTTTATTCTATAAAATTTTATAGATTTATTTTTAGATTTTGTAAAATTTACAAGTTAAGTATAAATTTTAATTTTTTTTTGTGAAATAATTAAAATATTATTTATAAGGTTAAAGTTAGTTTATAATCTTGATTATTAATTAAAAAATTTAATTAATTATTTTATTTATTTTATTTTAAATTAAATTTTGTTTTTTATTATTTATTTTTTATGATTGATATTTAATATTAATTATTATTATAGTTAATTATTATTAATTATTAATATTTATTATAATTATTAAATTTTTTATTTTATGTTTAACATTTTTCGTTTCCGATTGGAAAATAAAATTTTCTGAAATTTAGTTTTTTATTTATCATTATCTTTAGTCTTAAAAGCTTAAATTTCATGAAAATAAAAAATTTGTTTTATTGCTTAGCGTTTTACTCTACCAAAGATTTTCGGCACGGAATAAAATTTTTGATTTCGGGATAAAAAATCCTAAATAGTTATAAAATTTCAAGAAAAATTCCAGGTATAAAAGATTTTTGAGCAAAAAATAGGAATTTAAAAAAAATTTATATTAAAATAGAATTTAAGAATTTTTTTTTGTTGAAAGGTATTTTGTAAAAATAAAAAATTTTTTTGTTAGGAAAATTTTTTGATTTGAAGAATTTTTAACAAATTTTATTTTTTTATTTAAAGAAAAAAACTTTGATAAAATAAATTATTTTTGAAATGATGAAAAATATTATTATTTATGCTTTGGAAAAAATACAATTTTTAAAAAGAACTTCTTTTCGAGTAAATGAAAAAATTCGCTTTAAAGATTTTTAATGTTATAAGAATTTACTTAAATAAAATGGATTTCAAGAATAAAGGAGATATAATAAAATAAACCATGAAATCGTGAAAATATTATCCTTTTTTCACTCTGAGCTGTTCGCTACAAAAGATTTTCAGGATGGATAAATCCTTTTCTTAAATGGACAGAATTTTAAAAGATTTGAAAAGTTTTTTAAATTAATTTTAAGAAATAAAGATAAAAAAATAAATGACAATTTTAGGAAGAAACAAAATCAGTAAAAAGATTTTTTCTATAAAAGGGCTTAAAACTACCTTTTTAATAGATATTGCGAATTTTTAAAAATAACTAATCAAAAAGAACTAAAAAATCTCTTTATAAAAATATGATCAATCAAATAGAAAAAATGAGGTACAATACATCTGTAATAATAAATTTTAAGCCAATTTACAAAGAATCTAAAAAAAGTAATTAAACAAGGATCTAAATAATATATCTAACCTAACTATATAAAATATAGAAACAAAAATTTACTAATCAAGTTTAAAAATATTCTGCTTTATTATAATAATTAGAAAAACATTAAAAATCGAAAAGATGAGTAAAAGAGTTTTGAAAAAAGCTTACTACGACTAACTATCCGTTTTTAGTTTGCGAAAAGATGTTAATTTAGAAGAGAAAAATTAGTTTAAAAAAAAATTGCTATATTAAGTATTTTTTCTCTTCAAAATTTTTTCTCATTTTGTTATATTAAAAAGAAAAGCTTTAAAGATAAACTTTCTGATTATAAGCAACTTAAATATATCTACTATGTATAGAAAATTGATTTTATTTATTAATCTTAAAACTTGAATTTCTAATGAAGCTATTTTATTAAAGTTTAAAGCTTTTTTAAAAAATTGATTGATTATTTATCATATAAAAAACATTTGCTAGTAAACTATATAAATAATTTGAATGTATGCAAAATTATAAAAATCTTCACTTTTTGTAAATTATCTTATACTTCCATCTAAAATAAGAATAAAATTATATTCTAATATTAAATAATACGAATTAGTAAAATGAAAGTGTAAATAATTAAGAAATCAATATAGTTTTCATTATATCAAAAGAGGTTAAAAGAAAAACTTTAATCTTTTGCATTAATTAAAATAATATACAAAGTGTAATTTAATAACTATTATAATTATATCTATAATAAATGGGAAATATTTCGTACGATATAAAAATAAACATATATAGCATAATAAAAAGCATAGTTTTTATTAAGATGATAATGCTAATAGTGCACAATTTCATAAATGATCTTAAAAATGAGCATTTTTTATTTTATTCTAAATTATTAAACAACTAAATTATAATTTATAATTTAAGCATTCCTTTAATAAATGTTTGCTTTAATATAAAATATAGTATTTTTTAATTTAAGATACTAAATATTCATAAACATAAAAACATTTAAAATGCTTTATTTAATATAATTTTTAAAAGATTAAGCACTTATTTAAATTTAAAATATCTTATCAAGAATTTAAATTAAAATGTTTTCATATTAATTTTCTAATTAAATAGTCGTTATCTATTGTTTTTTTATCTATTTGATTGATGTTTTAAAGATTTTAATTATATTTATTCATAAAGTATGATATCAACTGAAAATTGCTAGATTATTTAAAGATAAAAACTTAATTATTAAGACAATTCTTTTATAAGATAAACAGTAATAAGATGATATTATAGTTTAAAAATAAAATTTTTTCTTGCAAATTGATTTATAAAACAAAACTTAATTTTATGTGAGATTAATTGAAGATGAGCAAGAATTTTAGGAAATATAAAATAAATAGGTTATAAGATGCAATATATCGTCAAAAATATTTAGAATCTTTCCTGCAAACTTATCTAGAATTCATTAAGATATATTAAGATAATCTTGAAGTTTAATATAAATTTATCAAAAATAACATCTAATACAATGCTGATTAAACATTAGGATCCTTTATTCCAGACAAGTTATAACGAATTTCCTTGAGATCTTACTAAGAAATATGAAGGTTTAAAAGGGCTAACTCAGTATATAAAGAAGCACACATTATATTTCTGGAAGAATAAACAAATAAGTAACTAATCTTCATGAAACAGCGAAACGACATTTTGAATGACTTCAAGTCTAATTTGTGAAAGTTTGAAAAAATAAAGCAAAAAAGAAACTTTTACTTCTAAATGGAGATGTTAAAGAAATATTTTCACATACTAAAAAAATTAAAAACCCTAAAATAATAAATTAAATGAACTTTAATTAAGAAATCAAAAATAAATCCATTGATTCATGGGAGAATTTATTTTTTAAAAGCATTCTAATCTAATTCAATAATAAATAAATCTTAGCAATTAAAAAATAGATAAAATATAAGATAGTATTTAAGAAATTAAATATTATCAACTCTCATATTTATAAAGATTTTATCTTTTTACCATACAAGAAATTATAGAAGAAATTATAATTGAAATTATGAATGAAAAAGCAGCTGGTCCAGACAGAATAAAAAGTGAACTTCTGAAATATGGTGGATAATATTTGCTAATAATTATTCACTCTTTTCTGAATAATATGTTAAGATTTGGAAAAATCCCTTAGGAATTAAATACATTGTCGGTAATTCCAATATTTAAAAAAGGAAATAAAGATTACTGGAAAAACTGACTACCTATTTCTCTTATTAATATTATTATAAAACTATATGATAAAGCTTTAATAAAAAGACTATACAATCTGCTTTATTAGAGAAATTTGATTCGTTCTTCATAAATGGGATTTATAAAAATCAGATAAAAAACTAAATAAATTTGAATAATATAGCAAATAATTGATAACTATCGGAAAAGTGCTAAAAGTAAGACTAAATTGATAGCAACACTGATAGATGTTGGAAACATGTTTGACTCAATAAAAAGAAGACTTTTATTAGATCAATTAAAGAGAGTTAAACTACCACTTGGACTAATAAAAGCCTTAGAGTTGTTTTACAAAAACATAAATTCTTCATTTAAAATAGATGGAAAGAACACCAGAACATTATAATACAACAATGGAGTTATGTAAGGAAGTTCACATGGACTAATTTTAGCATTGTTGTATTATGACATAGTAATTAGATATTTGGAAAGTAAAAGTACCTAATTGAAATTCAAATGCCAGGGTTGGAGAATTAGTTTCGCATGCAGACGATGAGCAGATGATTTGATTCTTCTTTCTAAAACTGCAAAGTAGATGAAGGAGTTAATAAATGAAACAAATAAGCATTTTACATATAAAGATCAATTATATAAAATCTGAATGTATCTAAATTTTAAAGAAACATTATAAATAATAAAATTTAAATTTATGATTAGATAATTAACCAATTATTTAAAAGGAACTAGTAACATATTTAGATGTAATGCTACATCAGAAGAAGAATTTTAATCCTTATTGTAGAGAAGTCGTGATAAAGTATTTAATTGTAATGAAAAAAGCTGTTTTTTAACTTATAAGATATAAGAATGTGATTTCTTGACATTTTAAAACTTTATGCAGATTTTTTACATTACCTAAAGCAGAATATGGAGTATAGGTAGTACCATGGTGTATTCAGAAAGGAAAAACTGGAGTTTTGAATAGAATTGAATCAAGTATGAGAATGATTTCAAGAAAAGCATTTTGTCACATTAATAAATTATATTTCATAGATTTAAACTGTAAATCTTCAAACACATTATGGCAATAAAGTTTTTTAAATTCTATTATAAAATTAAATAAGAAATTATTGATTTTCCAACATCGACAATAGATTCTCTTTTTATTACCAACTGCAAAAAAGGATTTCAATACTATGATCAAGTTTAGCAATTATCAGACCTCTATAGTATCGACCTGTAGAATGCCAAGATTAGTACAAAATAAAAATCTTTTACTAAATATATAAGAGACAAAATACAATAATATTTCTATAATACAGCTACTCAAAAGTTTAAGAGAATGAAAATAGCTAAAATATATACTAAGCAGTTTAGTAATTTTAACCAATTTCTAGTAATTATTTACACTAAGTTGAACAAATAATTTAGACAAGAAATTATCAGTATATATAAACTTAGAACCCAATCTAATAATTTTCGAAAAGATCTTTAAGCTTGTCATTATCCTATTGATAATCCCTACTTTATGTGTGGAGAGTATGATACATTTGAGTACATTTTTAAATGCATATATTATTCTAATATAAGAGATTGACTATCGTAAAAGATTGAGAATTATGACTTAAGACACTTTATAGTATATGATTAAGGATTTATAAACTCTCTTCCTAAGTCTTATTTGGGATATTTAGATTTATAAATACAAATATTTCACAAGAAACTTATATCAAGAAGATTAGAATTATTAGAAATGGAAAAAGTAAAAAAGGAAGACATTGAAGAGAGACTATAACAAGAGTAATTAAAAATTGATGAGTTCAAGATTATATTAAAAAACATTAAAACAAATAAAAATTATTTAAGAAAGATGAGTTATAAAGAATTAGCCCAACTAGCTCAGTCGGACTCTTAATTTGATGGGTTCGAGCTCCACGTTGGACGTTTTTATTTTTATTAGCTAATAAAAATTAATATCAGGACTTGAACTCGGGACTTTCGAGTTATAGTAGAATATTCTAACCACTGGACATTTGAATCTTTTTAGTGCAAAATTATTTCATATGATTATCTATAAGGATGTTATTTTTAAAAACAGCAAACTTAGTCATTTTAGTAGTTGCTATAAACTTTGAAATCATAAGTTTTGAAGGCATATACTATTTAAAATGCTCTAATATTTTTTAAAATATTTTCAAATCACATTTATTTAAGATTTTGGTCTAAAAATAAATTTGTGAAAAAAAGATTTAATATCAGAATATTTCCTGCTATACACAGTCATGATATCTTTAACTTCCTAAAAAGTAAAAAAGTTTAATATAGTTAAAAATAAATACATCTTTATGGCCCGTTTTCTTTTGATATAACTATTACGATGTTTAAGTTGTAAAAACTGGTTCAAATAGAAACAATTTAGTTTGAAAAATATTTGATTTTTTGATGGCTTTTTATAGATCAGGAGAAGACATTTATTTAACCTAAATATGGCTAAGATAAGCACTATATAAATAATTCTAAGAGAATAATCCGTGAAAGTTCCTAACTTGATGAACTTTTAGAAGAAATTGTAAGGAAAATAGTTATCGGAAGAACTGATGGTGAGGAGAAATAGCTCTCTTGAAGCAGCTTTAAAGTATAGAGATCATATAAATTTTCTTAATCCTAGTGACTATGACTTCATACTTTTTAATATGAGAGATTTTGAAATAGTAAAGCATTCTTAAATAACTGATTTATGGTGTCATTTCTATGGTTTATTTTTTACTCATCAATAAAATATAACAGTTGATGGATTATCTGACAATTCCTTAGAATGATTTGGGAAAGATTTGTTAGAAATATTCCAAGTCTTTAAATGAAAAACATATTTGAAAGAGACTAACTGATTAAATATTTACACAAAAAAGCATGAAGTTCTGTGCAAAATACGAAAATAAGTTGAAATTTTGTATTGGGTTGCTTCAGAACAGTATTTTAGAGACCGTGAAGAATGCCTAGCTTATATGCTACTTAGAAGAATTTATCTTTAGTAAGGTAAAATTGTAAAAATTGAATGGAATTACTACTCTATGTTTAGCAATCTGTCCAAGTGTGAAAAGCTCCTTAAGTGATGCAGGAGTTGCCGAATTTATTCTAGGAGCTAGTAAATTTAATAGATGTGCTGTTTGAACAGGAGATGCTTAAATTAGTATAATAAAATGCTCCCATGCCTCTTTAGATTAAAAAATACACTAAAATACTTAAAATGTTCTTAGTACTTAATAAACTGAATAAGAAAAAGTAAATAAAACAAAATAAATGTGAAATATTTATCAAATCTTAAGATCTCCCTTTTCAAATAAAATTCATACATCTTAAAATAGCAAATAATGGAAAATTATTAATTTCAGTTTAGCAAAAGATTGAACTGAAGAAATTTTCGAGCTATCTAAGAGAAAATTAGATGATTGTAAAGAAGAAAATCTTACGCCACCTTTAGGAATCAAATTTATTTTACTTATAGTTGAAAGAACAATTTCTTAAAGAAGCGCAGTATATAAGGTTTTCAAGGAAAGACTTCCTAAGCTTAGCAGTTACGATATGAATTGGAGAAATAGAAAAAAATCAGGTAAAGAATAAGCAAGTCTTATAACAATGTGATTAGGATAAACTATAAGAAAAAATCAGGATATATAGAAAAAATATGTAGGAGAAAGTAAGGAAAAGCAGGAAGAAATATAAGAGGAAATGTAAGAGGAAATTGAGTATTAATGAAACTTTTATTTTATAATCTTAGATATTATTTACCACTCTATTTCTCCTCCTTTCGATTGAATTTTAGTATTCCTTCAGAAAAAGCTATTCAAACAGTAGTTTCTTCGACAAGAAAAAGAAAGAATATAACAGCAAATAGAGGACGAGGCAGGATATTCTATATGTTTTTCATCTTTCTCATAAATTTAGAAAGCTACTTTGCATGGTAATCCAAGTCATTTGTAATGTGAAATATATCTATAGAATCTGAGTTTTTGTCCTCTATATAGAAACTTTAAAAACATTTTTAATTAAACTATCGTTTAAATATTTATATTCTAATATTACAAGCTCTTATTGAAGCAAATTAAAAGCTAAAAATAATTAAGATTATTTAGCTTAATATATCTAATTTAATAATTTAATTTAAATAAAATTTAATTTTCAAAACTTAAAATAAAAAATGTTTAAGATGCTTTCTTAAAAGCAATAATATTTAGTAAGCTTATTTAAAAACTAAATTTTATTTAAAAAGTTTAAATCTAATAATTAAATTATTTTAAATTATTAACTTTATAAAATTTTAAGTTCTTTCTAGCTTTGATAATTATAAATTACATCTATTTATATGAAATTCAAAAAATACCAAACATCCAATAGGGCTTCTTTACTACCTCTTCCAAAGATAAAAAGGGAGAGAGCAAGCGAGATGCCATTTCTTCTAACCTCACGTCTTTGCTTTAATTAGACTAACCTTTTTATCAGCAAAAAAACTTAATAATGGATCTAACAACTTCCAAAGAAGGGTAAACGACAGAAAAAAACTATATAAACTCCAAAACGGAAGAAAGACCTCGAAATCAGTAGGAGATGGCATTGCATGGCTAGAAACGATCCTTTGGATACAACTCAGATCAAGTTGATATTGAGTAATTTGCATTGATAGTGGTGAATTTTAATGAAGAGGTTTAAAAGTAGAAATAGTTGAACGAAAAACTAGTTTTAAAGTCAGAAGAAAAGAATTAAATGGATGGAGATCATATAGATAACTATGAGCGCTAAATAGATGCGTTCTTCAACATCCAATACCATTAGGATAAGAATAAAACTTAGCTGAACGATTAAATATTGAAAAAAGAATAGGAAATTCAACTCTTAAAAGAATCAAGAATGGAATAGCTAGATACTGGATCAATCTCAATGGTCGCCAAACCTAAGCTTAACCTCGAATGAAACTAATTCAGAGTAGGAAGGAAAATTTCGCTGCTAAATTAAATAAAAGCTATATCGGAACTGTAAGAAGTTTCAATAGAAACAAAGGAATTTCTGATAAGCAAAGCGAACATAAAAAATTGGGTTGAATAAGATTTTTTGCAATAACAATGGAAGTATGTACAAGAGGAAGAATATGGAGTTATAACAAAGCCCGACAGGAATGTAGAAAGGTAAAAATATTTAAAAAAATCGCGGATGGGTTCACAAAATCATAAAATTGCCCCAAACATTTTAACCAAACAGCGAGGAGCTAGAAACACTGTATCTTCTTGAAATTCCTTAATACCAGAGAAACAATTTCATATAATTATAAGTACATCAATTATTATTTGCTGTTTTATCTAAAATTAATATAAAATCAAATAGTTTCATTTAAATATGCATTTTCTCCTCATTAATTCCATAGATATTTATTTTCCTATAAAAGATTAGGATATCGTATATAAAAAGGATATCGATAATACTAATGAAAAGATAAAATTATTTAATAAACTATGATATTCATTTAAACTTAATCATTTGATTCTAGTTGAGAAAAAAAACCGGATCTGATGCTGAGATAAATAAGATTTTGGTCAAATTTTACTTGATATAAAAATATGCAAGTGAAAAAATGAGCAAAAAATAACTTTTCTAACTTTATTAAGCATCATCGTAATTTTTAATAGAATATGCCAATTTGAAAGAACATAATTTAAAAATATAAAAAAATAATTTAATTTATTAGTGAAGAAACTTAGTTTATTGGAAGATATTCGCTAGAATTAAATTAATTGGAGCCTAATATAATTACGATATAAATAAGTTATTATGAAAGAATTTAACAAGTATAAGATAATATTTAATCTAAAAGAATATGATAAATATTATAAATGACACAATTTAATAATAAAATTGTTACGAAGAAAAATTTATTGAAACAAATAAAAATTAAATATAAAATTTCACTATTAAAAATATTTAGAATCTAATAATAAAAATTATAAATAAATATGCATAAATAATAAAAATAATAAGAAATGAAAATGCTATTAAATAAAATTTGAAAAAATAAATAATTTAAACTATTTGATTTATAATTTTTATTAAAATAGTAATATTTTTTTCTATATATAACTCGTACTTATTTAAAGCTATGTTTTAACTTTTAAAAAATAAAGAAATTTTAATTATTTTTTAAGCTATTTTAGGATATTTAATAAGTTTAATTTTATCTTTTAAATACGATACATAAATTTTGGTCAATTTCTATTTCTAATTGAAGCTTAAAATAATAAGATTTTTTTGTTACATTCTGTCTCGTTTTACAAATCAAAATATTTTAAATTTGATATCTAAATATTTCTTATTTATTAAGATTTTATTAAACTAAACTTAATGAAAAATGAATTAAAACTATTTTATAAAGCATAAAAAATATATTATTTTAATATATAATGAGAAATTAAATATTTTTATAATAGATAAAAAAAATCCATTCATGATATAAAATTATTTATAAAATTATTTATTTACTTTATCATTTATAATTTAAATTAATTTCTATAAAATACATCTTTTTTAATGCAAAGGCTTTAAAATTTCTAGTCTCACTTTTTTTAATTTGTATATATATTTGAAAGTATGATAACCACTTGCTATAATATAATTAGAAAGAAATTCTCTTCGATAAAAATATAAATATTACTTATCAACTTGATAGAGTTTTTAATTTATTACAAAAGAGATTTTTATAATTAGTTTCTTAGAAAATGTTTAAAAAACTAATTTGAATATAAAGGGATATTTAAACTAAAAATAAGAAGATATTTATACTCTATTGATATAGTTTATTTTATAAATAATTTTTTGTTATTTAATTTGAATTATCTATTTTAAGTAAAAAATAGCATTTTCCAGTCTGGTAAAACTAGAATTTGAAAAGTTTGATTTTAATTACAATTAGTACAATTGCATTAATTATTAAATACTAATTATTACTAATTATTTTTCTATGAAATTGAATCTATAAAAATAATAAATATAAGATAGGTAAATAAATTATAAATAGTATTATAATATTATTATTTTAGCTTATAATTTGTAATCATAAATGAGTAAGTTTTATAAAATTTAATAACCAGAAATATTTAAAATATTTAAATAATATTAAATTTTAAATAAGCAAGAATAATATTCAAATTTACTATCATTTATATTTTATTTTCTTAATAGAAATTTAGAAACAAATTTAATCTTATTTAATTTGTATTTATATTGTTCTTAGACAATCTTAACTCTCCTTTTAATAAAAAATGGTCCTAGTTTCATATTTTTTTAATTTATAGGCTTATTTTATCAATAAAATTAAAAAATAAATATGTTTTTAATTCAAAATTTTAATTAATTTTGTTACTTTATTTAATATTTAAAATTAGAATCTTAATATTGATATAAATTAAATTATTTTAAACAAAATTAGTGGGATTTCATATTAAGTTTAGAAAAAGAATTAGAAAATACAAAATTTAATTATTTATTTAAATATTTAAAACTTTTCACTTAAGCAGAAGTAAATTTGAGTAAAATAATTCATACTTGTACCATATATACATCCATAATCTATGAAAAATAGTAAAAATTTACTTTCAATAGGCTGATTATAAAAATCTCAGAGTTAGAAAATTTTTTAACATTTTTTATTTTTTTTGAAATTGAAAATTTCTAAGAATAATTTTTGTTGAATTTCTTTATTTAAAAAGTAAATCGATGATAGATTTGTAAGATTAAAAGCTTCTACACATACATTTAATTAAGAAATTAAAAGAACAGAAGATAAAATATAAGAAATTAGAAATCTTAATTAAATAAATTATGAATAAGTTATTATTAAAGCTATGCACGTCCCAAATGAGATTGAGTAATCAAACTTAAATACTAATCAAATATTTAAAAATTTGATAATTAGTTAAGTATTCAAAAGAAGATAAATTATTTTCGGATTTTGTAGAAGGCTAGAAAATACGAAATAAAATTTTGGAGATACAAAAATTTGAAAAAAAGCGAAAATAACAATTTCTTAAAAAACCTAACTTAGATTTATTTTAATCCTGAAATGACACAAAATGAAGCAGAAACTTATCCTTAAAAAGCAGAGCTTGGTTTAGTTCAGACATAGTAAAGAAATCTCTTAGAATCAAATAAATCAGGAGCTGTATTTCCTCCAGAAGTGAAAGATATAATAAATATTTGGTCTACATAAAACTCCATCAGTTGAATAGTGAGTTAACTACTTGCAGATATTAAATGGATAAGTCTATATTAATCCTTCTTTTAAGTTCATTCGCTTATAACATAATCATAATTAAATAAACTTGCGCCTGTGTAAATATATGTTTACTTGATTTTGTAAAATGGCAAAATATAATTTTTGGTACTTATTATATGGAAATCGAAATCTCTTCCCTTACAATATCAATCTACTCAGCTTATATAGCTACATCTGCATTGCTATAATAATGAACTGTTGAAACTGGTAACTCTTTTTAATTTTGAGAGTGTGTGTCTATTGTATTTGAAGGTTAGATAATATCTTTAAATATCTCAACTTTATAGCCTTCTATTGTTCCTACTTAAACTAGCTTGAAGTTCTAGATGCTATATATCTTGAACTTAATACTAATCAGTTTTTTTTTAATTTAATTTAAAGAGATATACTCTAAATCTGAGTTTAAAGATAGCTCTAAGCAATAAAATTGATACTCTACCTCACTCAAAGTTATTCTATTAACGAACTAGAATCCAATAAGACCTTTAAGAAGAAACTAATTTTTCCAAAGACTGCGAGTATTCTGTGGCTAAGGATTAAAATAAATCCCTTTTTGTAGATTTAAGGATAAATGACTATAGTCTAACTCCTTTAAGAGTAATCTTCGTAAGAAGTTAGAAAAGCTTAATGACTCTATATTCTACTATAGTTGATGGAATTTTTTCTATAAATTCAAGGACTTTTTAGTAACTATCCTGAAACATTGTTCATAGTCCAGTTTTGCTTAAATAATGACCGATTCATTCTATAAATTAGGTTCAGTTAAAAGAGCAACATTTGTCCAGTTGTAGTATTATATAAAAACAAGCATACTACTTGCAATTTCATATTCAGAAGGAAGTACAAACTAAGTAGTATTTCCAAATTAGCGTTATAAATTTCTTTACTGAACTGAAAAATTAGTTATACACTTCTACTCCATTAACTTAGAGATATAAAATTAAGTTACAGTTATTAAATATAATCAGCAGTAAATAATATAAACCTGTCTCATAACTAAAGCTCCTCTTCTATTTAATCAACTCTATTTACTTTCTTGTAATAAGCACTAGAAATCCCTTGGCTACTTAAGTAAGCAGACTTAATTACTATTTCACAAAGTCAATATTGAATCTGAAATGAGAGTAAAACGCTTGAATCTATCACTAAGTTATTCACATAAAATAATCATCAGCATGAAAGCTCCAAACATTCTATTTTACTATTCTAATAAAACTGTAAGTTTGCATATAAACATGAAATTAAGAGTTATCTTACTTCATCTTCGACTTTTAAGCCTCTAAAATAAGCTCCCACTTTAAGAATTTTAAATATATTTAAGTCTAGAAAGAACTTTATTTAAAATTTCTGGTTTTTATGCATATGATTTGCCTTTTTAGTTGTAAAATTTATGCTTTTAAGTTTCTTTTAATCTTTTAGTTTTTTTAGGTACTTATACTTATAAATTCGGTTAAACTTTCTTACTCCAATTTAAGTTAAGATAGTCTATCTTTAATTAAATCTTAATTTTCTGCTTATGGTTTTAAGGAGATATATAGAATTAATTTTAGCTACTTACAACGAAGATACGAAGTAAGGATAACTTCTACTTATTTAATTTACTTCCCTTTTAATAATACGATTTCCCATCATTGTCTTAAACCAGCTATTAGTTTCATATCATAAATAAGTTTCTAAAAGTTTAATTAAGGATAGACATGAAAGGATATAAGCAAAAATAAGGATTAGAAATTTCAGCTTTATAACTAAAGAGAAACATAATTGGAGGAAGAAAATTAAAGTAGGAGAACTTAATTTAAATGTTCGATCTATTTTGCTGTAAAAGAAATAAACGAGTATCTAATTATACTCTTCATAGATTAATGCTTTTAATTCTTATTGGCTAAGGCTCAAAGAAGAGGAATATTGATCTTTAACCTTTCTAATAGCTTTTTTTATTTTAATTTAAAGCAGCAAATTTTATAAATGCAATTGATTAATTGAAGTTAAAGAAACTTCAGATCTGCACTATAATAATGTCTCTTACCTTTTTAATTTGCGGAAAAATAATTTCTTTCGCTTTATATAGAGAATATGCTAAAAAATTGAAAATTAGAGTAGCGCTCTTTATTTTATATTCTTCCACTTCAACTTTAGCTTAAACTAGTAGGAATATATTAAGGAATTATGCTCTGAAATCAGTTAAGTTTATCTATCTTTTCAAAATTTGTCGTAAAGCAAGCAATCTAAGACTAAAAGCTGAATGTTCAAATTTCTCAGCCTTTTTTTGATTGTCACTTCCAAGTATATTCTAACTCTTTTATTAGTGCAGATATCTTACTCTTTACATAAATTAGTTTCAATGATTGTTTTAATCCTTTAAAAAGATAATAATTAAGGTATTAAAAGAAAAAGACTGAAACATAATGCTTGTTAAGGTTAAAAATAAGAAGCTTTTAATGAAAACGACCTATTTGCATAGTTCTATGTCTTAGATATAAAAATACTTTAGGCTTTTGAAAATTATTGAAGAAACACCAAAATTCAGAAATTTAAGGTATGATGAGTTTAAACAATCATGAAGTCATACTAATGATATTAGAAAGCGAATGCTTAAATGCTAATAGGATTGAATATAGCGGCATTCTGATATCTTTTGATTCCATTAGTAAAATCCTTTATTAATATCTGCATTATATGTGAGTAGCTAGGTATGCAATTTTTACTAATTAACTAGTTAAAAAGAGATGGTATTAGTTAAGAGATCATAATCAATATTTTAGTATTTTAGCTTCTAATTTATATTCTCAGTTCACAAAGCAATTTGCAGTTTAATATCTAATCTTGTTTCTTCAAACTGCATAACCTTTATAAATTCTCTATTTTTAGTTTTATTTTATCTACCATCAAACTCTGTTACCTCTGGATTAAATTTTCAGAGTAAAATTCTAAATAAAGATAGGACTAAAGTTAATGAACTATCTAATTGCATAACACATATTAATTAGCTACTAACTAGATTTAACTAAAGAATGCTCATTTTTATATATCTAAGAAACTGAGTTTAATACATAATATAATGATGACATTTTAACTTTCTTCTACTTTACTAATAATTAAGAACCATCCCTTCGAAACTTAATTTTAAATATAGAGATTTATGTATTGCCTTGTATAGTAATCTAGCTATAATTTGCTCTCAAAGGGATTAAATAAGAAAGGGCTGCTTATTTTTAAGAGTTTTATCTCAAAAGAGATGAGAAATTTCACACTATTAAATTGCTATATAGCAACCTTCAAAAGAAGCACTTCATAAATATATGACAAAGCTTTTTCCCTTAACAAGCTTCTTCATTTACTCGGAACATACAAATAAAAACTTTCTAAAGCTTCCAATTATTAACCATCAAAGTACTAAAAGAGAAGCATATGAAAATTAAGTTTATCAGCATAAACTAGCCTACTATAGGCGTTTATTTAAGTATTGTCTAATTATTCGCTAAATTATCTTCTTGGGTATTCTTTATTAACCTCAGTTCTATAGAACATTTCTTAAAACGCTTAAATAAGGTATATATGAAATTATTTGTTATAGAGTTATATTTTAACAATCTAATTAAAAGCTTTGAAATCTAATTTTTTACTATAAAACGAATAAAAAAAGAGATATCTTTTAGTTTATAAGTCTGAGAGGTATTTTAGATTATATAAGCAAATGAAGCTTCAAATTTGCATTGTGCTGTTCTTAGTTTCTGCTGTTTTTGCTCTTAGAAGTTAGAATATTGGGTAGAGAATTAGAAATAAAGAAGAAAGGAAGTTGGGTTCTTAAATCAATAGTGAGAACTAGAAGTATTATTAGATGATCTAGTCATCTGTCAAGCATCACACAAAAGTTAAGAATCAACATATGTAAGAGCTTCTCAATATAAAGAATAGGAACAATAAGGTGTAAGAAGGTTTGGATTCGTATAGGGCTAAAAATTATAAAAAAGATGAAGATGAAGCAAGTTAATAGGAGAGAAATATTCTACCGTAAATATCTGAATAGGAAAAGCCGCTATCGCTTATTCAAATCCGATTGAATAAATTATCTAAAAAGTGCCTTTGTGATCCACATTCTGATACCAAATTGTAAAATAAAGTAGAATGTCCTTGCTAGCATGAGGCAAAAGTAAATTGCCCATGTTAAAGCAAAGCCAAAGTTGATTGTCCTTGTGGAAATAATGCTAAAGTTGATTGTCCTTGTAATGAAAAGAATTAATTATAAAGCTAGCTACTTGAATTAGATAGGAAAGCGGGAAGTGAAAATGCAGATAGCAGTTTTAAAGAGTTCCTCAATAATTAAAAACCTGTTTCTATTTTCTTTTAACTTAATCCTTTTTAACCTAACTTATCTATAAAATATATCAGAAGCTATATAGATACATCAAATCTAATATTTTCATAATACAAATATCACTTTAAACTACTAATATACAAGCTTAATCAATAATCATATATATGATAGATAACTGGGTTAAATCTTTTATATTAGTACTCTAAGTTAAAAGTATAGCTTATATACTAAACCCTTAAAAAAGAAGAACTTACTTTTTAATAAATTATGAGCTTTTCTAATTCAGTGCAAGCTTATACCTAGCACAGTTACTATTTCCTTTACTAATAATCGGGATTTAATTATAACCTTTTGAAGAAAAATGATCTAGTAAACTAGATTAACTAAACTAATAATTTGCTATTAAGATGACTTTAGTATGAATATTAATAAAGACCCAATATCTAGGAGTTCTTAAAAATCCTATCAAGTGTAAATGGAACTTAAGCATAAGTAGAGTAAAGTATCTAAAAGTGACTTTAAGAGAAAATAGTATTGAATAAATTTTTTATATAAGAAAGTCAAATGGATCAATAGAGCTAAATTTAGGTTTAGCTATTCAATTAAAACTAAAAAAATAATAGTAAGATAAAAGTTAAGAACCTGCTAAATTTTAGTGTTAAACTTGTAAAAGAATTCTAGAAATAGATGAGCGTTTAAGGATGTTGCATTGTGATCGTAAAATTTATAAAAAGGACCTTATTAGTCATCTAAAATATCTCATTAATAAAAAAGTAACTTATGCTTCTGAATTGACATGTCCCGTTTAATCTTGTAAATAGATATAGAAGAGACTAATTATTTAAACATCAAGGAAGATTTCCAAATAATTTCGGAAAATATAGAAAATAATTGAGTAAAAAGATAAGTTTATAAGAGAATGGAAAATAATGGAATAGCAAAGTGCTGTTATTGTAGGACATTTAATAAAATAGAATTTAAAGGATTCGTCAAATGTCTTGTTTGTATTACAAAGCCTTGCTAATATTGCTAGCAAAGTTAGGCAAACTGCAAAAAGACTAAATATACATTGAAAATAATAGATACCGTATTTTATAATGAATTTAAAAATAAAATCTTAATAATTTCTTATTAAATAAATTATAATTAAACTCTTCAAAATAAACATAGATCTAATGAATTAGAATTGCAATAAATAAAATTAAAAGTATAGTGTTTCTTAGTACTCTGTACTTTCTAGTGTTTATGTATTAATTTTCATTCTATAATGACTAAATATAAAAGAAAGCATTATATAGCTTAAGATAATCTTTAATATATACTATATATTATTATTCGTTCTTGATAAAACCTAAAATCATCTACTCTTCTTTCTTAGGTAAATAGCAGTTTTTTATTTATTCTTTTTTTTAAAGGATCTTATATTTTATCTCTACTTTGCATATTGTAAAGATAATTTATTCTGAAAGCAAATTATCCCTTGATCTGTCATTTCTTATCTAACTCAGGATGATTCTAATTATTATTAATCTTTTTTAATATTTCTTAAGAATTTCCTCTTTATCAAACTTCTTACCTGCTTATGAATTCTTTAATAATACATGCTAACCATAAGTATCTGACTTCTTATTATCAAAATCACATAAAAGTACTCAGAAGCTAGATGGTTTATACTCTCTTTCAATTTTGGGGTTCTTTTGGTGTGATTTTTTCTATTTTATTTCCTCAAGTTTAGGGAAATCATTTATTTATTGATATACTCTTTATCTATCAATCACTACTAGTCTCTCTTAGGAAATTAATAACCTTAAAACATTCCTATCTATTTAAGTTAACTAAGTTTTTTATTTAATAACATTACTTTATTTTACTAATTTGATAAAAGTTATTTAGCAGCTTCTATTTCCTACAGATTCTCATCTAGTAAAAGTTTGTTACTAAGCAAAAAATGTAGCAATCAAAACACACTTTTAGATCCAGATTAAAGGCAATTAATCTGATTAGAATTTTATTTTTGCAGTAGTAAGTGAATTAACTTCAGAGCTGACTTCATTAATAATATCTTGCCCTATTTATCTTAATGTTAATCTCTTATATCTTTTCTTATCTTAAAATTCTATTAGTTACTGAAATTTAATAGGTTTAATTTTGCTTCATATTAAAGTTTTATTATTTACCTAATAATTATCCCTAACTTACTTATATTCCTTAAAATTTATAGTTGAGATAGCATATATTATACTTAGATTTGTTTTATCTTATTTCAATTTTTGTTGTTTTATCAAGCTTTCGGACTTTATTAGAATATTTTCTAAGTTTAACTAGGCTATATGCATAAGCTTTTGATAGTTTAATATTCATTAATTTTTACTACATTTCAGCGCTCACTTATTTTTCTATAATTATATCTTCCAAATTTGAAAAATAATTAGTTATTTCCTTCAATTTTAGCTCTACTTGAAATGCGATTCTTTGATTTCTCCATCCTTTTGATTCTTTTATTTATTGCAAGATTAATGTTTTCTTTGCTGATTGACTAAAGAAAGTATCAGTTACTGAAATCTGGTATTTTTTTGCCTTTTTATTTTATGTTAATTAAAACTAGAAAGAGAGCTATTATACTGATATGTTTAAATGGTACGAAAAGATAATGATTCTTTACTATGTTGAACTAAGTGTTGTGCTAGATAGCTTGATAGTGAATAAACCAAGTAGCAACTTCTTTAGCTAAATAGTAAATAAGATTTGTAAATTATTAATTTTAAAATTAAAATAAATTATTTTAATAATTATCATTTATTTTATTATTTTTAAGCAAAAATATGGGAATTTTCTAATATAATTGATGATATATATAAATAATAAAAATGATAGGATAAATAAAATTTAATCTTTTAGCATTTATAATATTAAAGGATAGTTTTAGTTAAAATATATTTTTAAATAAAAGAAATAAAGTAATTTAATTATAGTTAAATATTTTATGTAACTATTATTTTCTTATTATTAGCAAATTAATAATAATGGCTTATATTTAAATTTATTTAACTGGCAATTATAAATAATTAATTTTACATAATTATAATGTTTAATTATATTTTGATATATAAATTAATAATTTATACTTAACTTTAAAATATAATAAAAGTTAGTTAAGATTATTATTATAATTACTTATATTATTTAGAACTAAAAATTATATATTCATTAAATTTATAATTATTGATAATTCTTTATTAATTTTATTTTATACAGTTATCTCTAAAGATATGTTTAACTATATTTACTTTTTAATTTACTAAATTATTGTTTTAATTATTGTAGACATTAATTATCAAATGAGAACTTTTATATTTTTATAATCTAGTAATCAAATGCTTATTGTTAACCAATTATTTAAAACTCTTATCAAAATTATGAAAAGCATCCTCTTTATTAGTTTTAAATTGATACAAAGATAATTAATTCTATCTAAGCATATAATTATTTTATATTTTTGATATAGTATTTTTAATATTAATATCTTACTATTATAAAGGATTATTTTAAACTATATTTTGCTATCATTTAGAATTTTATATTATTAAAGTAATAAAGCTAAAGTTTCCTTTAGTTTACTTAGCACTTAAATTCCTTTTAGATACTTCTTCCTTTATATTCTCCATCTTTTATTAATTATAGTTAAATAAAGAGTTCTTTAAATGGTTTCATTAACAGTTTAATTAGCTTTTAGAATCTAAATTTTAATACTTTTTTATAAAAATAAATGGTTTAAATTTAAGCTATTTAGTAATAATATTTCACTTTAATAAAAGAGTTATTGCATGAAGCTGTTTATTTAAATTTAAAATTTAAATTAAAAAATTTTTTGACATCTATAACTGCATGAATTGCTTCCTTCAATTAAAGACATTAGTAAATGTTTTTAATGCTTTTTAATTATAATCTTGAACTCATCAATTTTTAATTACTCTTGTTATAGTCTCTCTTTTATGTCTTCCTTTTTTACTTTTTCCATTTCTAATAATTCTAATCTTCTTGATATAAGTTTCTTATGAAATATTTTTATTTATAAATCTAAATATCCCAAATAAGAATTCGGAAAGAAGTTTATAAATCCTTAATCATATATTATAGAGCGGCTTAAGTCATAATTCTCAATCTTTTACGATAGTCAATCTCTTATATTAGAATAATATATGCATTTAAAAATGTACTCAAATGTATCATACTCTCCACACATAAAGTAGGGATTATCAATAGGATAATGACAAGCTTAAAGATCTTTTCGAAAATTAAAAAATTGGGTTCTAAGTTTATATATACTGATAATTTCTTGTCTAAATTATTTGTTCAACTTAGTGTAAATAATTACTAGAAATTGGTTAAAATTACTAAACTGCTTAGTATATATTTTAGCTATTTTAATTCTCTTAAACTTTTGAGTAGCTGTATTATAGAAATATTATTGTATTTTGTCTCTTATATATTTAGTAAAAAATTTTTATTTTGTACTAATCTTGGTATTCTACAGGTCGATACTATAGAGGTCTGATAATTGCTAAACTTGATCATAATATTGAAATCCTTTTTTTTCAGTTGGTAATGAAAAGAGAGCCTATTGTCGATGTTGAAAAATCAATACTTTCTTATTTCATTTTATAATAGAATTTAAAAAACTTTATTGCCATAATGTGTTTGAAAGATAACCAGTTTAATCTATGAAATATAACTTATTTATTGCTGAAGTTGCTGCTTAAAATGCTTTTTTTTAAATCATTCTCATTCTATTCAAAAATCCAGTTATTCTTTTCTGAATACACCATGGTACTAGTTCTCTCCATATTCTGATTTAGGCAATGTAAAAAATCTGCATAAAGTTTTAAAATGTCAAGGAGTCACATTCTTATATCTCATAAGTTAAAAAAACTTTTTTCATTACAATTAAATACTTGATCACGACTTCTCTACAATAAGGATTAAAATTCTTCTTCTGATGTAGCATTACAACTAAATATGTTACTAGTTCCTTTTAAATAATTGGTTAATTATCTAATCATAAATTTAAATTTTATTATTTATAATGTTTCTTTAAAATTTAGATGCATTCAGATTTTATATAATTGATCTTTAAGTGCGTTTATGTAAAATGCTTACTTGTTTCATTTATTAACTCCTTCATCTACTTTGCAGTTTTAGAAAGAAGAATCAAATCATCTGCTCATCGTCTGCATGCGAAGCTACTACTCAAACCCTGGCATTTGAATTTTAATTAGGTATTTTTACTTTCAAAATATCTAATTACTATGTCATAATACAACAATGCTAAAATTAGTCCATATGAACTTCCTTCTATAACTCCATTGTTGTATAATAATGTTCTAGTGTTCTTTCCATCTATTTGAAATGAAGAATTTAGGTTTTTGTAAAACAACTCTAAGGCTTTTATTAGTCCAAGTGGTAGTTTAACTCTCTTTAATTGATCTAATAAAAGTCTTCTTTTTATTGAGTCAAACATGTTTCCAACATCTATCAGTGTTGCTATCAGTTTAGTCTCACCTTTAGCACTTTTCCGATAGTTATCAATTATTTGCTATATTATTCAAATTTATTTAGTTTTTTATCTGATTTTTATAAATCCCATTTATGAAGAACGAATCAAATTTCTCTAATAAAGCAGATTGTATAGTCTTTTTATTAAAGCTTTATCATATAGTTTTATAATAATATTAATAAGAGAAATAGGTAGTCAGTTTTTCCAGTAATCTTTATTTCCTTTTTTAAATATTGGAATTACCGACAATGTATTTAATTCCTAAGGGATTTTTCCAAATCTTAACATATTATTCAGAAAAGAGTGAATAATTATTAGCAAATATTATCCACCATATTTCAGAAGTTCACTTTTTATTCTGTCTGGACAGCTGCTTTTTCATTCATAATTTCAATTATAATTTCTTGTATGGTAAAAAGATAAAATCCTTATAAATATGAGAGTTGATAATATTTAATTTCTTAAATACTATCTTATATTTTATCTATTTTTTAATTACTAAGATTTATTTATTATTGAATTAGATTAGAATGCTTTTAAAAAATAAATTCTCCCATGAATCAATGGATTTATTTTTGATTTCTTAATTAAAGTTCATTTAATTTATTATTTTAGGGTTTTTAATTTTTTTAGTATGTGAAAATATTTCTTTAACATCTCCATTTAGAAGTAAAGGTTTCTTTTTTGCTTTATTTTTTTAAACTTTCACAAATTAGACTTGAAGTCATTCAAAATGTCGTTTCGCTGTTTCATGAAGATTAGTTACTTATTTGTTTATTCTTCCAGAAATATAATGTTTGCTTCTTTATATACTGAGTTAGCCCTTTTAAACCTTCATATTTCTTAGTAAGATCTCGAGGAAATTCGTTATAACTTGTCTGGAATAAAGGATCCTAATGTTTAATCAGCATTGTATTAGATGTTATTTTTGATAGATTTATATTAAACTTCAAGATTATCTTAATATATCTTAATGAATTCTAGATAAGTTTGCACGAAAAGATTCCAAATATTTTTGACAATTTATTGCATCTTATAACCTATTTATTTTATATTTCCTAAAATTCTTGCTCATCTTCAATTAATCTCACATAAAATTAAGTTTTGTTTTATAAATCAATTTGCAAGAAAAAATTTTATTTTTAAGCTATAATATCATCTTATCACTGTTTATCTTATAAAGGAATTGTTTTAATAATCAAGTTTTTATCTTTAAATAGTCTAGCAATTTTCAGTTGATATCATACTTTATGAATAAATATAATTACAATCTTTAAAACATCAATCAAATAGATAAAAAAACAATAGATAACGACTATTTAATTAGAAAATGAATATGAAAACATTTTAATTTAAATTCTTGATAAGATATTTTAAATTTAAATAAGTGCTTAATCTTTTAAAAATTATATTAAATAAAGCATTTTAAATGTTTTTATGTTTATGAATATTTAGTATCTTAAATTAAAAAATACTATATTTTATATTAAAGCAAACATTTATTAAAGGAATGCTTAAATTATAAATTATAATTTAGTTGTCTAATAATTTAGAATAAAATAAAAAATGCTCATTTTTAAGATCATTTATGAAATTGTGCACTATTAGCATTATCATCTTAATAAAAACTTTGCTTTTTATTATGCTATATATGTTTCTTTTTAAATCGTACGAAATATTTCCCATTTTTTATAGATATAATTATAATAGTTATTAAATTACACTTTGTATATTATTTTAATAAATACAAAAGATTAAAGCTTTTCTTTTAACCTCTTTTGATATAATGAAAACTATATTGATTTCTTAATTATTTACACTTTCATTTTACTAATTCGTATTATTTAATATTAGAATATAATTTTATTCTTATTTTAGATGGAAGTATAAGATAATTTACAAGAAAGTGAAGATTTTTATAATTTTGCATACATTCAAATTATTTATATAGTTTACTAGCTAATGTTTTTTATATGATAAATAGTCAAACAATTTTTTAAAAAAGCTTTCAGCTTTAATAAAATAGCTTCATTAGAAATTCAAATTTTAAGATTAATAAATAAAATCAATTTTCTATATACGTAGTAGATATATTCAAGTTGCTTATAATTAGAAAGTTTATCTTTAAAGCTTTTCTTTTTAATATAACAAAATGAGAAAAAATGTTGAAGAGAAAAAATACTTAATATAGCAATTTTTTCTTAAAAACTAGTTTTTCTCTTTTAAATTAACATCTTTTCGCAAACTAAAAACGGATAGTTAGTCGTAGTAAGCTTTTTTCAAAACTCTTTTACTCATCTTTTCGATTTTTAATATTTTTCTAATTATTATAATAAAGTAGAATATTTTTAAACTTGATTAGTAAATTTTTGTTTCTATATTTTATATAGTTAGGTTAGATATATTATTTAGATCCTTGTTTAATTACTTTTTTTAGATTCTTTGTAAATTGGCTTAAAATTTATTATTACAGATGTATTGTACCTCATTTTTTCTATTTGATTGATCATATTTTTATAAAGAGATTTTTTAGTTCTTTTTGATTAGTTATTTTTAAAAATTCGCAATATCTATTAAAAAGGTAGTTTTAAGCCCTTTTATAGAAAAAATCTTTTTACTGATTTTGTTTCTTCCTAAAATTGTCATTTATTTTTTTATCTTTATTTCTTAAAATTAATTTAAAAAACTTTTCAAATCTTTTAAAATTCTGTCCATTTAAGAAAAGGATTTATCCATCCTGAAAATCTTTTGTAGTGAATAACTCAGAGTGAAAAAAGGATAATATTTTCACGATTTCATGGTTTATTTTATTATATCTCCTTTATTCTTGAAATCCATTTTATTTAAGTAAATTCTTATAACATTAAAAATTTTTAAAGCGAATTTTTTCATTTACTCGAAAAGAAGTTCTTTTTAAAAATTGTATTTTTTCCAAAGCATAAATAATAATATTTTTCATCATTTCAAAAATAATTTATTTTATCAAAGTTTCTTTCTTTAAATAAAAAAAATAAAATTTGTTAAAAATTCTTCAAATCAAAAAATTTTCCTAAGAAAATTTTTTTTTTATTTTTACAAAATACCATTTCAACAAAAAAAAATTCTTAAATTCTATTTTAATATAAATTTTTTTTAAATTCCTATTTTTTGCTCAAAAATCTTTTATATTTGGAATTTTTTCTTGAAATTTTATAACTATTTAGGATTTTTTATCCCGAAATCAAAAATTTTATTCCGTGCCGAAAATCTTTGGTAGAGTTAAACACTGAGCAATAAAACAAATTTTTTATTTTCATGAAATTTAAGCTCTTAAGACTAAAGATAATGATAAATAAAAAATAAATTTCAGAAAATTTTATTTTCCAATAGGAAACGAAAAATGTTAAACATAAAATTAAAAATTTAATAATTATAATAAATACTAATAATTAATAATAATTAACTATAATAATAATTAATATTAAATATCAATCATAAAAAATAAATAATAAAAAACAAAATTTAATTTAATTTAAAATAAAATAAATAAAATAATTATTAAATTTTTTAATTAATAATCAAGATTATAAAGTAATTTTAACCTTATAAATAATATTTTAATTACTTCACAAAAAAAAATTAAAATTTATACTTAACTTGTAAATTTTATAAAATCTAAAAATAAATCTATAAAATTTTATAGAATAAAATTAAACTTAAACTTATTTTACGTCTTCATTTACCAAAATAATATTTAAAATATTTTTAAATATTACCCACTTTAAATCAACATACCTCACTAATTTCTATAACCTATATTACTCAACTTTTTTTTTAAAACCAAGAATATTAAGAATATATAACCTTTTAATAAATAAATAAAAACACTTCATAAAACTACAAACATAGTTATCATTAAACATTCATTTAAAAGAATAACCAATATCTTATATCTTTAATCGTAAAATTAAATTAAGTCAAATCATAAGTTACTCAACTCGAAACTCTCCACTTTCTTATCGTATTGTCCCATCCTCCCGATACCAACCATCTATTATCAACACTCAATGCTATAGAATATATTATTCATGTATGCCCTTACAAAGTCTATATACACTCACCCTTATCAAAGTTCCAGATCTTGATTGTATTATCACTTGAACCAGAAAATATAGCACTTGAATCAACACTTAACTGAATACTACGTACAGCACCTGTATGGCCTTAAAGAGTACGAATACACTAACCAGAAGAGAAGTCCCATATATTAATAGTCCTGTCATCCGAACCTGATATGATATACCTATTATCTTTAGACACTATCACCAATCAAACTCCACCTGAATGTCCAGTAAGAGTTCGCACAAGCTGACCAGTCTAGAAATTCCAGATCTTTATAGTTGTATCAGAAGATCCCGATATAATATATCTAGAGTCATAGGAGATTACTACCGATAAAACATCAGAAGTATGTCCCGTTAAATTTCTTATGAGAACACCAGTCTATAAGTTTCAGATCTTTATAGTAGTGTCATCAGATCCTGATATAATATAGTTAGAGTCAGGGGAGATTACTACCGATCAAACAAGAGAATTATGTCCTGTTATAGTTCTTATGAGAGAACCAGTCTATAAGTTTCAGATCTTTATCGTGTTGTCATCAGATCCTGATACTATATAGCTAGAGTCAAGGGAGATTACTACCGAGTAAATTGAACCAGTATGTCCCGTTATAGTTCTTAGAAGAGCACCTGTCTGGAAATTCCAGATCTTTATCGAATATTCAGGATTGTCTGAACCTGATACAATTCAATTCAGGTCACTTGATATGGTTACCGACCAAACAGCTGAAGTGTGACCAGTAAGGACTTAGTCTAAAAAATATAAAAGAAATACCTTTACTTTGGTCATAACTGATCTTATTTATTAATTTTTAGTAACATAAGTTAGGTAGAATTTCATACTTAAAATGAAGTAAAGATATTTTCCCTAGGATGTGGCTTCTCGCTCTTAAGAGTTTTCTTAAAAAAATACATTTAGTAAATTACGTTTCTTTTTTCTCCATTTTAATTTTATAACTTACTTCAATAACTATTTAATTAAAATAACTCAATTAATTTTACTGACTCAATTTCAATACAATTAAACAATTAAATTATTTATTAAGCATACTTATAAATATCTTATTTCTTAAACATTGATTTTTCTATTTTTGTCTTAAAACAAGACAGATATTAAACTAATAGTACAGTGTACAAGCTTGTAAATTTTAATTATTTTATATCTTTTTACTTTTAAATAAAAGGATAAATTATTATTTCAAAAGTTTTATAACGAATAATTATATCCTTATTATAATAACTTTAATATGCATTTATTAGTTACTACTTATTTGTGCTTTAAATCAAAGACGCTTAATAAGAAAACCTTATTTCGTTATAAACCCTTTTAAATGATAAATAAAATATTACAATTCTTTTAAAGACTATTGTTATTAATTATTGCTTTTCACTTACATTTAATCAAAAAAAGTGAGCTTTTTTAGCTTTTACTAATTAAAAGAAATTAAATAAAATAAGTTTCTTATTAATTAGATTGAATAAATATTAAAAAACATCAAATTATTTAAAAAAAAGTATTTTTAGAATTTATAAGATAAACCCTTTTATTTACCCACTTTCTTACTACTATTTCATTAAAACTTTTTATTTATAAAAATCAGTCTTAAAATAATAAACTAATATAATTTATTTTAATGTTGATTCTAAGTAGGTTATACAAATGTAATAAATATAAGTAATAGAAAGTAAATATTTAATCTAACTAGAAATGGTGTATCACTAATTTTATCTTACAATTATTAAATAGTAATATTTAATTTTATTATTAAAATAAGCTTTAATATGTTTAATTATGTCTATTAAATAATTAAAATTTTATCCTTTTAGCTTTATTAGTTATTAATTAAATTTTCTCTTTAATTTATAAAGATATTAGATTAGTTATAATTAATACATTTAGATAACTTTCTCTTTTTATAGCAATCTATTGTTATGTTTATTATTTATGTTATTTTTGTAATTATAATTTCTAATTAATAATAGCTAAATTATTCTAGATTACTTAAAGATACTTAATTCTATTATTCTATACAAATCTATATTATATTGCTAACACTTTAATACTCTCTTTCTTAAAATTAGTTGTTTGCTATTAAGAAAGTAATAAGCTTTTAAGAAAGCATATTTTTAATATGTTCTATTATTATTTTCTGAATTAATAGTAAACTTAACATAATATGTTTCTTTGTAGCATGAGATAATATAAGTATTAGATTAGCTAATATAAGTTATTTAAAACTAATCTAATAGATTATTATTTACTCTTAATACATTTTATTAGTCTACTATTATTCTATATCTTTCTGTTTCTAATAAACAATTCTTCATGCTTTATAGCACATCATCATTTATTAATCTTATTACAAAAGATTAAAATATAAAAAGCCGATTCAGACAATTATAGAATTATTTGAAGCTGAGACATTAAAATGAGCTAGATTTTTAGATTATTTATAATTTTCCTAAATTTAAATTATATTTATATATTCCTTTTTTTAACTATCTTTTGTAATTAACTTTTGTTTGGAAAACTGAAGATACATTTTGCAAAATAATTAGTCTTAATTTATCTAAGTTTATTTTAGTGAGCATAAGATCATATTAAATTGAAAGTATTAATGATACTAGTTCTATTTAGGTAATTATATGTACTAAAATAAATAGTAAAGAGAAAACATTATTCTTTTATATAATTAAATAAAGAAAAGCTAATTTAAATCTTCAATAGAGTCAATTATTCATTTATCTAAAATCCTCTATTTATCTTAAAATCAAGTGCTTAATATATTATAGCCTCCTTTACTAATTCATTTATTAATATTAATTCATAAAAACTTAAAAGAAAATTCCTTTTTACTCTGTACTTGCAAATATTCTAAGTACTTTAACTAGTTAAAGATAGGTTTAATTAGAGACTAATAAGAAATTTTCTTATCCTCTAGATAAAATATTTAATAAAACTGTGATTGCATTTTTATTAATGAAGAATAATATTTTAAATTAAAATAAGGAAAATTAATATTTTTATGTTTAATAAAAATTTAAAATAATTTATTATATCAAATCTCTTAATATTTTATAAACAAGTAAATGCAAAATAATTAAGTAAATATAATTTAAAAAAGAATATTTATAATTCATGATATTATAAATTAATATTTTAAATATTTTATTAATCTTTAGATCAAACATATAATCATGTAATCTATATTTACAAATCTACTCAAATATTTTTAACATTTAAATTAAAAATTATAACCAAAACTTAAGAAATTAAATTTTTCTATCAACAATTAATATCAACTAATTATTTAATTGACACTATCAGTTATATTCAATTATTTACAAATATTACTAAAATAAAAAAATATAAATTCATTAATTTAAAACATTACAAACATTATTATTTCAAACTTTATATTTAACAATATTTGTCATAAAGATAAATATTAAACAATATTTTTAATCTTACAAATCTATCATCGATTTACTTTTTAAATAAAGAAATTCAACAAAAATTATTCTTAGAAATTTTCAATTTCAAAAAAAATAAAAAATGTTAAAAAATTTTCTAACTCTGAGATTTTTATAATCAGCCTATTGATAGTTAATTTTTACTATTTTTCATAGATTATGGATGTATATATGGTACAAGTATGAATTATTTTACTCAAATTTACTTCTGCTTAAGTGAAAAGTTTTAAATATTTAAATAAATAATTAAATTTTGTATTTTCTAATTATTTTTCTAAACTTAATATGAAATCCCACTAATTTTGTTTAAAATAATTTAATTTATATCAATATTAAGATTCTAATTTTAAATATTAAATAAAGTAACAAAATTAATTAAAATTTTGAATTAAAAACATATTTATTTTTAAATTTTATTGATTAAAATAAGCCTATAAATTAAAAAAATATGAAACTAGGACCATTTTTTATTAAAAGGAGAGTTAAGATTGTCTAAGAACAATAAAAATACAAATTAAATAAGATTAAATTTGTTTCTAAATTTCTATTAAGAAAATAAAATATAAATGATAGTAAATTTGAATATTATTCTTGCTTATTTAAAATTTAATATTATTTAAATATTTTAAATATTTCTGGTTATTAAATTTTATAAAACTTACTCATTTATGATTACAAATTATAAGCTAAAATAATAATATTATAATACTATTTATAATTTATTTACCTATCTTATATTTATTATTTTTATAGATTCAATTTCATAGAAAAATAATTAGTAATAATTAGTATTTAATAATTAATGCAATTGTACTAATTGTAATTAAAATCAAACTTTTCAAATTCTAGTTTTACCAGACTGGAAAATGCTATTTTTTACTTAAAATAGATAATTCAAATTAAATAACAAAAAATTATTTATAAAATAAACTATATCAATAGAGTATAAATATCTTCTTATTTTTAGTTTAAATATCCCTTTATATTCAAATTAGTTTTTTAAACATTTTCTAAGAAACTAATTATAAAAATCTCTTTTGTAATAAATTAAAAACTCTATCAAGTTGATAAGTAATATTTATACTTTTATCGAAGAGAACTTCTTTCTAATTATATTATAGTAAGTGGTTATCATACTTTCAAATATATATACAAATTAAAAAAAGTGAGACTAGAAATTTTAAAGCCTTTGCATTAAAAAAGATGTATTTTATAGAAATTAATTTAAATTATAAATTATAAAGTAAATAAATAATTTTATAAATAATTTTATATCATGAATGGATTTTTTTTATCTATTATAAAAATATTTAATTTCTCATTATATATTAAAATAATATATTTTTTATGCTTTATAAAATAGTTTTAATTCATTTTTCATTAAATTTAGTTTAACAAAATCTTAATAAATAAGAAATATTTAGATATCAAATTTAAAATATTTTGATTTTTAAAACGAGACAGAATGTAACAAAAAAATCTTATTATTTTAAGCTTCAATTAGAAATAGAAATTGACCAAAATTTATGTATCGTATTTAAAAGATAAAATTAAACTTATTAAATATCCTAAAATAGCTTAAAAAATAATTAAAATTTCTTTATTTTTAAAAAGTTAAAACATAGCTTTAAATAAGTACGAGTTATATATAGAAAAAAATATTACTATTTTAATAAAAATTATAAATCAAATAGTTTAATTTATTTAATTTTTCAAATTTTATTTAATAGCATTTTCATTTCTTATTATTTTTATTATTTATGCATATTTATTTATAATTTTTATTATTAGATTCTAAATATTTTTAATAGTGAAATTTTATATTTAATTTTTATTTGTTTCAATAAATTTTTCTTCGTAACAATTTTATTATTAAATTGTGTCATTTATAATATTTATCATATTCTTTTAGATTAAATATTATCTTATACTTGTTAAATTCTTTCATAATAACTTATTTATATCGTAATTATATTAGGCTCCAATTAATTTAATTCTAGCGAATATCTTCCAATAAACTAAGTTTCTTCACTAATAAATTAAATTATTTTTTTATATTTTTAAATTATGTTCTTTCAAATTGGCATATTCTATTAAAAATTACGATGATGCTTAATAAAGTTAGAAAAGTTATTTTTTGTTCATTTTTTCACTTGCATATTTTTATATCAAGTAAAATTTGACCAAAATCTTATTTATCTCAGCATCAGATCCGGTTTTTTTCTCAACTAGAATCAAATGATTAAGTTTAAATGAATATCATAGTTTATTAAATAATTTTATCTTTTCATTAGTATTATCGATATCCTTTTTATATACGATATCCTAATCTTTTATAGGAAATTAAATATCTATGGAATTAATGAGGAGAAAATGCATATTTAAATGAAACTATTTGATTTTATATTAATTTTAGATAAAACAGCAAATAATAATTGATGTACTTATAATTATATGAAATTGTTTCTTTGCTATTAAGGAATTTCAAGAAGATGCAGTGTTTCTAGCTCCTCGCTGTTTGGTTAAAATGTTTGGGGCAATTTTATGATTTTGTGAACCCATCCGCGATTTTTTTAAATATTTTTACCTTTCTACATTCCTGTCGGGCTTTGTTATAACTCCATATTCTTCCTCTTGTACATACTTCCATTGTTATTGCAAAAAATTTTATTCAGCCCAATTTTTTATGTTCGCTTTGTTTATCAGAAATTCCTTTGTTTCTATTGAAACTTCTTACAGTTCCGATATAGCTTTTATTTATTTTAGCAGCGAAATTATCCTTCCTAATCGGAATTAGTTTCATTCGAGGTTAAGCTTAGGTTTGGCGACCATTGAGATTGATCCAGTATCTAGCTATTCCATTCTTGATTCTTTTAAGAGTTGAATTTCCTATTCTTTTTTCAATATTTAATCGTTCAGCTAAGTTTTATTCTTATCCTAATGGTATTGGATGTTGAAGAACGCATCTATTTAGCGCTCATAGTTATCTATATGATCTCCATCCATTTAATTCTTTTCTTCTGACTTGAAAACTAGTTTTTCGTTCAACTATTTCTACTTTTAAACCTCTTCATTAAAATTCACTACTATCAATGCAAATTACTCAATATCAACTTGATTTGAGTTGTATCCAAAGGATCGTTTCTAGCCATGCAATGCCATCTCCTACTGATTTCGAGGTCTTTCTTCCGTTTTGGAGTTTATATAGTTTTTTTCTGTCGTTTACCCTTCTTTGGAAGTTGTTAGATCCATTATTAAGTTTTTTTGCTGATAAAAAGGTTAGTCTAATTAAAGCAAAGACGTGAGGTTAGAATAAATGGCATCTCGCTTGCTCTCTCCCTTTTTATCTTTGGAAGAGGTAGTAAAGAAGCCCTATTGGATGTTTGGTATTTTTTGAATTTCATATAAATAGATGTAATTTATAATTATCAAAGCTAGAAAGAACTTAAAATTTTATAAAGTTAATAATTTAAAATAATTTAATTATTAGATTTAAACTTTTTAAATAAAATTTAGTTTTTAAATAAGCTTACTAAATATTATTGCTTTTAAGAAAGCATCTTAAACATTTTTTATTTTAAGTTTTGAAAATTAAATTTTATTTAAATTAAATTATTAAATTAGATATATTAAGCTAAATAATCTTAATTATTTTTAGCTTTTAATTTGCTTCAATAAGAGCTTGTAATATTAGAATATAAATATTTAAACGATAGTTTAATTAAAAGTGTTTTTAAAGTTTCTATATAGAGGACAAAAACTCAAACTCTATAGATATATTTCACATTACAAATGACTTGGATCACCATGCAAAGTAGCTTTCTAAATTTATGAGAAAGATGAAAAACATATAGAATATCCTGCCTCGTCCTCTATTTGCTGTTATATTCTTTCTTTTTCTTGTCGAAGATACTACTGTTTGAATAGCTTTTTCTGAAGGAATACTAAATTCAATCGAAAGGAGGAGAAATAGAGTGGTAAATAATATCTAAGATTATAAACTAAAAGTTTCATTAATATTCAATTTCCTCTTACATTTCCTCTTATATTTCTTCCTGCTTTTCCTCACTTTCTCCTACATATTTTTTCTATATATCCTGATTTTTTCTTATGGTTTATCCTAATCACATTGCTATAAGACTTGCTTATTCTTTACCTGATTTTTTTCTATTTCTCCAATTCATATCGTAACTGCTAAGCTTAGGAAGTCTTTCCTTGAAAACCTTATATACTGCGCTTCTTTAAGAAATTGCTCTTTCAATTATAAGTAAAATAAATTTGATTCCTAAAGGTGGCGTAAGATTTTCTTCTTTACAATCATCTAATTTTCTCTTAGATAGCTCGAACATTTCTTCAGTTCAATCTTTTGCTAAACTGAAATTAATAATTTTCCATTATTTGCTATTTTAAGATGTATGAATTTTATTTGAAAAGGGAGATCTTAAGATTTGATAAATATTTCACATTTATTTTGTTTTATTTACTTTTTCTTATTCAGTTTATTAAGTACTAAGAACATTTTAAGTATTTTAGTGTATTTTTTAATCTAAAGAGGCATGGGAGCATTTTATTATACTAATTTAAGCATCTCCTGTTCAAACAGCACATCTATTAAATTTACTAGCTCCTAGAATAAATTCGGCAACTCCTGCATCACTTAAGGAGCTTTTCACACTTGGACAGATTGCTAAACATAGAGTAGTAATTCCATTAAATTTTTACAATTTTACCTTACTAAAGATAAATTCTTCTAAGTAGCATACAAGCTAGGCATTCTTCACGGTCTCTAAAATACTGTTCTGAAGCAACCCAATACAAAATTTCAACTTATTTTCGTATTTTGCACAGAACTTCATGCTTTTTTGTGTAAATATTTAATCAGTTAGTCTCTTTCAAATATGTTTTTCATTTAAAGACTTGGAATATTTCTAGCAAATCTTTCCCAAATCATTCTAAGGATTTAGTCAGATAATCCATCAACTGTTATATTTTATTGATGAGTAAAAAATAAACCATAGAAATGACACCATAAATCAGTTATTTAAGAATGCTTTACTATTTCAAAATCTCTCATATTAAAAAGTATGAAGTCATAGTCACTAGGATTAAGAAAATTTATATGATCTCTATACTTTAAAGCTGCTTCAAGAGAGCTATTTCTCCTCACCATCAGTTCTTCCGAAAAACTATTTTCCTTGCAATTTCTTCTAAAAGTTCATCAAGTTAGGAACTTTCACGGATTATTCTCTTAGAATTATTTATATAGTGCTTATCTTAGCCATATTTAGGTTAAATAAATGTCTTCTCCTGATCTATAAAAAGCCATCAAAAAATCAAATATTTTTAAAACTAAATTGTTTCTATTTGAACCAGTTTTTACAACTTAAACATCGTAATAGTTATATCAAAAGAAAATGGGCCATAAAGATGTATTTATTTTTAACTATATTAAACTTTTTTACTTTTTAGGAAGTTAAAGATATCATGACTGTATATGGCAGGAAATATTCCGAGATTAAATCTTTTTTTCACAAATTTATTTTTAGACCAAAATCTTAAATAAATGTGATTTGAAAATATTTTAAAAAATATTAGAGTATTTTAAATAGTATATGCCTTCAAAACTTATGATTTCAAAGTTTATAGCAACTACTAAAATGACTAAGTTTGCTGTTTTTAAAAATAACATCCTTATAGATAATCATATGAAATAATTTTGCACTAAAAAGATTCAAATGTCCAGTGGTTAGAATATTCTACTATAACTCGAAAGTCCCGAGTTCAAGTCCTGATATTAATTTTTATTAGCTAATAAAAATAAAAACGTCCAACGTGGAGCTCGAACCCATCAAATTAAGAGTCCGACTGAGCTAGCTGGGCTTATTCTTTATAACTCATCTTTCTTAAATAATTTTTATTTGTTTTAATGTTTTTTAATATAATCTTGAACTCATCAATTTTTAATTACTCTTGTTATAGTCTCTCTTTAATGTCTTCCTTTTTTACTTTTTCCATTTCTAATAATTCTAATCTTCTTGATATAAGTTTCTTGTGAAATATTTATATTTATAAATCTAAATATCCCAAATAAGAATTCGGAAGGGAGTTTATAAATCCTTAATTATATATTATAAAGTGTCTTAAGTCATAATTCTCAATCTTTTACGATAGTCAATCTCTTATATTAGAATAATATATGCATTTAAAAATGTGCTTGAATGTATCATACTCTCCACACATAAAGTAAGGATTATCAATAGGATAATGACAAGCTTAAAGATCTTTTCGAAAATTAAAAGATTGGGTTCTAAGTTTATATATACTGATAATTTCTTGTCTAAATTATTTGTTCAACTTAGTGTAAATAATTACTGGAAATTGGTTAAAATTACTAAACTGCTACATATATATTTTAGCTATTTTCATTCTCTTAAACTTTTGAGTAGCTGTATTATAGAAATATTATTGTATTTTGTCTCTTATATATTTAGTAAAAAATTTTTATTTTGTACTAATCTTGGCATTCTACAGGTCGATACTATAGAGGTCTGATAATTGCTAAACTTGATCATAATATTGAAATCCTTTTTTTTCAGTTGGTAATGAAAAGAGAGCCTATTGTCGATGTTGAAAAATCAATACTTTCTTATTTCATTTTATAATAGAATTTAAAAAACTTTATTGCCATAATGTGTTTGAAAGATAACCAGTTTAAATCTATGAAACATAATTTATTAATGTGCTTAAAATGCTTTTCTTGAAATCATTCTCATACTTGATTCAATTCTATTCAAAACTCCAGTTTTTCCTTTCTGAATATACTATGGTACTACCTATACTCCATATTCTGCTTTAGGTAATGTAAAAAATCTGCATAAAGTTTTAAAATGTCAAGGAGTCACATTCCTATATCTTATAAGTTAAAAAACAGCTTTTTTCATTGCAGCTAAATATTTGAACGCGACTTCTTTACAATAGGGATTAAAATTCTTCTTCTAATGTAGCATTACATCTAAATATGTTACTAGTTCCTTTTAAATAATTGGTTAATTATCTAATCATAAATTTAAATTTTATTATTTATAATGTTTCTTTAAAATTTAGATACATTCAGATTTTATATAATTGATCTTTATATGTAAATGCTTACTTGTTTCATTTATTAACTCCTTCATCTACTTTGCAGTTTTAGAAAGAAGAATCAAATCATCTGCTCATCGTCTGCATGCGAAGTTAATACTCCAATCCTGGCATTTGAATTTCAATTAGGTACTTTTACTTTCAAAATATCTAATTACTATGTCATAATACAACAATGCTAAAATTAGTCCATATGAACTTCCTTCTATAACTCCATTGTTGTATAATAATGTTCTAGTGTTCTTTCCATCTATTTGAAATGAAGAATTTAGGTTTTTGTAAAACAACTCTAAGGCTTTTATTAGTCCAAGTGGTAGTTTAACTCTCTTTAATTGATCTAATAAAAGTCTTCTTTTTATTGAGTCAAACATGTTTCCAACATCTATCAGTGTTGCTATCAGTTTAGTCTCACCTTTAGCACTTTTCCGATAGTTATCAATTATTTGCTATATTATTCAAATTTATTTAGTTTTTTATCTGATTTTTATAAATCCCATTTATGAAGAACGAATCAAATTTCTCTAATAAAGCAGATTGTATAGTCTTTTTATTAAAGCTTTATCATATAGTTTTATAATAATATTAATAAGAGAAATAGGTAGTCAGTTTTTCCAGTAATCTTTATTTCCTTTTTTAAATATTGGAATTACCGACAATGTATTTAATTCCTAAGGGATTTTTCCAAATCTTAACATATTATTCAGAAAAGAGTGAATAATTATTAGCAAATATTATCCACCATATTTCAGAAGTTCACTTTTTATTCTGTCTGGACAGCTGCTTTTTCATTCATAATTTCAATTATAATTTCTTGTATGGTAAAAAGATAAAATCCTTATAAATATGAGAGTTGATAATATTTAATTTCTTAAATACTATCTTATATTTTATCTATTTTTTAATTACTAAGATTTATTTATTATTGAATTAGATTAGAATGCTTTTAAAAAATAAATTCTCCCATGAATCAATGGATTTATTTTTGATTTCTTAATTAAAGTTCATTTAATTTATTATTTTAGGGTTTTTAATTTTTTTAGTATGTGAAAATATTTCTTTAACATCTCCATTTAGAAGTAAAGGTTTCTTTTTTGCTTTATTTTTTTAAACTTTCACAAATTAGACTTGAAGTCATTCAAAATGTCGTTTCGCTGTTTCATGAAGATTAGTTACTTATTTGTTTATTCTTCCAGAAATATAATGTTTGCTTCTTTATATACTGAGTTAGCCCTTTTAAACCTTCATATTTCTTAGTAAGATCTCGAGGAAATTCGTTATAACTTGTCTGGAATAAAGGATCCTAATGTTTAATCAGCATTGTATTAGATGTTATTTTTGATAGATTTATATTAAACTTCAAGATTATCTTAATATATCTTAATGAATTCTAGATAAGTTTGCACGAAAAGATTCCAAATATTTTTGACAATTTATTGCATCTTATAACCTATTTATTTTATATTTCCTAAAATTCTTGCTCATCTTCAATTAATCTCACATAAAATTAAGTTTTGTTTTATAAATCAATTTGCAAGAAAAAATTTTATTTTTAAGCTATAATATCATCTTATCACTGTTTATCTTATAAAGGAATTGTTTTAATAATCAAGTTTTTATCTTTAAATAGTCTAGCAATTTTCAGTTGATATCATACTTTATGAATAAATATAATTACAATCTTTGAAATATCAATCAAATAGATAAATGAACAATAAATAATGACTATTTAATTAGAAAATGAATATGAAAACATTTTAATTTAAATTCTTGATAAGATATTTTAAATTTAAATAAGTGCTTAATTTTTTAAAAATTATATTAAATAAAGCATTTTAAATGTTTTTATGTTTATGAATATTTAGTATCTTAAATTAAAAAATACTATATTTTATATTAAAGCAAACATTTATTAAAGGAATGCTTAAATTATAAATTATAATTTAGTTGTCTAATAATTTAGAATAAAACAAAAAATGCTCATTTTTAAGATCATTTATGAAACTGTGTACTATTAGCATCATCGGTTTAGTAGAAACTTTGCTTTTATTATGCTATATATGTTTCTTTTTATATCGTACGAAATATTTCCCATTTATTATAGATATAATTATAATAGTTATTAAATTACACTTTTTATATTATTTTAATAAATACAAAAGATTAAAGTTTTTCTTTTAACCTCTTTTGATATAATGAAAACTATATTGATTTCTTAATTATTTACACTTTCATTTTACTAATTCGTATTATTTAATATTAGAATTAATTTTATTCTTTTTTAGATGGAAGTATAAGATAATTTACAAGAAAGTGAAGATTTTTATAATTTTGCATACATTCAAATTATTTATATAGTTTACTAGCAAATGTTTTTTATATGATAAACAATCAATAGATTTTTTTAAGTTTCAACTTTAATAAAATAGCTTCATTAGAAATTCAAATTTTAAGATTAAATAAATAAAATCGATTTTCTACATGCACAGCAGATATATTTAAGTTGACTATAATCAGAAAGTTTATCTTTAAAACTTTTCTTTTTAATATAACAAAATGAGAAAAATTTAAAGATAAAAAATATTTAATATAGCAATTTTTCTAAAAACTCGTTTTTCTCTTCTAAATTAACATCTTTTCGCAAACTAAAATCAAACAAATAAGTCATAATAAACTCTTTTCAAAGTACTTTTGCTAATCTTTTAAAATTTTTAATGTTTTTCTTATTTTTATAATAAAACATTTTTTTTAATTTGATTTATAAGTTTTTATTTGTATATTTGATATAGTTAGATTAGATATATTATTTAGATACTTGCTTAATTAATTTTTTGGATTCTATGTAGATTGATCAAAAATTTATTATTACAGATGCATTATACCATATTTTTCTATTTGACTGTTCATATTTTTATAAATGGATTTTTAAACTCCTTTTAGATTAGTTTTTTAACAATTCAGAATGCCTATTAGAAAAGATAACTTTAAGCACTCTTATAGAGGTTTTATTTATTAATTTGTTTCTTCCTAAAATTGTCATTTATTTTTTTATATTTATTTCTTAAAATTAATTTAAAAAATTTTTCAAATATTTTAAAATTCTATCCTTTAAAAAAAATGTATCCATCCTAAAAATCTTCAGTAGCGTATAAGTCAGAGCGAAAAAAGGATAATTTTTTCACGATTTCATGGTTTATTTTGTTATATCTCCTTTTTTCTTGAGATCCTTTTCATTTAAGTAAATTCTTATATCATTAAAATTTTTAAAGCGAATTTTTTCATTTACTCAAAAAGAATTTCAAAATTAAATTTTTTTTTCCAAAACATAAACAATAATTTTTTTTATCATTTCAAAAATAATTTACCTTATCAAAAATATATTTTTAAATCAAAAACAGAAAAATTTTGTTCAAAATTTTTCAAATCAAATAATTTTCCTAATTTTTTTTTAATTTTACTAAATAACATTTCAATAAAAAAGATTTCCAAATTCTACTTTAAAATAAATTTTTTTAAATCCTATTATTTTCTCAAAAATCTTTTATATTTGGAATTTTTTCTTGAAATTTTATTCCTATTTAGGATATTTTATCCCGAAATAAAAAAATTATTCCGTCCCAGAAGTCTTTGGTAGTATAAAACGCTGACCAAAAACATATATTTTATTTTCATGAAATTTAAGCTCTACAATTGAAAGGTAATGATAAATAAAAAACTTAATATCAGAACATTTTATTTTCCAATAGGAAGCGAAACATATTAAACATTAAAACTAAAATTTTATAACAAATAAATAAGAATTTTTATAAGCGCTTATCACAAAATTTGCGAGCAGCTCTTTCAATTTTAATATTAAGAAAAATGTTCTCATGTTTCTTGTTAAAATTCTAGAAGTCCGATGAATCATGTCAGCTTCTCCAAATGGAGAATCTTCTTATTAAAAATTATTCTTAAATCTTGAGTCAGATACTTCAGTCTTCTTGAATAAGGTCCAAAAAGAATTAATTATTAAGTTGGTAATTAGAAGGTCCGTCAGTCAGACTTTCATACTGCTAGAGATAACCCTCGGGTTAAGTTAGGTATGTCTCAACGGAGCTTATCCACCCTTCCCCGTGGTGGCATCTAGTACGAGATTACTCGCAATGCAGTATACACTGCACCAGATTACCTACTAATTTGGCTGACGTGGCTGACATCCATTTTATATTATATTTATAATAATAAATATTATTAAATAATAAATAATAATACATAAATAATAATTAACTATAATAATAATTAATATTAAATATCAATCATAAAAAATAAATAATAAAAAACAAAATTTAATTTAAAATAAAATAAATAAAATAATTAATTAAATTTTTTAATTAATAATCAAGATTATAAACTAACTTTAACCTTATAAATAATATTTTAACTACTTTACAAAAAATAATTTTTTACTTAACTTGAAATTTTTATAAAATCTAAAAATAAATCTATAAAATTTTATAAAATAAGATTAAGCTTAAATCTATCATAAGGCTTCATTTAACAAAATTATATTTAAAATATTTTTAAACATTACCACTTTAAATCACATACCTCACTAATTTCAATAACCTATATTATCTACTCAACCTTTATTTTAAACCAAGAATATTTAAGAATGTACAATTTTTTAAATAAATATATAAAGCAAACACTTCAAAAAACTGCAAACATAATTACCATTAAACTTTCATTTAAATACATAGCCAATATCTTATATCTTTAATCGTAAAATTTAATTAAGTCAAATCATAAGTTACTCAACTCGAAACTTTCCACTTTCTTATCGTATTGTCAAGTCCTCCCGATACCAACCATCTATTATCAACACTCAATGCTATAGAAAGTATTTCATGTTGATGCCCTTACAAAGTCTATATACACTCACCCTTATCAAAGTTCCAGATCTTAATTGTATTATCACTTGAACCAGAAAATATAGCACTTGAATCAACACTTAACTGAATACTACGTACAGCACCTGTATGGCCTTAAAGAGTACGAATACACTAACCAGAAGAGAAATCCCATATCTTAATTGTCTTGTTCCGAGAACCTGATATTATGTATCTATTATCCTTAGACACTATTACCGATCAAACTAAGTCTGAATGCCCAGTAAGAGTTCGCACAAGCTGACCAGTCTAGAAATCACAAACCTTTATAGAGGAGTCAGTATATCCCGATATAATATATCTAGAGTCATAAGAGATTACTACCGAGTAAACTCTAGAAGTATGATCAGTTAAAGTTCTTTGGAGAGCACCATTGTGGAAATTTCAGATCTTTATGGTGTTATCGTAAGATCCTGATACGATATAGTTAGAGTCAGGGGAGATTAATACCGAGAAAATTTGAAAAGTATGACCCGTTAAAGTTCTTAAGAGAACACCAGTCTATAAGTTTCAGATCTTTATGGTTGAATCTCCAGATCCTGATACAATATAACTAGAGTCAAGGGAGATTACTACCGATGAAACATGAAAAGTATGTCCTGTTATAGCTCTTATGAGGGAACCTGTCAGGAAATTCCAGATCTTTATCGAATTTTCATGATATCCTGAACCTGATACAATTCAATTCAAGTCATTTGATATGGCTACCGAGCAAACATATGAAGCGTGACCAGTAAGGATTTAGTCTAAAAAATATAAAAGAAATACCTTTACTTTGGTCATAACTGATCTTATTTATTAATTTTTAGTAGCATAAGTTAGGTAGAATTTCATACTTAAAATGAAGTAAAGATATTTTCCCTAGGATGTGGTTTCTCGCTCTTAAGAGTTTTCTTAAAAAAATACTTTTAGTAAATTGTTTTTCTTTTTTCTCCATTTTAATTTTATAACTTACTTCAATAACTATTTAATTAAAATAACTCAATTAATTTTACTTACTCAATTTCAATACAATTAAACAATTAAATTATTTATTAAGCATACTTATAAATATCTTATTTCTTAAACATTGATTTTTCTATTTTTGTCTTAAAACAAGACAAGATATAAAACTAATAGTGGACAAACTTTTACAATTTTAATAATTTTATATCTTTTTACTTTTAAATAAAAGGATAAATTATTATTTCAAAAGTTTTATAACGAATAATTATATCCTTATTATAATAACTTTAATATGCATTTATTAGTTACTACTTATTTATGCTTTAAATCAAAGAATCTTAATAAGAAAACCTTATTTCGTAATAGACCCTTTTAAATGATAAATAAAATAATACAATTTTTTTAAATCTACTGTTATTAATTATTGCTTTTCACTTACATTTAATCAAAAAAAGTGAGCTTTTTAAGCTTTTACTAAATAAAAGAAATGAAATAAAATAAAATAAGATTATTATTAATTAGCTTAAATAAATATTAAAAAACATCAAATTACTTAAAACAAAACATTTTTAGAATTTATAAGATAAACTCTTTTAATTGCCCACTTTCTTACTACTATTTCATTAAAACTTTTTATTTATAAAGATCAGTTTTAAAATAATAAACTAATATAATTTATTTTAATGTTGATTCTAAGTAGGTTATATAAATGTAATAAATATAAGTAATAGAAATTTAAATATTTAATCTAACTAGAAATGGTGTATCACTAATTTTATCTTACAATTATTAAATAGTAATATTTAATTTTATTATTAAAATAAGCTTTAATATGTTTAATTATGTCTATTAAATACTTAATATTTTATCCTTTTAGCTTTATTAGTTATTAATTAAATTTTCTCTTTAATTAATAAAGATATTAGATTAGTTATAATTAATACATTTAGATAACTTTCTCTTTTTATAGCAATCTATTGTTATATTTATTATTTATGTTATTTTTGTAATTATAATTTCTAATTAATAATACCTAAATTATTCTAGATTATTTAAAGATAAAAACTTAATTCTATTATTCTATACAAATCTATATTATATTGATACCACTATTAATACTCTCTTTCTTAAAATAACTTGTTTGTTACTTAGAAATTATAAGCTTTTAAGAAAGCATATTTTTAATATCTTCTATTATTATTTTCTGAATTAATAGAAAGAGTAAACTTAGCATAATATGTTTCTTTGTAATAAGCATGAGATAATATAAGTATTAGATTAGCTAATATAAGTTATTTAAAACTAAAATTAAAGTCACAATAAATCCTAGTCTAGTTGATTTTAGTCATAATATTTAAAAAGAATACAGTCTTTAGTAGTAATAAGAGAGCATTTAAATAAACATCATGAAAGTGAGAAGAAAAAAAAACCTACAAGATAAGAGTTTTAAATCTTAAATTGAAGTTTATTAATTAAAAGATTTAAGAATATCATTTACAATCTTGAATGAAATAGCTGCTAAATTACAATTTTTTTCTGAATAAATTAAAAGAATCAATTACAAAAAAAATGCATGTTTGATATTTAAAAAATATTTAAGCTTTCAAGTAGTTACAGATTGTATATTGAGCGTGGTTTAGCAAGTGTTTCTTAAGATAAAATAAAATAACAAATATTTTACAGAAGAATTAAATAATTATAGAATTCCGGTGTTCCTAAATAGAAAAAAAAGAAGTCACTAAAATTTAATTAATCAAAGTCTTAAATAAAAAAGCTGCTATTAAATGAGAAATGTAGATGTCCAAAGTGATTGCCAAAATGTCTACTTTGAACTTATAAATCTAAGAATTGTCCTTTTGAAAAAAACAAAAAAATGTAAATCCTTCTAGAACTACAAGTATTCAATAACCTTTATAAAACTAAGATTGAAATATTCATGCAATAGTTTGAGATTTAAATTCTCAAAGTAGCATAATTTTACACACTCTTTAAGTTTTTCAATTTCTTAATTATCTTAAATCAAAAATTTTTAGTTGCGTTTATTTTTTATATTCTAAGTAATATAAAAAATTGCTGTCTTTTTCTCCAGTTTTGCAATATCTTAGATTGAATTTGCTGCTTCATTCACTACACTATTCAATATACATAAATTTAAACCCCAAAATTACAAAAGCATTTATACTTTAGTCTCTTAAAAACATTATCAGTCTAATCTTTTAAAACTCTATCTGCTTAACTTCCCTTTTCTTAATTTAGATCATATTACCCTAATTGATTTCTTTATATATCTAAGCTAAAATAAATCTAAAATATTAACTAACATAAAAAAGCATTAAAGCTAAATTTTATTTTTAAATTAGTTTAATGATACTTATTAACAAATCTCTTGTAAATAAAAGCTTAGAATTAAATATATTGTATATTTAAAGGTTTAATGTATCTCGTTAGTTTATTGAGATACATAAATAAGAAGTATTATACAGAATTAAATTATCTTTAATTAAAGATACTAAGTCTAGTAATCTTAATAATTTATTAATTTAACTATTAATGCTCCAATATAATAAATAATCAATTAAATATAAATGGGATTTATAAAAATCAGATAAAAAACTAAATAAATTTGAATAATATAGCAAATAATTGATAACTATCGGAAAAGTGCTAAAAGTAAAACTAAATTGATAGCAACACTGATAGATGTTGAAAAAATGTTTGACATAATAGAAAGGAAATTTTTATTAGATCAATTAAAGAGAGTTAAACTAACTCTTTGACTAATAAAAGCCTTAGAGTTATTTTACAAAAACCTAAATTCTTCATTTAAAATAAATGGAAAGAACACTAGAATATTATTATACAACAATGGAGTTATGTAAGGAAGTTCACATGGACTAATTTTAGCATTGTTGTATTATGACATAGTAATTAGATATTTGGAAAGTAAAAGTACCTAATTGAAATTCAAATGCCAGGGTTGGAGAATTAGTTTCGCTTGCAGACGATGAGCAGATGATCTGATTCTTCTTTCCAAAACTGCAAAGTAGTTGCAGGAGTTAATAAATGAAACAAGTAAGCATTTACATATAAAGATCAATTATATAAAATCTGAATGTATCTAAATTTTAAAGAAACATTATAAATAATAAAATTTAAATTTATGATTAGATAATTAACCAATTATTTAAAAGGAACTAGTAACATATTTAGATGTAATGCTACATTAGAAGAAGAATTTTAATCCTTATTGTAGAGAAGTCGTGATAAAGTATTTAGCTGCAATGAAAAAAGCTGTTTTTTAACTTATAAGATATAAGAATGTGATTTCTTGACATTTTAAAACTTTATGCAGATTTTTTACATTACCTAAGGCAGAATATGGAGTATAGGTAGTACCATGGTGTATTCAGAAAGGAAAAACTGGAGTTTTGAATAGAATTGAATCAAGTATGAGAATGATTTCAAGAAAAGCATTTTAAGCACATTAATAAGTTATGTTTCATAGATTTAAACTGGTTATCTTTCAAACACATTATGGCAATAAAGTTTTTTAAATTCTATTATAAAATTAAATAAGAAAGTATTGATTTTTCAACATCGACAATAGGCTCTCTTTTCATTACCAACTGAAAAAAAAGGATTTCAATACTATGATCAAGTTTAGCAATTATCAGACCTCTATAGTATCGACCTGTAGAATACCAAGATTAGTACAAAATAAAAATTTTTACTAAATATATAAGAGACAAAATACAATAATATTTTTATAATACAACTACTCAAAAGTTTAAGAGAATGAAAATAGCTAAAATATATATGTAGCAGTTTCGTAACTTAACCAATTTCTAGTAATTGTTTACACTAAGTTGAACAAATAATTTAGACAAGAAATTATCAGTATATATAAACTTAGAACCCAATCTTATAATTTTCGAAAAGATCTTTAAGCTTGTCATTATCCTATTGATAATCCCTACTTTATGTGTGGAGAGTATGATACATTTTAGAACATTTTAAATGCATATATTATTCTAATATAAGAGATGGACTATCGTAAAAGATTGAGAATTATGACTTAAGACACCTTATAATATATGATTAAGGATTTATAAACTCCCTTCCGAATTCTTATTTGGGATATTTAGATTTATAAATACAAATATTTCACAAGAAACTTATATCAAGAAGATTAGAATTATTAGAAATGGAAAAAGTAAAAAAGGAAGACATTAAAGAGAGACTATAACAAGAGTAATTAAAAATTGATGAGTTCAAGATTATATTAAAAAGCATTAAAAACATTTACTAATGTCTATAATTGAAGGAAGCAATTCTTATCAGGAAGAGATGTCTTCGCTTCTAAAACCAATAAAAACTATATCGGAACTGTAAGAAGTTTCAATAGAAACAAAGGAATTTCTGATAAGCAAAGTGTACAGAAACAATTGGGTTGAACAAGATTTTTTGCAATAAGAATGGAAGCATGTACAAGAGGAAGAATATAGAGTTATTTCCAAGCCCGATAGGAATGTAGAAAGGTAAAACTAATAAAAAAATCGCAGATTGAAACGCGAAATCAAAAGTGCCCCAAAAATTTAACGAACAACGAGGAACTAGAAACTCTGTACTTCTTGAAATTCCTTAATAGCAGAGAAACAATTTCATATAATTATAAGTACATTAATTATTATTTGCTGCTTTATTTAAAATTAATATAAAATCAAATAGTTTAATTTAAAGTATGCGTTTTCTCCTCATTAATTCCAAAGATATTTAATTTCCTATGAAATGTTAGAATTTCGTATAAAAAAGGATATCGATATACAAATGAAAAATTAAAATAATACAATTAAATAAACTACGAATTTCATTTAAACTTAAACATTCGATTCTAGTTAAGAAAAAAAGCCTGATCTGATACTGTGATAAATAAGAGTTTAGTCAAATTTTTCTTGATATAAAAAAAATGTAAGTGAAAAAATGAGCAAAAAAATAGCTTTTCGAACTTTATTAAACATTATCGTAATTTTTTAATAGAATATGACAATTTGAAAGAACATAATTTAAAAATATAGAAAAATAGATTAATTTATTAGTGAAGAAACTTAGTTTATTGGAAGATATTCGCTAGAATTAAATTAATTGGAGCCTAATATAATTACGATATAAATAAGTTATTATGAAAGAATTTAACAAGTATAAGATAATATTTAATCTAAGAATATTATAAATATTATGAATGACACAATTAAATCATAAAATTATTAGGAAGAAAAATGTATTGAAACAAATAAATACTAAATAATAAATTTGACTATTAAAAATATTTAGAATCTAATAATGAAAACTATAAATAAATAAATATAAACAATAAAAATAATAAGCAATCAAAGTACTCTTAAATAAAATTTGAAATAATTATATAAATTTAATTATTTAATTTATAATTTTTATTAAATAGTAATATTTATTTCTAAAATTATTTAAAGCTATGCTTAAAATGTTTAAAAATAAAGAGAATTCTTTTTAAGCTATTTAATATATTAAATAAATTTAACTATATTTTTAAATACGATACATAAATTTTATACTTTCTTTAATTTATAATTATAGTTTAAAATAATATTATAGTTTTTATTACATTTTTAATCATTTTACAAATCAAAATATTTTAAATCTGATATCTAAATTCTTTTTAATTTATAAAGATTTTGATAAACTAAAGTTTAATGAAAAATGAATTAAAACTATTTTATAAAAATATATTATTTTAGTATATAATAAGAAATTAAAGATTTTTATAATAGATAAAAAGAATCCATTCATGATATAAAATTATTAATTATATTCTTTATTTACTTTATAATTTCTTGTTTAAATTTACTATCTATAAAATACATTTTTTTATATTGCAAGGCTTTAAAATGCTAGTCTCATTTTTTTAATTTTTATATATATTTGAAAGTATGATAATCACTTGGTATAATATAATTAGAAAGAAATTCTCTTCGATAAAAGTATAAATATTACTTATCAACTTGATAGAGTTTTTAATTTATTACAAAAGAGATTTTTATAATTAATTTCGTCGAAAATGTTTAAAAAATTAATTTTAATAGAAAGGGATATTTTAAACTAAAAATAAGAAAATATTTATACTCTATTGATATAATTTATTTTATAAATAAATAATTTTTTCTTATGTATCTTTAATTATCTATTTCAAGTAAAAAAATAGCATTTTCCAATCTGTTAAGCCTAGAATTTGAAAACTTTTATTTTTAATTATAAATTAGTAAGTTTTTATAAAATTTAATAACCGTAAATTTTTATTTCAATTAAAATATTTAAATAATATTAAATTTTAAATAAGCAAGAATTATATTCAAATTTACTATCATTTATATTTTATTTTCTTAATAGAAATTAAAAAATGTAATCTTATTTTATTTGTATATCTATTGTTCTTAGACAATCTTTAACTCTCCTTTTAATAAAAATGCTCCTAGTTTCTTATTTTTTTATTTATAGGCTTATTTTAATCAATAAAATTAAAAAAAATATGTTTTTATTATAAAATTTTAATTAATTTTACTACTTTACTTAATATATAAAGTCAATGCTAATATTTAAATAAAATAAAATAATTTTAAAAAATGAATCTGGATTTCATGTTAAGTTTAGAAAATAAAAAAAATAATTTTTTCTTATTTACTCAAATATTGAAAAGTTTCCACTTAAGTAGAAGTTTGAAATTTGAAACTAATAAAAAAATTAGAAATTTTAACATAATATACATACATAAAGGATGAAAAATAGCCTATCTTCGAATAAGCTGATTATATAAATAACTGAGAGTTAGAGAATTTTTTAGCATTTTTAATTTTTTATATTTTGAAATTGAAAGTTTCTAAGAATAGTTATTTTTATGCTGAATTTCTTTATTTAAAAAGTCAATTAATGCTAGATTTGTAAAATTTTTATTTATAATATTTATCTTAGACACTATTATTGCTAAATATAAAATTAAAAAATATAATTTTTTTAAATTTTTTAAATTAATTAATTTATACTTTGTTTTTCTTTTAGTAATAATTTTAAATAATTTAATAGAAATTGATAGTGTCTATTAAATCATTAGTAAATTTTATATTAATATTTATAGAAAAATAAAATTTCTTAAGTTTTCCTTATAATTTTTCATTTAGCTTTTAAATATATTTTACTACATTTCTAAGGTTAAAATTTAGATTACATAATTAATTATATGTTTTATCTAAACATTAATAAAATATTAAAATATTTATTTATAATATCATTTAGAATTATAAATTTTCTTAATATTTTTTAAATTATATTTAATTAATTTTTTGCATTTACTTTGGTTTTTTATAAAATATTAAGAGATTTTATATAAATAATTTTAAATTTTTATTAAACATAAAAATATTAATTTTCCTTATTTTAATTTAAAATATTATTCTTCATTAATAAGAAATGCAATCACAGTTTTATTAAATATTTTATCTAGAGGATAAGAAAATTTCTTATTAGTCTCTAATTAAACCTATCTTTAAATAGTTAAAGTACTTAGAATATTTACAAGTATAGTTAAAGTAAAAATGAATTTTCTTTTAAGTTTTTATGAATTAATATTACTAAATGAATTAGTAAAGGAGGCTATAATATATTAAACACTTGATTTTAAGATAAATAGAGGATTTTAGATAAATAAATAATTGACTCTATTGAAGATTTAAGCTAGCTTTTCTTTATTTAATTATATAAAAGAATAATGTTTTCTCTTTACTATTTATTTTAGTACATATAATTACCTAAATAGAACTAGTATCATTAATACTTTAAATTTAATATATTCTTATACTCAGAAAAATTTTAAAACTTAGATAAATTAAGACTAAATATTTTACAAAATGTATCTTTTTGTCAGTTTTCCAAACAAAAGTTAATTACAAAAGATAGTTAATAAAAGGAATATATAAATATAATTTAAATTTAGGAAAATTATAAATAATCTAAAATTAAAACTTATTTTAATGCCTAAGCTTCAAATAATTCTATAATTATCTATATCATCTTTTTATGTTTAAATCTTTTGTAATAAGATTAATAAATGATGATGTCCTTTAAAGCAAAACATAGAGAATTGTTTATTAGGAACAGAAAGATATAGAATAATAGTAGACTAATAAAATGTATTAAGAGTAAATAATAATCTATTAGATTAGTTCTAAATAGCTTATATTAGCTAATCTAATATTTATATTATCTCATATTTATGACAAAGAAACATATTATGTTAAGTTTATTCTTTTTATTAATTCAGAAAATAATAATAAAAGATATTAAAAATATACTTTCTTAAAAGCTTATAATTTCTTAGTAGCAAACAAGTTATTTTAAGAAAGAGAGTATTAATAGTGGTATCAATATAATATAGATTTGTATAGAATAATAGAATTAAGTTTTTATCTTTAAATAATCTAGAATAATTTAGGTATTATTAATTAGAAATTATAATTACAAAAATAACATAAATAATAAATATAACAATAGATTGCTATAAAAAGAGAAAGTTATCTAAATGTATTAATTATAACTAATCTAATATCTTTATTAATTAAAGAGAAAATTAAATTAATAACTAATAAAGCTAAAAGGATAAAATATTAAGTATTTAATAGACATAATTAAACATATTAAAGCTTATTTTAATAATAAAATTAAATATTACTATTTAATAATTGTAAGATAAAATTAGTGATACACCATTTCTAGTTAGATTAAATATTTACTTTCTATTACTTATATTTATTACATTTATATAACCTACTTAGAATCAACATTAAAATAAATTATATTAGTTTATTATTTTAAAACTGATCTTTATAAATAAAAAGTTTTAATGAAATAGTAGTAAGAAAGTGGGCAATTAAAAGAGTTTATCTTATAAATTCTAAAAATGTTTTGTTTTAAGTAATTTGATGTTTTTTAATATTTATTCAATCTAATTAATAAGAAACTTATTTTATTTCATTTCTTTTAATTAGTAAAAGCTAAAAAAGCTTTTATTAAATGTAAGTGAAAAGCAATAATTAATAACAGTAGATTTAAAAAAATTGTATTATTTTATTTATCATTTAAAAGGGTCTATAACGAAATAAGGTTTTCTTATTAAGAGTCTTTGATTTAAAGCACAAATAAGTAGTAACTAATAAATGCATATTAAAGTTATTATAATAAGGATATAATTCTTCGTTACAAAACTTTTGAAATAATAATTTATCCTTTTATTTAAAAGTAAAAAGATATAAAATTATTAAAATTTACAAGCTTGTACACTGTACTATTAGTTTAATATCTGTCTTGTTTTAAGACAAAAATAGAAAAATCAATGTTTAAGAAATAAGATATTTATAAGTATGCTTAATAAATAATTTAATTGTTTAATTGTATTGAAATTGAGTAAGTAAAATTAATTGAGTTATTTTAATTAAATAGTTATTGAAGTAAGTTATAAAATTAAAATGGAGAAAAAAGAAACGCAATTTACTAAATGTATTTTTTTAAGAAAACTCTTAAGAGCGAGAAGCCACATCCTAGGGAAAATATCTTTACTTCATTTTAAGTATGAAATTCTACCTAACTTATGTTACTAAAAATTAATAAATAAGATCAGTTATGACCAAAGTAAAGGTATTTCTTTTATATTTTTTAGACTAAGTCCTTACTGGTCACACTTCAGCTGTTTGGTCGGTAACCATATCAAGTGACCTGAATTGAATTGTATCAGGTTCAGACAATCCTGAATATTCGATAAAGATCTGGAATTTCCATACAGGTGCTCTTCTAAGAACTATAACGGGACATACTGGCCCAATTTACTCGGTAGTAATCTCCCTTGACTCTAGCTATATAGTATCAGGATCTGATGACAACACGATAAAGATCTGAAACTTATAGACTGGTTCTCTCATAAGAACTATAATAGGACATAATTCTCTTGTTTGATCGGTAGTAATCTCCCCTGACTCTAACTATATTATATCAGGATCTGATGACAC